>MCFL01000014.1:0-536484 GCA_002102555.1 Catenaria anguillulae PL171
CAGTACAGGTAATGTGATGCCCAGTATGCGTTGAGAGAAAGGCCGTTGACTTGGTAGAATGCGAGGAACTTGCCGTGCTCGGCCATGGGAATCAAGATGAACATGGTGAAGAAGAGCCAAATGAGGACGCACATGAGCGCATTCATAAGCATTTCATCACGCATGGCAAATTGCAGGTCTGGAACAGTCATGTAGTCGCCGAAAATGACCTCGTTGGGACCAACAAACGTGCGTGCAAGACTGTTCATGGTAGATGCAACCACATGTCGTACAGGGCCGTCCAGGAGCCACAGCCCCTCGCCGCGGTAGCGCGCAACATCGGCAGTGGTCAATGGCCAGCTTGATTGGCTTGCGACAGGCCCGAGGCCGGGAAATGTGACTTGGTTGGTGAGAATC
Source organism: Catenaria anguillulae PL171 (assembly GCA_002102555.1). Taxonomy (NCBI): domain Eukaryota; kingdom Fungi; phylum Blastocladiomycota; class Blastocladiomycetes; order Blastocladiales; family Catenariaceae; genus Catenaria; species Catenaria anguillulae. The sequence goes on from MCFL01000014.1 coordinate 397, forward strand.
TCGCTGGCGGTTGGACCCCAGTTGGTCATGGACGGTGAAACGCCAAGGTATCCACATTGCGCCGGTACGCCAACAGGTGAATCGGAACGACGGTACTGGAACATGGATCCGACAAACGGGTAAGGGGACGTTTCCCAATAGCGCAAATCAACGGACACTCGGTCTGGTTGCTGTTGCGGCAGCGAAAGTTGCTGAATGTCGAGGGCGTAATCCGGATACGACCGTGCCATGCCAAACTCTGAATCGCCCACATCCCTGGCCAACGGCAACGGACCCACGTTCCGCGCAACAGCCAAACACGTTCCCGGAAACACTTGCTGAGCCTCGACCAGATCCCTTGGCGCCCGCTGCGCCGTCGCATTCTGCAGCTCAAGCAATCCCTTTGTCCACTCGCTCATGGGTGTGTCTCGAAAACTGAGCACACGTCCGCGCGACAAGATGGCTGGCGAAAAGTTGGCAATGCTGCCCTGGAAATTCACTGCACGTGCCATGGCCGCCATATCAACACGCTCGCCCAGAATGGGCATGGTCTGCTGCGACTCCATGGCCGTTCGAATCGGCTGTGGTGCTCGAACCCAGATGCGCGGAAAGGCACTGACGACAGAATGAAAACGGGTCTGCTTGATTGCGGCAAAGTCGGGCACGTTGCACAGGTTGGATGCGGAGGGTTTACAGATATTGAGTCGGTCCGTGACGCGCGACTTGTACAAGTTGATGTCGCATGAGGGAGCATTGTTTGTCGGGTCACGAAGCGTGTACGGCGAGCGCGGGCCAGATCCGTCGGATGCTGGTGGGCACACGTTGCTGGCACCGAGTGACACGAGCAGCGAGAGGCCGACCATGACGGCAATAAAGAGGAAGAGGAACAAGACATTGTGCTTGACTTGGCGAAGCTGAAGTTGCAAGTTCTTGCGCAACATGCCAAAGACTTGATGCAGCGTGAGGATAAAGAACCACTGATTCTCGTGCAGACGTGGCATATCCCCCATGACCAGCATGGCGGATTCCGGCTCCCCACCGCCGCCACCTCCACGCTGCAACGTCAAGCCCGTACCCGCATGCATCTCTGTCCCCGGCTGCGGTGGCAAGTACGCCTCCAATGACGTGTACAGCTCCCAATCCACCACAGGCGGTGTTTCCAAGAACCGAGCCAAGTGCGGGAAATCCACTCGCGACACGGTAATCAATGCGGTATTGCCCGACAAGACCTTGCATGACTTGTACAGGGCGCGCGGGAAGTGCGTCGCGGCGGCTTCTGGCTGCGGCATGGTGACGAGAATCTCAACGGCAGCTTGCTCGTGCCGCAACTCCATCAGGTTGCGATGCAAGACGACACGACCGCCGGGCGCGGCAAGCACCACGACCTCGTCGGCAAGGGCTTGAATCTCTTGCGATGAGTGACTTGTCATGAGAACAGCAACCCCGCGCGATTTCAACGAGGCTACAATTTCCCAGACGTGTCGGCGCTGCACAGGGTCCAAGCCGTTCGACACCTCGTCGAGCACAACCAAATCTGGACTGCCAATCACGGCCGACAGAATCGACAAGCGGCGCCGCATTCCGCCAGAGAAGGTCGCAAGCGTTGCATCGGCCTTGTCACTCAACGAAACGGTAGCAAGCATTGTGGCAATGTATCCGTCCATGGCGAGCCTCGGAACGCCGCGAAAGCGTGCCCACAGCCGTAAATGCTCGCGGCCCGTCAAGGATGGGATCACCACATCGGTTTGCGGACACACACCCATGGCAGACCGCGCCGCACGGGACCCGAGCGGGGCGCCAAAGACGTGGCCCGTGCCGCCGGTTGCATGTGCGCTGCCCATGAGTACATCAAGCAGAGTCGACTTGCCTACATGCGCACACACGGGAGGATGGATCGGACAGAGATGTGAGTCCACACTCGACGTATGATGTACATTGCCAAAAAAACAGTTCCACGTACCAGCTCCATTGTGGCCCAACAATCCATGACACACACCCCTTGCCAACGTCATGCTCACCCCATCGAGCACCTTGACCTTCTTTGACCGTGTGCACACCCCTCCCGCGCCGGGAACCGGTACCATAAACGCCTGCTGAATGCTCTTCAACTCGACCTTGTCTTGTTTGCATTTGCTGGCACCTTGCCCACATACCATCCCCAATACGACGGCAACAACGGAAAGTACCACGGCTGCAACCATCGATGTGACCTGCCCGTGATCTGGTTCAAGTACCACGCAAGCACAAGCGCACCCGCTGCCAATATCCCGAGCCACATGAGCGTCGATCTTGGCGTTTCCGGAGAAAGACGCATGGCCGCAGCAAACGAAAGCCGGTACACGTAGGTGTTGGTGAGCGCAAGCACGGGTTCCGCGACCGCATCGCCCGCAGCCGCCCCAGCAGCAGAATCTGCCCCAGTCGTGGCACCTGCAGACCCAAGCACACTTGCTGTTGACCGCGCCAGTTCCAATGGTCCCTTCCACGTGTAATCCAACGCCACGCCCAAGCCCCTGCCCAAGTGGAAAAACGGCAACAAAGCCAGCACGTAAAACAACTTGCCCTCGAGACCCTTTGCGCCGGGGGCAAACCTGTCCCACCACGGAACCACGGTCGGCGACACATAGAGCTGATTCAAGTCGGTCAAGCTGAGAATAAACAAGAGCAACGCAGCGAGCGCCATGGACATGACGGTAATCACGGATGTGGTATACGGTGAGCCCGAACACGCAACGGCCACGAGCGAGCCGACAAGCGTGATGCCAATGCCGTAAAGGAACATGACGAGAAACAAGTATCCCGGATCGGTCATGTTGATGGGCGGATAATCAGCGACGTGGCGGGAATCAGTGCAATCCCCGCGGCGACTCCGTTGACAGCAAGCGTCATGGCCAGCACAGACACCCAATATGCCGATTCAAACAAGTTCATTTGCCGCAACGTGCCCAGCATGCCTTCAAACTTGTCTTGCGCGAGCACATTGACCAGGACGAGCATGGCGGGAAACCCGCCAATAGCCAGCAACACACCCATGACGATATTGGACGCGTAATGCGACAAGATGACAAGCTGGTTGCGCTGCGTCGTGAGCTGATTCGACAAGCCTGGATTGCGCGCACCCGCCGATCCGTCGTCATCTGGGCCGAGCGACATGCCATTGTTGATGACGGTTCCATTTGCCGCACCCGCATAGACCAGTCCTTGACTGTATCGGGCACGGCGAGCTTGGGAAATGTGGCCACGGACAAGTCAACTTGGACGTTCTTGTTGCCGGACCGCACACGAATAATGGCCACGTCGAGCAGTTTCTTGAACGCCAGCATGGTCCCCTTGGTCAGCGCATAGTCCCTTGGGATCTGCGTGTCGTAGTAGGTCCCCACGGGATTCCCATTGCCTTCGCCCAGCGTGTACCATGTGCCATTGAGCCTAGCCACGGCCGCCAGGGGATCTGGCGCCAGCCGCCGCATCTGCCGCTGCGCCAAACGTGTTAAACTGCACAACATAATGCCTTGGCCGCCGCTGCAACGCTCGGTTCCGAGCATAGTAGTCACTCAACATGTCGCAGGCGTGGCAAACCCCCACACGTCCTTACCCACCTTGATGCCGGCCATGCTGGCCACCTCTGCCATGACTGCGGCATGATACCCATCGTTTGGGGCATACGACACCGCAATCCGACAATGCAACCCGCAGGTGGACACTCTGGCAACTCGACCGCAAACGGCCTCGATCCATTCAACCCTGCCGCGCTCGGAAACACGGCCTTGGACAGCGTCTCTGAGAGAAACCGGAACGCCACGGCCGACAGCCACACGGCGAGCGCGGGGCCCAGCACGGCCAGCAGCAGCAAGATGGGTGTGCCGCGCATCATGACGAGAGCGTGCTTTCTCACGAGCGCATCGAGTTGCATCCACCATGCGAGCAATGGGTTTTGGTTCAAGGGCGGCGGCTTGTAGGCGACAAACGATTGGCGCGCGGCCGAGCGCGCGGGTCGGCGGATCGTTCTGGCTACAATGCCGGCGGCACGCAACGATTCGCGCAGGGACGACAGGGCTGCGGCCGCGGCCGTGGATGCGGACCGCCGGTGGCCCGGCGGGTGCGGTATGCCGCCTGGGTGCAGATTGGGCGTGGTACCTGCGGCATGCGAGGACGTGGCTTCGGAAGGTCTGCGCGAGTGTGAAGGGGAAGCCAAATTGGACATTGCACCAGACAGTTGGTTGAGGATGCGGCGCGCGGTCGAGGGCGTGCGACTGTCACGTAACCCGCCCGACGAGGCAGACGGGTCGTCGGGAAAGTGTGGTCTTCGCCCGCCAAAAACGCGTTGAATGAGCCAATGCCACCGACGCTGCGTTGGACGAGTGCCCGTGCCCGTGTCCGTGATGGGCGCGACCGGCGTGCAGCAGAGAGTAGTCATGGTCGGCAGTCGATGGACGAAGGCGCCCGCAGGCGAGTTGGAGGTCGGTGGATACGATGCATTTGGGTCGAGTGCCAGTGGGGACGAAGTCGCAGGTTCGGTCGGCTGGCGTCTGGCTGCGGCACTACCACCCGGAGCTGGGAGGAAAGAGTCGCGAATGGCGCGCATTGCGGCGCTGGGTGGTGCCCATGAGCGTGAATGAGCGTGACCACGAGGTGAGTTGGAAGACGTTGAGAAGGTGATAGAAGTGGTGTGGCGGAGGATGGGGTGGCGACGAGCCAGAGAGGCCGTGGGTGGGGGGGAGATAAGGGCGATTCTGGATTGTTCCGAGCAAGGGTTTCGTGACGCTGTCCGATTCGGCTTGAGCCCCTATTGTTGGAGATTGAACTGCAGTGGTCGGTGACAAGGAATCCACACACCATGGTCGCGATGCCGCGAGCAAACTTGTTGAGACACGGCGAAGGGACAGTGATTGGCGGTGGTCGTGGCCAGCTCCATGATTGGACTTGCGATCGCGCGCCGACATTTGCGAGCCAGCAGACGGTTGGCCGCCAATGAGCGTTGTAGATACGTCATAGGATACTGAGCTTGACGCGTCATGATTGGTATTGTTGGTACGTGGTGTCGGAGTCGCAGGCGGATGCAAGGTTGTACGAGGGGAGTCGGTTAGGTCTGGCGATGAAATGTGGTAGAGCGGGCGGTGCATGAGGCCGGCAGTCGGCGTGGTTGGTAGTCCAGCATTGGATCGTGTCGAGGCCGGTGTGCCTGTGCGCCGAGGCAAGCTGCCAGAGCCCGTTGATGTGATTGATGTGGAGGGAGCCAGCGGTGCCGTCATTGGTATATGGCGGAAACGGTCGGCATATCCTAGAAAAAATCAACGAAAAAAAAAGTGAGTTGTCGAATGTTTTGCAGTCGAGGCAGCCGCACAAGGTATGGGTTTCGTACCCATTCTTTGTCTTGCGTTTCGCGCTGGGTCTCGTTTCCGCTGCCCATGGCACGTGTCAGCATGGCCGTTGACGGCCGCGACGCATCGGAAATGTCAATACCATCGCCACCGGCACCCGCAGTCGCGGATTGAAACGACTGAAATGGGGATGGACTCAGGGCAGACACCGTGGCAGCTACGAGCGAGTGTGCCGATGGTTGCGACTCGAAAGACGGGCCACCCGGCCGCGCGGCGGGACCTGTTGAATGGGATTGTGCTTGAGCTTGCATGGAATCAATAGACTGGAGGTGCGACTGGAGCCGGCCAATCAGGTCGTTTCGGGTGCCACGGCCATGGGTGTCAAGATTGTTCAGCTTGTCGGTGGTAGGCGTTGAACGGTCGTCCGCGGCCACAGCCGGTCCAGGGCCGGCGCCAGTTTCATGCGTGATATGCTGGGTTTGACGGTCCGACATGTGGTGACGTTACAACTTAATTTTCTGTTGAAGGAGAAGCACAGCTTCTCATGGAAACCCTGACCCCGCAACGATGATGGGCGGAGATGGTTCGTGGCTGAACGTCTTGACGCGAGTGGTGGAGCCGAGGCGCACGGCAGTCTTGAGAGAATCCGATGGTGTAGTTGGTGCTTTGACGTGGATTGCTGAGGGTATGGTGCGCCCAAGCGCTGGTCTTTGGTATGGTGCATTCATCCGTCATTTCAATACAATGTTCCCAAAGTCTTTCACGCTTGTTATTAATACAGTCCTCACTGAACCACTGGCAAGCAAGCGCGACTCTGCGGGCAACGCGATCATTTTCCGGCCGTCGGTGCCTGGAGCAATGCAACTGAAAGAGGTAGCCGCAACCCGCTTCACACTGTCTTTGGTACCACTTGGCACTCGCCAGCCAAGCCATTGCCATATCCCAGTTTGATGCGTGGCCACCATGTAATCCGTTGGCAGCACCCGTCCGTACCTACCCAACAGGTCGCAGGTGTTGGTGGTTGTTGAGGTCATGACTCCAAGCACAGCCACAATAATCGGGTATGGTATATCGTCATTCACTGTAAATAGAACATTCAACAGGCTGTCCATCGAAAATATTACACTCTGCACGCACGCGCTTCGGGGCGGGCACACGCACAAGCACACCCTCAACGAGCACAAATCAATCGTCCAAATCCATCGCTTCGACATCGCCCAAAACCTCCTCCAACAAGGGCGACTCGGCCTGCGCCATCCCACTGGCTTCATCCTGATCCATGTCCTCATCTTGGTCTTGTTCGTCTTCCATCAGCACTGGCACTCCCTTGGCCACCTGAATCTTGACCTCGCCCTCATCTTGCCAATCGTCGGGCAACTCTTCAATCTTTCCCCTCAGCATTCCACGGGTCGCCTTGTTCTTGATCTCTTCCTCCTCGTCGCCTTCTTCTTCTTCTTCTTCTTCCTCATCCACACTTGCCATGGGCAACGGCAACGGCATCAAAAACCGCCCAGGCACAGGCAACCCTTGCGCCAGCGTCCTCGCCAAGTAAGCCAACGCTGCGGGACTTGCAAGCACGTGCGCGGGCAGCTGGTCGCCCAGCCTGTCGCGTAACGATTCGACCAGCGTGTCGTCAATAATGAACCCAGACGCACGGCGTGGTGGGCGAAACAGTGTCAGTTGCAAGTTTTGGGCCTTGTTTGCGTCTGCGCGACGGGTTGCAGCAAGCGCAGATGCGCGTGGGGACGTGGATTGCGACGTGCGGCGGGCCTTGATGGGTGGGGAAAGTGGACGTGGCGACGATGATGGGGCATCCATGTCGAGGTCCATCTCGTCGGCCGCATCCAAGTTGTTCTGGTCGTCGTCCATTAGCACATCCAGGCCCATGGTATACTCGGGCAAATCTGCTTGGTCCGCCGACCGCTTTCGCGTCATGACTGGCGCGAGCGTGGAAGGAGCAGGCGCGGACGCTCGTGGGTCAATGGACATACGCTCCAAGTTGGCCGTGACTACATCTTCGGTTGCGCGCCGCTTTGTTAGTCGTGCGCGCGCAATGTCTGCATCCACCGCGCCAGATGGAAGGTCGTTGGAAGCGTGGCGTTTGAGGTTTGGGCGAGCGAGGCGTGCGGACGTGTGTGTGGCGGGCAGGTGGCTTGGCCAGACGGCGGCGGCGGGTGACGAGGTGGCAGAGGGCATGGCAGCGGGGAAGGACAAGTTGGACGACGGGCTCATGGACATGTTGAGGTTGGGGTGCATGGGAATGGCGAGAGCAGACATGATTGGAGCTGGAGGGGCGTGCGTGTACGGTTGGGGGTATTGAGATGATATGTACAAAATTGGACAATGAGTGGAGGGAAAATCCGCTAGCGCCTATGATTTCATGATTTCTCGTCAAAGGGCATAGCGTTTGCATCTCACCAGAGTGGGGGAGGTGCAGCCTTTTCAGCTCCAACGAGCTCATGTCGGTATGTACGCCCATGAAAGGAACCTTGCCGAACCTTTGCGCACGTGACGCGTCAGAACAGACTCGGTGCGAACCAGTGCGAACATTCCATTCCGCGGGTCTCCGATCTGACAATCCGATCTGGCTCATGCCTGGTCCACCGATTGCCTTATGGGATCGACAGTGCCGATCATGAAAAGATCGAGTTCGACGCGCCGCGGCACCCGACTGTACTGTGAGGATCAAAACAGAAAATTTCGCTCATGCATCGCAGCCTGAATCCATTCGGATCACTATCAAACCCACTGCATTTCTACAAACACTCCACGCGACACCACCATGGATGAAATTGGCATTGTTGACACGCCCGTGCGTTCCCGCCCGACCCCACTCGTCAGTCACACCTGATCCATCCAACTCATTCTCTCTCTTGCGTGCTTGCGTGTGTGTGCGCCTTGCCAGACGTCTCCGGGCCCGACCAACGCCTCGTCCAACCCGCTCAAGGACATTTCGGACGCAGATCTCTACACCAAGCTCAAGAAGCTCGAACGCCACCTCGAATTCCTCGCCCTGCAGGAAGAGTACATCAAGGACGAGCAAAAGAACTTGAAACGCGAACTGCTGCGTGCCCAGGAGGAAGTCAAGCGCATCAAGGCCGTGCCGCTCGTCATAGGCCAGTTCCTGGAAGCCATTGACGCCACCACGGGCATTGTCGGGTCCACCACGGGCTCAAACTACCTCGTGCGCATTCTGTCCACCATTGACCGCGAGTTGCTCAAGCCGTCCACAACCGTTGCCCTGCATCGCCACTCGAATGCGCTCGTCGAGGTGTTGCCGCCCGAGGCCGATTCGTCCATTCAGATGTTGCAGGCCACTGAGAAGCCCGATGTGACCTACTCGGACGTGGGTGGCCTCGATATCCAAAAGCAAGAGATTCGCGAGGCCGTGGAGCTGCCATTGACCCACTTTGACCTGTACAAGCAAATCGGCATCGACCCCCCGCGCGGCGTACTACTGTTTGGCCCGCCCGGTACGGGCAAAACCATGCTGGTCAAGGCTGTGGCCAACCACACCACGGCCTCGTTTATTCGCGTGGTCGGGTCCGAGTTTGTCCAAAAGTACTTGGGTGAAGGGCCGCGCATGGTCCGCGACGTGTTCCGCCTGGCGCGCGAAAACTCGCCGTGTATCATCTTTATCGACGAGGTGGATGCCATTGCCACCAAGCGATTCGATGCCCAGACGGGTGCCGATCGTGAAGTGCAGCGCATTTTGCTCGAGTTGCTGAACCAGATGGACGGCTTTGATCAACGAGTAACGTCAAGGTCATCATGGCCACCAACCGCGCCGATACCATTGATCCCGCCTTGTTGCGGCCCGGTCGGTTGGATCGCAAGGTCGAGTTCCCAATGCCCGATCGCAGGCAGAAGCGCTTGATTTTCCAGACCATCACTGCAAAGATGAACTTGAGCGATGAGGTCGACTTGGAGGATTGTACGTTGATGTCCACTCATGGCTGTTCCTCGCAATCGGACCTTCACTCACATATCCTTGATTTTTTCCCTGCAGTCGTCTCGCGCCCCGACAAGCTCAGTGGTGCCGAAATTGCGGCCATTTGCCAAGAGGCAGGCATGCACGCCGTGCGCAAGAACCGCTACGTCATCTTGTCCAAGGATATCGAGAAGGGTTACAAGGCCAATGTCAAGAAGACGGACAATGAGTTTGAGTTTTACAAGTAAGGCCTTGGGTTTGAAAACATCTCATTGTCACGTCGGATTGGTGGAGTTGCCATTGTCCTTTACGTGTGTCCGATTGCGTTCTTGTCGATGCCGTTGTATATCCCAAAACATGTGTTCTTCTGGCCGTCGCGGCGCACGAGGAGCTGAGCCCAGGCACTGTTGACTGGCGTATTGGCCACACACGTGAGACAACCAAACCCGATCGCGGAAAACATTTTGCCTCATTGATGCGTCCCTCAAGTCCACATATATTCGTCGCTGCGTTCCTATACATAAATAAACGCCAACGCTGCCCCTCACACAACGCTAGCAAAGTGAGCGAGCTCCAGTGTGCTCATGACAACCGAGCGCCACCATGATCATTCCCATCCCACCCCCACCATCACCGTGCCGCCTGCCCCGACAGCGGGTCCTGCGCCGCCGACCTCGACTTCAGCCAAGCACAATCTCGTCTGTGACGGCGACTCGTACGTCTACATCCCACAATTGACCAATGCGGCCGTCACGGTCGTCGCCTCAACCGATCCGGCAACCCTCTTCCACACCTTCATGCCCTGGGCGTCCCTCGAAACACAAGACCAAGCTAACGGCCCTCTTCATTTCATTTCGCGTGCAGCCTGTGGACTGTGTGCCGACTTTATCCGCTACCCCTTCCATGGTTTCTGCAGTAAGTCTTGGTCGCCAACCGACTTGGTGATTGTTTACTGCTCGCTTGATTCGGACCCGGCGCTCATTGCATCCAATGTCGCACGCATGTACAACGCGCTGGCAGCCGCTCCAATTGTCGATCCAAGCCAGCGTTGCGGCTGAATCGCTGCTGTACTTTGACTCGGCACCATCCTCGCAGGTGTACGGCACGCTGCGCATGTCGACCTGTCCCAGACCTTGCTGTGGTACCTACTCGTGTTCGAATCGGAATCCGGCGTACCCGTCACGGCCGAGGGCGTAGCTTGCGCTCGGCGCAATCCGACCAAGTGTCTTGACATGTGGATGCGAGGGCCAGTCCCGACGGTTCGAGAAAGTGGGATGGGTCTCGTTGGCGGCCGTGTGTCGTGGGCCGAACTGGTCGATGGATCTCGTACACGAAGCGTTGCTCATCTTCGTCCGATTGTCATGATGATTGCTGTCGGTCAAAGTGCTCGCGGACCCAAGTTTCACTCATGGTGCTGCCTGTCGCCAACAAAGTGGACGAGTGAAAGGAGGCCATACCGCCGCGAACACTCTCGACGTCCATGTTCACGGATCTTTGGTCCTTGTACAGGCGCTCGGCATGAATGCAGAGGCAATCAAGACGCTCGGATATGAGGTGCGGGTGTTCCTCCGCGATACAGGTGCAAATGTGCCTGCATTCAACGCGTTCATGGCGATTATGGAGCAGAGATGGAGCCAGATGAGTGGGTGGTGGATGCCGTGATCCGACGCCGCTTGTCGTTACTCAGATGGTTTGCTTTGCTGCTGCACATGGCTGCACTCAGGGACATGGATAGAAGTAAGGACTGAAAAGGCAATGCATGTTGTGGTATTAATGCGATGACACATTACTTCCGCCCTCGCCTTGCGACACACTCGCCGTTCCTACAACAGCGCCACGTTGGGACGAGTGGGAAAGAACACATTGTGACTTACGTCGCAGAAGATGGACCGACTGGCTGAACGTAAACTTGTAAAAATGAATGCCTCAAGCGCCGGACAGAACCGGCTCAATGTGATGTTGGTGAATTGGATGTAGTTTAATTCCACCGGATCCCATGGGAAACGTGTCAGGGCAACAGCAGCCAGGTAAGCGACGCTGAAGAAAACGTTGGTGAGATACGGCGACAGAATCTCGGTTCTGGATGCGTCTATGGTCAGTCACTTCGTTCCTTGAAAAAAGAAGGTTGACCTTGACGGACTTTGATAACTTTCTAGCATTTTTGCCGACGGACCGCCCACTGGCCATGAGCACCGACACAAAGGCCACGTCGGCGCCAATAGACAAGACTTTGATGACGAAAAAGCTGAAAAAAGATACGACGCCCTCACGACTGCGCACATAGGTGAGCGTGCTTCGAAGCTCTGGCGTTCGAGGCACGCCCAACACCGAGTACTCGAATGATCGCAGGTCGATGGCAAACGCAAGCGTCAAGACCATAAAGAAGACGACGCAGAACATGCTTGCGAGCACGAGCAGTTTATGTTGATCTCGGACAATTAGGTGTAACCGCCGAAGGCGTAAGGTGGCAGTAATCAGGACGCCTGTTTGTGTGAGGTTGAGGCAAATGCATTAAGTGACATGATCGATGTAAGATCAGTCTGTACGAGATGATTGCGCACCAAGTCGAACCGTCACATCCCTGACAATGAATTAATTGGGCCCCAGCTGTATGCTTTGAACCTGGGCACGAACGGGTCACATTTCCGCTGCATTCCGCCCACGTCCAGGGGTGTAGTTTACATACCCATCCAGGAATCCTGCGGCAAATGTAATCTCAATCAGACAGGTTACCAAAAGGAGGAGAAGACCAAATAGTGTTGGTAACCAAAACCTCCAGTTCTTGCGCGCTTTGAGGTTGACAATGGCCATGTGAATGCAGGTCGTCATCATGGCGACGCCAGAGGTATGAAGCATGAGACTCATGATCCTAGTGGCCACTATTGGCGGCGTCAATTGCGTTGTGCTCATGATTTTGACATTCTTTGTAGCTCCGCGTTGGCCCGACATCGGCATCGCAGGAAATGGGGGGGGGGGGGGAGTCGTGATTTGGAGGACGTGTCGTGCAAACAGTGCGAACGACAACGACTTGGATCACGCACAGATTCAACTGAGGTGGACCGGGATTACGGAACACATGGATTTGAAGATGCTAAGACGTATTTATGTACATGGATACGAACCAGGGGTACTACTGATGCGAGCCCTAGTGTTCCAGCCTTTGATTCACGTGCAACAGCGGTGCACTGCTTACAGATCAAAAACAGACACGCGTGAGCACATCCCTGGGCGAAAAGTGGCAGAATAGGACAGAGTCGTTGAGAGGGAGCCATGTATTGGACTGAAAAGACGAGGCATCATTCGAAAACAAGACACATCCGAGCAGCCAACCAAAACGGCAAGGCAAGTATCCAAAGCGTGGGCAAACCCGATTTACTTCTCGAGGAGCTTCTTGGAACCGCGGAGGAGACCGGTACGACGGGCAGCGATGAGACCGACCTTCTTACCGGCGGGCGACTGACGCGACACGGTGGAAGCGTGACCAATGTGCTGATGGTTACCACCACCATGGGGATGGTCCACGGGGTTCATGGCCACACCACGAGTCTTGGGCCAGCGGTTACGCTTGGCCTTGTTGAGGTGGTAGGCACGGCCGGCCTTGAGCATGGGCTTGTCAATACGACCGCCACCAGCAACAATACCAACGGTAGCACGGCAAGCAGACTTGACGGCCTTCTTGGCGCCCGAGGGGAGCTTGATACGGGTGATGCCATCGTCGTGGTTGTGGCCAATCACGGTGGCGTAGTTGCCGGAGGCACGGGCAATCGCACCGCGGTCACCAGCCTTCTCCTCAATGTTGCACACAATGGTACCTTCGGGGAGGGCCTCGAGGGGGAGGACGTTGCCGACGGCGAGGGTAGCTATTGAGGAAAACAATTACGAGAACCAGACTCGTCAGTAAAATCGGTTCCGACCACCAAACCACAAAGTGCCACGCGCACACAAACAGCCAGAGATCCCACATACCCTTCTTGCCGCAGTACACAACTGGCCAGTGTGCATGCCCTCAGTGGCAATGAACAAGTTCTCGCGGAGGCGGTACTTGTAGGGGTCGCGGAACACGACGCGGGCAAGGGGAGCACCACGGCCGGGGTCGTGGATGATCTCCTTGACAATGCCCTTGATGTAGCCGTTACGCTCGGCAAAGTCGACGGGGCGGAGCTTGGCAGCGCCCTTGCGGTGCTTGACGTGGGCGCGGAACACGGAGCCGGCACCCTTACGTTGTGCGCGAATGACACGACCTGTGGGCGGCGATTCGAGTCACGCGAGTCGATGCGAATGTGTAGGGGTATTGGCAGATTATGGATAATGTTGGATTTGAAGTGGCATGGTACGAAATATGGTTTTGGGTCAGAAATCGGATCTGTCGCAGGTTCATTCATCTGCGCACGCGCTAGCCGTTTCGAAAGCAGAGTTGTGCGAGGGTCGAGCTAGGCCATCGAGACCATAGTCGACGATTGGGTGTCTCAGCTGTCGGTCATGGTCGTGGGTTGTTGCGAAATGGACGGATGTGGATCGGCCGTCGTTTCGGCACATGGTTGGGGCTAGCGCGTGCACATTTTCGGAGCATTCATGGAAGGTATATACCCATTTTTGTATGTTTTGCGTTGGACTGGACTGACTTGGTTGGCCAGACGTGTGTGGGAGGGTTGGCAAGTCATCGACGCTTGGTGCAGGTGGATGCAAGTGACTTCCGTCAGATCGGCGGGCCTCGCAAAGGATCGGTCCAGCGCGTTTCTAGCGCCACACCGCGCCACTTGATTGGCCCCAAATTATTCTGGATGTAACCTCTAATACCGACCACTTGATGCGCTTTGTGCCGTATCCAACTTGCAGCATTCGTCTTCAATTGACCAGGGCCGTCGTAATTCATGCAAGCAGCGGCCGTCAACGCAATATGCCCCATTACTTATGGACAACACTTTGTCCGATCTGTTCATGTCTTCGCGTCACCGGCAATTCACTTCAGGCTGAAAGAATCGCACAATGTAAACGTCAGAGAATGTAAATCAAGCACAAATCAAAAGAATCACACATAACCTCAGACACGACTAGAGCGAAAGACTGGACGCCACGAACACCGAACACCGAGGAAAAGGGGGGAAATGACAAGTTGGTAGCAACAAGAGAGAGTACACAAGAAGAGACGAAATTGAAAACACAAACCAACACACACGCACACGCGCGCACACCGAGTAGAAAACCATCCTCATCACGAAAAAAAATTCCTAAAAGGAACCACAAAAAAGCGACAAAATCATCTCACAAGCACGTCAACCGCGGTACTGGCCTTGTGCCCTCGCGGACGCGGGCGACCTGTGCGACCCCGTCGCTTCCTCTTGTTCGTGATGCTGCCCCGCCGGCGGCACACCGGCCATAGCGCCATAGTACGACCGCGCGTACGGTTCGGGAGCATAGTGATGCGAAGGCGGCGGGCCATGCTTGTGCGTCGGATCAACTTCCCCGCCGGCGGTGGGCCATAAGCATCCATGGACCTTGCCGAATGCGGTGCGTGTGCAAGATGGTGCGGCGGCGGCGGGGGAGGCGCGTAGGCTGGGTGGCGGTAGCCAGCGGGAGGTGGGAGTGGGGCGTACGAATGAGGAGTGTAGTATGGGGAATGTGCGTGATGGGGAGGAGGTGGGGGAGGGGGAGGGTATGAATGCATCGAGTGAGGACTGATGGGCGGGTAACTGGCACGCGAATAGTAGGTAGAGTGCGGCTGAGGCGGGTAGCTGTAGTGGTGATGGTGGGAATAGTAGGGATCGTGGTGGCCGTAGCCGTGATTGTCGTAGTGAGAAGTGTAAGTGGCCGGGTCAAAGCCATGTTGGCGATAGTAGGCTGCCCATGCCTCTTCGGGCGAGACCTCGAAGTCGTCCTCGTCGTGAGACAGGTCCTTACTCTTGTCTGCTTGTGCAGCTGCCGAGCCGCCCGTGACGGTTGCTTTCTTGGTCTCTTTGGGCTCGGTACCGGCATTGGCGTTGCCCGCTGCTGTGTGAACCTTGGCTGGCGACGGAGCGCGCAGCGCGGGCGACTTGCTCATTTGTTGCAGGGGGAATGCGTACGAATCGGCGGACTCGTCAACGTGGCCTGGGGTGAGCTCGTGGCAGATGCGTCCCAATTGCCCGTCGCATTGGCCACCTTGACCCAGTCGTCCTTCGCCGCGGTTGGCTTGCTCTGCGTGCGTTCGGGACTCTTTTGCTGTTGGCGCATGGGCGGCAGCGCGGTGCTGCTGGTTGCACTTGCCCAAGCATCAGCCTCGGCTTGCGCGCCACCTGCACGGGTGGGCGATTTGGTCTTGCGAACAGGTGCAGCCGCAGATGCCGGAGTCGCGGCCGAATTCCAATCGCCGCCACCGGCACTTGCACCCCACGGATCGGCCGCGACGGCTTGCGTTTCTGGAACACTCGAAATGGCGGCGCCCCAGTCGTTGTTGCCGCCAGCATCTTGATGCGTTCCCGTGCTGCGACGACCGCCGCTGTCCGCGCGTGCAGGGTTCTTTTGCGTGTCGTTCTTGGGTGCAGCGGCGGCAGATCCCCAACCGTCGCCACCAGGAGTGTTCGCACCCCACGAATCCGAAGCGTCGCCACCGGCATTGACACTTGAAGAAGGATTGCGGCCGCGAGTACTGTGACCTGGCTGGGCCGCCGTTGCGGCACCCGAGCCCCAATCATCTCCGCCTGCCGCTTGCGCACCCCACGACGAGTCATTCCCACTTGAGCCCGCAGCTGCACCACGCGCAGGCGGCGTATCTCCACCACCTGCAGCCTTGACCTTTTGCAGCACTTCTTTTGCATCGTCGCGCGTTGTCGAAAAGCCCATGGACACGAGCCTAGACGCAGCCGTCCTGCGTCTCTCTTCGCTCAAATGGCCACCTTCTTTGAACGCGTTTGGATTCAAACCTTGGGCCTCTTCCGCGCGCCGAATGATGCTCGGCATCTTGCCACTGCGCGGAACACTGGGCTCGGGGGCGGAATCGAGCCGCGCAGCGGGAGAGAGCGCGACGTGGGTCCTGCGGTCGAGCCCGACCCCAATCGTCATCGTTGTTGGTGCTCACAGTGCGACCTACAGCAGGACC
This sequence comes from Catenaria anguillulae PL171, assembly GCA_002102555.1. Classification (NCBI taxonomy): domain Eukaryota; kingdom Fungi; phylum Blastocladiomycota; class Blastocladiomycetes; order Blastocladiales; family Catenariaceae; genus Catenaria; species Catenaria anguillulae. Next base: position 16,697 of record MCFL01000014.1, read on the forward strand.
ACACGAGGGCGGCGCACTGGGTCCTGGCAAGTTCCAGTCGTCGTCGTTGCCAGTGGCAATCGTGGCATTGGTCGATCCGACGCGCCCGCGAGCTCTGTCGCCCGTGTTTGCAGCCGTGGAACTTGCGGGTCCCCACTCGTCACCGCTGGCCGGCTTTACGGCCATAGTTGGAGCAGCGGTGGGCGCAGCAGCAGCAGCAGCGGGTTCACCCCATTCCCCACCACCGGCACTTGCGCCCCACGGGTCTGCATCCCTTGCACCGCCAGTTGCCCACGGGTCGGCATCGGCGACTGGAGCCGATGGCGTCGGCTCGGTCTTGGGCAGAGCTTGACCGACATCGGTTGAGATGGTCTCAAATGCACCACCGGCCTTGGCAGGCGCGGGTTTGGTTGGGCTTTTCGCGCGCTTTGGACTCTTGCTGCGACTGCGGCTCTTGGTCGGTTGAGCGAGTGCGGCTGTGTTATACCCGCCGCCCCCACCCCATACGTCGTCGGACGCGGCTTGGCCCCATCTCGAGCCAGCATTTGCATCGGCTCCCCAAGCGCTATCGGCACCACTCGCGTTGCTTGCCTTGGGCTGATCCGCGACGGCAGTAGTGGCGTTTCAGATGTTGCTTGCCAATCCATGCCGGTGGCACTCGCTGGTTCTGCAGTTGCTGCCTCGGTCTTGGTTGAGTCCGCGCCCCAGTCGCTCGTCGCAGCGGGTTTTGTCGATTTCTGTCCCCATTCACCCCTGCCGCCACTTGCTGTGGTCACGTCGGCGCCCCAACCGCCATCTGCGGCTGCCGTGCCCGTGCTTTTGCCCCACCCACCGGCACTCGTCTCAGTCGTGGCACCCCAATCGCCACCAGCGACCGCATCTTGACTTGTCTCACCATTGCCACGACGTCCACCCGTGCGTGTACTGCCTCGCTCAAACCCGCCGCGCTCACCACGGTCGTATCCACCGCGATCTCCGCCACGCTCGCCGCGTTCATACCCACTAGGCGTCAACCCGACCGGCGGCGGACCTGGCACCACCTCGCGCTTGGGCAATGGCTTTGGCCGATACGCCTCCAACCCAGGCGCACTTGCAGCCGACTCGAGCGCGCTGGCCCACGCGTTGCGTTCCGAGGCCGCTGTGCCCGTCATGGCCGCATTGACTTCAAGAAATAGTAGCCGCCCGGCACCCGTCGACGTGACGCGTGGGCGCACCATGGGTGTGTCGCCCGATGCGGGCGTGTCGGAAGACGCGAGCGCGACCGTCTCGCGTTGCGGCGCGTCTTGGCGACGTGGACCAGGGGTCAATTCGGCCGTGTCACGGCGAGTCGGGCGGGCCGTGGACGTTGGACCGGCTGATGTGGATACAACGCCAACGTTTTCTCCCCATCCGCCGGCAGCGTCGTTAGTCGATGCACCCCAGGGGTCGGCCGCGGCATGGTTGACGATTGGTCCCACGGATCCGCGGCAGGTGCTTGTTCTTGTTCTTGCTCTTGTTGGCCCGGTACAGGCTTGGCAGACGCCGTCCAGGGATCGGCACCCACGTTCCGGTTGGACAAAGTACGCCTCTTGACTCCGTTTGAAGCCGCCGCCGACGCGTTTCCATTGGTCTCACTTGCACCTGCGGGCGAATCCACTGCCCAAGGATCGTTCTTTTGCGGGGCATCGCCAATGGGCACGGTCCACACATCGGCGGGGCTGTGGAATTGTGCCATCAAATGGTCGGCGGCCGACGAGGGCGACTCCGACGAGGCCACGGCCGAATCGGGCTGTTGTTGAATTTTGGCGGCGGCCGACGTGCCCACAGACAAGGGCTCGGGCGTGTTGCCGCGACGTATTTCGCCCTCTTCAAGCGTCCAGGCGGCCCCATGGACCGCGACCGCGACTTGGATTTGGATTTGGTCTTTGCGGGCGACCTTGAGCGGGTTGCCGCAGTTTGTCGATGTACTGAGGACCTGATCGTCCGACAACGGGCTTGTGACTTGAGTGCCAGGCTTGATTTGCGGTTGCGGGAATCCGGCTGCGTGCGATAGGGGCCTGTGGAGTGAGTCACTGGTGGATCAAAGGCAACAAAAACGAGCAGTGAGAAACGAACCAACGGCGCGTTGAGGCCGGGACTAGGCGACTGGGCCGTGGAGGTCGTCGGGGAAGCAAGTGTTGCCGGCGGCGGCCAAATGTCGTCGGCAGAGACGGCCCATGTGTCGTCATGGTTGTGAAAGGTTTGTTCGGTGGGTTGAGTGACGACTACAGACGGGAGATACACACAATACACAGGCACATTCATTCATTGGAGCTTCAGCGACTAGCCAGAATCACGGTCTTGCGAGGAGTGGCCGGCGGATGTATGTAGTCACGCACGAGTCCTCGCTTGTAGTCGCCGGTCGCTGCTGCCGCCACCGCCGCCGCCGCCACGGACGCTGCCGGGGGGACTGCGCGGCCCTGCGGTCGGGGCAAGGGCGCCAGACCCGGATGGGAGCCAAGGCGGGTGGATGCAGGGGCAGATCAGGGGGACTTGAGGGCATGGTGGCAATGGGGACGCGTACCGTGGGGGTCGACTACGAAAGGCAATGGTCGATTATCAACTTGAAGGGCAAGTCAAGTGATTCCAGCTGAGGGAGCCAAGCTTGAGAGTCGTGATTGCCACGCTTTTAAGGACGTCACGGCGCCCAATGATATCGAATCCGCTCATCGTTATTGATACAACGCTTGCAATTGTCGCTCGCTTTGACTCCAGCCAGATTTGCGTCAGAATCTACATCGCATCGACGGGCGACCGATGGCTTAGCCCGAGCCGACTTCCCCAAACCAGTAACTCATACCGACAGGCCAGCCCAACCCGCCCACAGCTCAAGTGCGCGAGCGCGAGACAACCGCGAGACGCGATCGGAATCGGTTTGTCCGAGGAAAATGGGAGCCAAGCAAGTCTTTCCGTTTCAGTATGCTTCGTGATGCTGTTGCCCATGTATCATGATTCTACATATGCTCATGGAGTTCGTGGTTCCGATGAATCGACTATTTACATCCCGGCCTGAACGCCCAGACCCAACTTTCTCGAAGCAGAGGTTGAGCCACCACCTCACACCATCCCGAATTTCTAATCGAACCATTGAAGTCTGGAGGCAAACGCATTGCTTCACTGAACTAGACTCATGCGCTGTTGCCCACGTTTGACGGTTCGAAATCGCTTTATAGTTACATAGCGCCTTTGCTCTGACCTTTGCTCACGCCGGGGGGCACAGGCCGTCGATCCTTGAGTTGTATCGACCGGTCAAAACGCAAAGCAAGCATTTCTGTGAATGGCATGGCCACTCAAAGCAATCTGCTCATCTCTGGATATCCATCTGACTCCATGCATTTCCGGTCTTGTTAATCGGCCTGGCAGCTGATTGATTTGCAATCACCGACTCAACGTACACGTCGTTACAATCACCACCACACAGTCATCTGCGCGTCCCCAACTTGAAGCTGCCTGAATGTCGACTCGGGTGGGAGATTCCCACATGGCTGCGGAGCCAGGCCCGGCCACACTTGCAGCGTCTGGTGATGCTGTGCCTTCTCGTTACATTGTCGCTCTTGGTGCGTTTCTGTCTTCACAGGTTTTCGAACCGTTATTGGATCCGGACCTAATTTCCGATGCAAGCAGTAGATTTTGGGACTTCACACTCTGGCTTTGCATTCTGTCGCAAGGTCCGCACTCGCTCACATCATTCCGCTCGCAGTTGACGCTCATTCCACCAAATCCCACTCAACCTGACATGCAAGCAGGACGACCCAGATCACATTGTTACATTCATGACATGGCCCGACCAACCAACACCCTACCCGAAAACCCTCACTGCCATCTTGTACAATGAACATCTCGAGCCCATTGCCTGGGGCCACTCGGCGAACGTCATGTACAGCAAGCAGCGAGCGCCCGGGTATCAGTACTTTTCGCACTTCAAACTGTACCTCGACGACGAGTATGCAGCCGAACACGCGGCCCCAGAGGTGCCTGTGGATCGACTGATTGCGGATTATCTGCGGTTGATGGGCGGATTGATTGAGGACACGATGAAGAGCAAGTTTGGCGACCAGGTACAACTGGCTGATGCCCAGTGGTGCTTGACGGTACGGCTTTGAATTGCCCTGTTTACGTTGGGCAGTGATAGCGAAAAGTTGACGGATATGGTTGACATGTATGTATATACATAGGTGCCGGCCATGTGGTCTGATCGGGCAAAACAAGTCATGCGCAACGCTGCTGCCCAGGCGGGGCTCATTGTATGTGTTTTTCGTATTCTCGTGAGCGTGCTTATTCACTCACTTGTCCCAGAGCCTGAACAGGACAGTCCAACATCCGATCGCTTGACCCTCGTCCTCGAGCCTGAAGCGGCGGCTGCCACAATGCTGCAAGGCCGATCCGACTATTTGCAACCCGGTGACACTTTTATTGTATTCGATGCTGGTATTTACAATCCGCACTCAGCGGCCCGCGATGATCCATGTATCATGGTCAGCTGACATGCAATGCATTCAACGAACCCAGGCGGCGGTACTGTCGACTTGACTGCCCAGCAATACCAACTCGACCCAGCCGACGGCCCATGCTTTCATGAAGTCGCCCCCGGCATTGGTTCGCATTCATGTCTCATCTCCACCACGCGCACTCCATTCCACTCACCTCGCCCGCTTGTGCACTTCACAGGCAAATCATGCGGCTCAACCTTTGTCGACCAGGCATTCATCTCGTACCTGCGCACCACGGTGGGCGCCGCCGCCTTTGACGCATGGACCTCGGCCTCGCCCCTGGGTCTCTTGCAACTGCTGCACCACTGGGAAACATGCAAACGCTCGTTTGTGGGCCCGCCGTACCGCGACCCGCAAACCGTCCACGACACGATTGCCATTCCCAGCGCGCTCCGAAAGCGCATGACCCCCGACACACTTGCCGCGCTTGCGAGCACGCAAGATGACGACTCGGACTCGGTGCACCTGACCAATTTCGCCCTCATGCACATATTTGATGCGTTGTTGAAGAGTGCATGGCCGTGTTGCACCTGATGCTCGACCGGTGCGTGCGCGCAGGCCACCCAGCATCCAAAATCCTGTGTGTCGGCGGATTTGCACAATCGTCCTTGCTCATCAACCGCATGCGCATGGAAGTCGAAGGGGCTGATTTGCAAGTGTACTGCCCCGTGGACCCTGGATCGGCCGTGGTCAGGGGCGCAGTGCAGTTTGGAGGCGTACGTACGCACGTGTACAAGCAGCGGCGCGCACGCTTGACATATGGGTGGCCACGGCGGGCGAGTGGAAGCCGCACATGCCCGTGACGCGCCGCGTGTACGATGCGCGCGTGGGGAGGTACATGGCCACGGGCAAAGTGTTTGATGCGCTCGTCAAGTTTGGCGATGTCGTGAGGCCAGAGTCGGTTGTGACGAGGGTGTACAGGGCGCCCGATTTCGAGACGCGCAAGTTGGCGTTGGAGCTTTGGGCGTCGACCGAGGTGAGTCCTGTGTTTTGTGATGAGGATGGCGAGGACGGAAAGTGTGTTAAGCTGGCGGATTTCATGGTCCCTCTCGGTCAAGTGCCATCGGCCGACGTGGATTTGGCAGAGGCCGTTGCAAAAGGACCCAAGCGATCCGCGTTGGCGCTGCCCCGGGTCGAGGTCGGCTTGCAGTTTGGCAATGCAGAGATTCGCGTGTCGGCCAAGAATTTGGATACGGGTGTGGTGACGCAAGTTCAAGTCGACTTTTCCGATGCCGATGTGGACTTGTCAAAAGTTGGGCGACGGCGAGGCAAGCACATTCAAAACAAGCGACCCATCAGCGTGGAGTTCGAAGACGACGAGGAGTGGCCGGCCGGCCAAAAGCAGAAGAAGTGCAAGCTGGATGGCGTGTTTGGGATGCTTGAGGGAATCGAGTGGGATTTCATGGATCCAATGTCGGACGAGGTTGAGCTGCCACCTCCACCAATACCATCAACGACCAAGGCCACTTGGCGTCCATTCCCACCATTCGACATGTAGCCGCGTCCGCTCCGTCTTCAGATGATCTCCATCGTTCCATTCCCACGACCCAGTCTTCCTCAATCGAGGCACACAACGCGCCGCCGACAACCTCGAAAGAACCGTGCACAAAACCCATCCAGTCCTCGCCACGACCGCTACGACCAACAAGCCAGCCTCCAGCTCCTCTCATCGCGGCTGCCGTCGGTCCAAACCCAACTCCATCCCCAACCGTCTCAATGGACACTTCACCCCAGCCTTGTCACCGCCACCGCACTTGGATGCGTTCGCGACACGTTTAGAAACGCCAACATTGCCGGCACCAACACAATCAACCACCATCAAAGGCAAATCCCAAGAAGGCCACCAAGAAAACAAAGTCGGGATTGCCGCGGGCAAAGCGAACAAAGCAGCCCGTGCAAACACCTGTCACGCAAGACGCCACGCAACAGTAAACGCGGTCGAGGTTTCATGGTTCAGGTATCTCAGTGGGTATAGATTTTTTTTCACGTTGTATGTGTCCAAAGATTTCCTCCGGCGTAAATCCATGCAAGTTCATTGTGACTACGTGAGGGTGCAACACAACAAAAAATATAAAAATAAGGACCATGTATTACAACCAGTCAAGATCTTTTGCGAGCGCTGGGGAGATGCAATGAGGGAGGGTGGGTAAGGTGCGGCGAGGGGTAAGGACACTGAAGGTGAAGACTTTTTTCGTGAATCATGAAATGAAAAGATTGAGGGAGACGAGAAAAAAAAGGGGGAATAGAGATGTGTAGTGAAAGCACAAAAAGAATGACACGAATGAATCAAGAACAAAAACAAGCGACCCGAAAGCTGCGCCATGCCTACCTCCATGGTACGATCAGCGCATAGGCCTCCTCAACGAATCCGCCCTCCTAGGCACCTGCGCCACATCTGCCTCGACCAAGTACGCTGCTGGGAAATAACCCGTGACTGCGGGTCGGCCATGGGTCGGATGGCGCGTGCCGAGCGCCCACCCGTCGGCAAATCGGTTGTGCACCGTGACTAGGTCGCCCGCAAGCAACGGCAGTTCGCCGTCTTGCGTGCCAGGGAACCCGCCGCGCACCTTGGCCACGGTGGCTTCGGTTGCATCTACACCCGTGCATTGTGGGGGGATCGGGGCAATGGCGGCAGTCGACGGCGAGGGCGGCGATGAGGAAGAAGCAAGCAACGGGGCAGATCCGGCAGTCGCGGCAAGCCCGCCTGCGGTGAGCGCGGCGGGTTGCGGTGGGGTGAGCGGGGCTTGCTGGGTCATGGCGGGCTGTGCATCCGCGGCCGTCCGAGCAGTGGCTGTGATGCCGGCGCCGCAGCAGCTGTGGTGGCCGAGGGCCGCGCAAGCGTCATTGGCTCTTCCTTCATCAACTCTGCGCGATCCACCTTGCGCCTGGTCCAGAAGAGCGTCGCGAGCCCAATCACAACGCCCACGGCCAACACAATCAGCACAATGTACCCAATGGGCAATCCCTTGGTGCACGGTTCGCGATCGTTTTCGTCACACAACGGGGCTTGCGCGACATTGTTGCCCGCGGCCGCCAAACGGGATCGCAACGTTGCGCACGTGCCAGCTTCAATGCCCTTGCACCCATTGTCGCAGGCCGTGATTTCGTCCGTGTACCCGCAATTGCCGCGGCCAAAGTCCATTTCGTTGGTGATTCCGGAAATGCATCCGGATTCGCTCGTCGCGTACGGGTGCTTTTTCAGGTCGGTGGCAAATTTGTTGCCAAGGTCGCGTGCAGATTGGCCAACGGGACAGGCTGTGCCATTGTTAAGGTCGTGCAGGATGGAATCTGCACGCTCGTCAAACGTGGATTGGCACACTTTGGGCGCGGGACCAAGTGCCGAGCAGGGGTGCTTTGCAGTATCGCGGTAATACTGGAACAAGTCGATGCAAAACTGCGTCTTGTAAAAGAGCTGGTTGGGCACACTGCACCCAACCTTGTCGATCATATAAGTCTGGATGTAGCGCGTCGGGTACGAGTAGTTTTGTGTGGCGTAGACCGTGTCAAAGTGCGAGCCCGAGTCGAGCGGGGCCGGGATCGAGTCGGGTTTCTTTTTCGGGAAGGCTTGGGCAAAGTAGGCGCGCAGGTCAATGGGCACGTACAGGCCCGTGAATTGCCTGCACGTGTTTGTCCGCTCGAGTGAAATGCATTCGGCGTTTTGACGCGAGGCGACTTTGCAACGTCCCGATTCGCAGTCGGACGAGCCCGAGGGCGAAGATGTGGGCGTGGGTTGTTGCTGGCCGGCACCGGACGAGGTGGGCGTGGCCGCGGCCGTAGCGGTGGAGGGGCGGGACGTGGATGCCGGGCGATCATTGTTATTGTTGGGTGGGTTTTGGTTGGTGACGGGCGGGAGCGGAAGGCCGGTTGGGAGGACTTGGGGTGCCGGGTGGGGCGCGGCACTGGCGAGCTGCACGGCCGCCAGCAGCACGGCGAGTATGGCCAAGAAGAGCATGGGTTTGTTGGGTGCGGCGAACGGCTTGAAGCGGGTTTGGTGGTGCCGGCCACTTGGATGGTTGCGAGGAGTGGGGATCATGGCAAAGGATCTCGTGTCGGGAGGAAGGGAGGGAGATGAGATGGGCATGTGGCAGAAGAGAGAAATGCAATAGGTCAATGTCCTAGCAATTAAGTGCGGAACCCTTGCAATGGAGGGGTTGTGCCTTTGGTGTGATTCAACATGGAATGCAGGAGAGAGAGAGAGGCAGAGAGAGAGGCAGAGGGAGAGAAAGATCAGCTATTTGTCTGTTTCCCATCATGATCCATGCAAAACAATACCAGTGCCTCTGATGGGCTATGCATAGGTATGTACGGTGGACAGACACGGCGGGCCAATTTCAGGCACCAGTCACGAGTGAGTGTGAAGAGAGCGGTACAAGACGACTACCTACCTAAACTGGACCGAGCACCGAGAGTGTAAATCCGTGCTCGAGCGATAAGTCCTAGCTTGCGGCCGCGGTACGGTACGCTGTCGCGGTGCAACGCACGTTTGCTTGCTCATTGCAATTGGAGTTGCGGTCACAAACTTGAAACCGTTCAAAACTGCCTCGCGTTTCTCGCGTCCAACAGTCGCTCAGTCGCTGGACGGATCGGCGACCTGCAACTTCGATTCGATCATTTGATCATGATCATGCATCAGAGCTCGAGGGAGACTTTTCTATAACGCAACGCCATTAGCATTCGCGCTGGGCTGCAATTGTCAGTGAGTGCAATCGACTTGGATCTTCTCATTCAGCACAAGACATCATGGACCATCCGCAACCACACCACAACCCCACAACCCTCGCCCACTTCGCCATCCGCACCGACAGATTCCACCGTTGCGGCCAGTCGATCGCGCTTTCTCCAGGCAAACAACAACCCGCTGCGAGCGTCCATCTTTGACACGGGACTCGTTGTCCAGGACATTCTCCCCGACTCGCGGCTCCATCTCGTCACCACCACCGTCAACCCGCTCGACCGCCTCAAGCGCGACGCTCCCGCCATCCTCCACAACCCGGCCGTCCTCAAGTCGCATCGCCAATGGACGCTGTCCTTTCTCCACGGCCAGCCGCCCACCAGCGCATCCTCATCATCACATCAGCAGCAGCATCAAGATGGGGACCTATCGCATTCGCTTGCCGGCAATGATCAGATGGATGTCGACCAACCCGCTGAGGATAACGGCCATGCGGCAGACCAGAGCGAGTCCTCTTCGAATAGCTCAGACAAAGCGAATCCGAATCTGAATCCGAATCTGAATCCGAGTCTGATCCCGAACTTGACCCTGCACCTGCTCTCATCAATGGCGCCGATGCCGTCCCAGTGGTACCACTGGCGACCCATGGCGCTGATGCGGATGCGGGTGACCTCATCCCAAACGATCCAATCATGTCGGCTCCCGACAAGGCACACTTTTCCTTTGACGAAATAACGCTTCGCCGCGCCGAAATCGATCAGGCTCTCCTGTACGTTGCTTGTCCGTCGTCTCCACCTTCACGCTTCTTCTTTTCCCTGACTCCCCGGCTCCCAAATCTTGATCCGTGTACGCCACAGCCAATACCTCAACGACATTGGCCACCTCACCTGCATCCTCGACGGCCTACTCGCCGCGCCCCCACCCAACCCACACATGCCCACCAACGCCAATGCCATGTACGAACCCGACGCTTTTATCCGCAAACACTTTCACGCCATCCACATCGACAAGCCCGACCTGCCCGCGCGCCACAAACTTGACCACTTGCTCTACATGCATGCGCACCATCGGGCTGTGCTCGCATCCATGGCCTCGCAACTCGCGCGTGGTGCCGCCGACCTCGCGCCAATGTCCACGCCGACCAGTGTTTTTTCACATGCACGCTCTGGCCCTGCGCGCGCGCCGGTGGCCCTTGGCGTTGCCGCCACCGCCCCCACCGGGAAAGCCCAATCCGGGCGCAATCATGGTGGATTTCGGATTTGCGCCGTATGGCGGCGGCAGTAGCGCCGCCGCGGCCATACCGTTCCCGTGGCCGCGCGCACTCCTGTATCGCGTTTTCCTGGTCAGGTCGTTTCGGGTATGGATGACACGTGGCCCGTGCCGCTCAATGACGAGCCCGTCAAGCCTGATGCACACACCGTGGTCCGGGTGTCGCCGTATTTGAGGGTGTATTTGCAAGTGGGCGGGTCGGCGGGCAGGCGCAGGGAGTTTAGTGTGCGTCGCGAACGGGGTGGCGGGGCTGCTGCTGCAAAGGAGCCCAGTGAGCGTACCGGGTCGACGGCCACAGTCGTCTCTGACGACGCGGTCGTGACGGCAGCCACGGCGTATGCGCGGCGCGCTCGGGCAAGGGGTGCGGCGACGCGAGCAAAGGACAAGCGACATGCCATTGATACCATTTTGCGCCGGGCTCAGGCAAATTAGTGTCCACGTACCAGCTGATGAGCATGGTCGCGGATGTTGCACAGTTAGGGCCCAGTTATGGGTATTCGTCGGCAAGTGTCAAGGATGACGAGGGCAGAATTGTGGTGCCACTCGGGGGGCGGGCGATTTGACGATTTCGATGGAGGAGGTTCCTGGATCGTCAGATGAGGGGGAGGAGGAAGACGACAACTACGACAACAACAACAACCAAAACATGGACACGCACGGCGAGGGAGCAATTGGAGACGAGATCGCCGCCAAGTCGAGTCCGGAAAAGGAAGCGCAAGGGTCGCAAGCGCAAGCATGCGGCGGTGGATGCGGATGGCGATGTCGACATGACTGGCGCTGTTGCTGCGCCATCAAGCCCATTGGCCGGCGGCCATCCACGTGCACAACTCCAGGCACCAAAGCACGTCGCCAACCAGATACCTCGATCCGATCCATGCTCGACCCGCTCCTACTCGCCATGGATATGCCGCTGTTTGATTTTGTTCAATGGGTCGAGTTTTCCGACTTTGTTCGCGACATTCATGCCCACGTCCGCCGTTCCCTGCAACTCGCGCGCATTGTGCTTCCCGACGCGTCGGGCGTGCGCATGCACGTGCCGCAGGAATCCGAGGTCTCATCGTCATCACTTGCTGCCGGCGGCGGCGCACGTGGCGGGCGCACTGGCGCAGGTGGAGAGGCACCCACGGCCGACCCGGCCGCCGACGCAGAATCGTGGTCTGGACTCGAGATTCAAGTCTTTCTCTCGCCACGGGTCCGCGCGCCTCGCTTCTCGTCGTCGTCGTCTCACTTGCTTCTGGATCGCACATCGCTCCCAGTGTTTATTCTGGGTCTGTCGCCACCCTGCAAACTGTTTGTGCGCGTCCACGACGCCATCCGGTTCCGCAACTTGACCCCGACCTCGCGGCAAATCCAAGACCTCGTCAACCATCATGTGGAGCGCGAGCTTGCCCAGCAGGTGCATGCGCGCGCCAAGCAGTGGGGCATGGCGGGCAACACGAAGGATACCTTACGCGTCAAGGTGAGCGTCAATTGGTCGACACAATTTGAAGGAGGACCCAGCGTCAAGTTGAGCGTGTATGCGGCGGGCGAGGGAGCAGTGGCGGCAGCTGGCGGGTTGGATGCAGCGGCGGCGCAGGGCGGAGCGGTGGCAAAGACCATTGAGGTGCATAGGTTTGGGCCTGGGTGGGTCGAAAGGGCGTTGGTAGAGCTTGGTGTGATTTAAGTTGTGCGTGTTTCCGAGAGGTTGGTGGAGCTTAGGTAAATCGGTGTAGGCATTTAAACGCTTTCTTTGTCGTGTGAATACATTCAAATGTCAATTACTTCCTTTCAACAAGCCTCTCATTTTCCGTTATGTATATATGCAACTTGCCCGTGAGTAAGAACTGTATCAATTCGTGTGTAGTATGTACGTATATTCGTCATTTTTTACCGTCGCGTCCTCATGTTCTCCTGATCGAAGTGAAGTGTGGCCCGAAGCGTGGCAGACGAGGCAGCCTGGCGCCGGCGAGCCGCCGCCGCGACCACTGCGCAATTGAGAATTGAGGATGACGCCAGCCACGATGGCAATGGGGAAAATGCAAGAACGGCTCACATAGGGCATAGTATGTCAAAAAAAAAAAAAAAAAAAAACAGCGTACAAACCTCCATTCAACGCAGACGCAAACATGGGCAAGACCTAACAACTATTTTCCGAGAAGTGTCAGTCAACCCTACATACATACTTGCACGATTGCCTAGATGCTTCCCAGTTGCCCTCGACTCCGTCTGAACAAGTGCAATCATGTTCAAGTGTGCAGCAGCACGACGGAAGTCTTGGTCGATAACCTAGAAAAACACAAACGTTTTCAAGCCCCTCGTTAGTACAGACCACAAAGTGTACTACGAGTGCGAGTGCAAGCCCAAGTCGAGTCAAATAAGAAAGCAGGATGCGAAGACGAAAAAGAAAAAAGGTTGCATCGTGGTTGCCAACTTGCGTGCGTGATTCGAGCGTCAAGATGCGCAGCTGCTGACAGCGAGTCGAAAGGTGGAAAGTCGTGCGTGCATCGAGTTGGGAAGCGCAGCAGCAGCAGCAACAGGTAGAGTGTGTCGCCTTGGCCCAAACGCTTTCCGAATATGTCCCCTAACCCTGTGTTTAGCCGTGGAGGATGACTACCCAAGCCGCGAGTGGAAATGTCACCAGACCATGAGACCTCCCCCCCCCCAAAGTAGAGGCCTCATGTGTATAAGGTGTGTGATCCGTGAAGGTGCGGCGGCCAGAATAGCATCCCCAATCATGTCGACCCCATACCGCCGGGAAGCGGGACAGAAAGGTGTTCGGACGAACGGTCCACGATTCGGGGTTGGGGGGCAAAGACTGCCTTCCAAGGTCTACCTGCCGTGTGCCTGTTGATTGTTGCGATCGTGATGCGAGCGCGCAGCCGGAGTGGGGTTGCGCTTTGTCGTCGAAAAAACAGCTTCTTGGTGGCTCGAGGTGAGAATCAAACTGGATCTTGCACTTGCACTTGCACTTGCACCACTCGTACTCGGTCCCAAGGGTTTTCGTCGCGCCGTTCTTGTTCTTGGAGGAACGAAAAAGAGTGCGGACAAAAAAAAAAAAAAAACAGAGGGAGCAACGAGGGGGAGCGGGGATACGGGCCTGTGGTACGTGGATACTTCAACGAGTGGCGCGGGAGCGATTGCAGCGAGTGTCTGAAGTGTGGTCATTCGCGGTGGGAGTGGTGTGTATGTGTTGAGTACTTTCCGGCCAACGCCTACACATGGGGCTCAATGAAGTGGTGGCACTTGCCGTCAAGACGCGCGTCGTCATGATTACAGATTTGAACGGATCAATGTCGGTTGTGTGGGCTTCCGATGAACAAAACCACCTTCTCCAGCTCCAGTCGAACATGGGCGTTATTAGCGTTTCCCACCAAAATCTGTCATCAAACACAAGACAAGACCGGTATGACTGAATCAATTTGCAGACGCAGTTTACATGTCCTTTCAAAGTCATCCGAGATGCGGATGCGAGGCCCATGGTGATGGTTTGGAATGAGACTTAACAGCAACCAAACAAAAAGAGAGAACGAAAAGAGGTTTACACATACAAAGAGATGACAACATACAAGAGATACAATACAAATTAATGAAGTGGATATAGTGGACATGATCAGCAGCAAAGAAGTGAATCCGAGCCAAATCCAAGCTGACGGTTGTTGTCGCTGTCAAGAGAGGACATCCAAGAACCACTCCTTGTGTCACCCGAAACGCATGCCTTGTCCATGCAGTGGCCCGTTGCGACAACTCGAATGCGATTCCGGATGCCTTGGTCCGCTCCAGCACCCAAGCGAACGACAAAACACCCCCGTACCTCACTTGCACGCTTGATTGCCACGCCTGAATCAAGCACGCCAGCGTTCATTTGGCCGAGCCACCAGTCGACCACGGGCGTGTTCTTACCTCCAACAGCGCGTGGAGTTGAGCTGGTTGATGGACCTGGCCGACAGGACAATGCCGAGCCGCTCTAGATTGTGATCCCACCACTGTAGCGCATCCAGGTTCCCTTTGCGGCTGGCTTCCAACACTGCTGCTTGTGAAACGGCCATGGGAATGCTATGGTCACCGCCGGCCCCGACGCACCAATCCATGGTGGCAAAGTGCTTGTCGCGACCTGAGTGGTTCAAGTTGACGCAAATCTTGTCCCGGACACTTGGGTTTGCACACAATGACGGCAAGATGCCCAACGACGACAAGTACTACAATACTAATGTGATGGGTCCGACTTCGACTTGTTTGAGGGATGGGCAGAGCAGGCAAGCGAGGGCCAAAGAGCACTCTGAAATCTGGCTATGGACCCTAAGATTTGATGACCGAGTTTCGGTCACTTCAATGCGGGCTTTGTTTTGGTCGAGCCTCTGGTTCTTGACATATCCAAGTCTTGAGCGCTCAAAGAGGGTGGATTGGCAACGATCACGGACGAATTGATTCTCATTGAGTGACCTGGAGGCATTTCTTCAATAGCATATGCGGGGCAACCAGCGGCGGACATGGAACTCATTTGAATCCAGCTGTCGGATCCTTTGAGGTGTGACGGCGAGTTTGGGTCGCACTGGTGTGTTCACAATCATTACATTCCATGGATGAGAAATACACTGCTGATGGGTGTGAAGAGGAGGACAGAAAACGCAATTTGACGGTTGAGAATTCGAGATGACAGAAGACCGATGAATCATGAGCAAGTAAAAAGCAAACAAAAACCAAGAAAGCGGTAATGGATTTAGTTGTACTGCTGCCGCTGAAAAGACCCCTGTCTCCACGGCAAAGCACATCCCAGGCTCACATGAAAAACATACTGAATAAATCGCAAGACAAGGGGTGAGTGAAAAGTTCGGTCATGAATGTGAAATGAAGCGTCTTGTGCGTACCTATTGCCAAGCTTGGGATGCAAGGCTGCCACTTCTTGCGGGACACCATCCGACGAGAATGTGCGAGCGACGCCTCGGACGACTCATACTTGACGTGATGACGGGCACGGAAACACACCAAATGCGCATAGTAGGCCGCGGGCGCCACCGACACGGACCGGGTGCACCGAGCATATGTGTAGCACTGGTGGTACGTAAACAGCTGAAGGTCGTCGGCCGTCCAGTTCATCTCGTCGTGAATCACAATGTAACGCGTCGGACGCGACGTGCCCTGCAAACCGGCTTGCGATTGCAGAAAAAGTCAAAGTCAGTCGGATGGGTGACGCCCGAATCGACCACGAGCCGGCTTTAATGTTTCCTGAGCGGTCCACGTCACGCGGGTTGGACGCAAAGAAGCGAGTATGATGGCGCTTTTGCACCAAAATGAAGGTGAGCTTGGTTGCGGACGCATTGAGCTCGGCGAGCACGGCCGCATGGCGTTGACTTCAGCGTCACGGACAAGTGCGAATTGGCCCTCGAGACACCGTCACGGTACATGATGACGCGCGCCGGCAGACGGCCAGAATTGAAGGCTTGGTATTGCTGGAGTAAATCGCGGAACATGCCCCGGCATCCACAATCTCTTCTTGACGCAGCGGTTGCATCTTGATACGGTCTGGTAACGGAGCAGTTGGGGTCGAGTGAACCAACCATGGACGCAATGGAGGCTTGGTTGGTGCCGGGAGCAGGATGGGTCACGTCGGCGCCGACAATCATGGTGGGTTCGGTCAAGAATTGGACTGCTTGAGATGGAAGTTGAACGAGGTGCCCTTGACCTTTGTGTTGACCTTGAGCGCAACATTGGCCCAATACTGCGGGTTGGCACGCTGGATCTTGGCCTGCACAAGGCACTGAGTCGGCACGCCGAGCACGGTTTCACCAATGCGCTTGATTTCGGCGTACAGGCCGACTTCACGGCGCGGGAGGACAACAATGAAAAGCTCCGGGTAGGCTTGGAATTGGTCACCCGTTGACTTCCACAGCGCCTGCAAGGCAGCTCGACACCCTCAATTCGCGGCTGGGCAATGTGAATCGGGTACGAGTCGCGCGTCTTCTTGAGGGTTGAACATGAGTCCCATGCGCGACGCTTCGTTGAAGAATCCGTCCAGTATGCCAGCCACGGCATTTCGTCCATCATGCGCGGGTTCACGAACGACAAAACACCCAGCGAGGTGATACGGGCCCCTGCTTGACACCTAACCGGCAAAGTTCCAAGCGCCATCCCGCGGCATCATGGATTTTCCACCACATCGAGCTGCGGGGTCGGCAGAATGCGGCCATCGAGCGTCATTGGGTCGCGGTTGACGGAAATGCCATGACTTGACATACTGGTCTTGGTCAAGTGCCAGGCGGGTAACAAGCTTGGCAATCTGGTCCTTGCGCTCGAGCGGCTTCTTTGCGGCAATCTTGATGACCTCGGATGTTTGGTCGGTCGACAATTGGCCACGGAACTTTTGGCCGGGCTCAATGGTGGCAATTTCCATCGGGAGGAAAGTCTGCTTTTGCTGGAACCAACAACGAGGCAAGGCAAGTTCTTGAATCGCAGTTGAAGGTTGTAGGTCTCGGCAAAGTACTGGGTGACCGACACTTGACGGCTGCCGGGAGCAGAGCCAGCTGGACCGCGCTGAGCGGTGGCACCGCCACGACCGCGACCACGCGGGGCGTCACCGCCTCGGCCACGGCCGGTCGCACCGCTTCGTCCTGTGCCTGCTCAGCGGGCGGGTTGAGCGTAAACAAGGACTTGTCGGCCGATGTGCGCGACAGCTTGAGCACGCCATACCTGGTTTTGCCGTTGCGATGCACGGTCGACACGCCACCATGCGCAGGGCTTGTCGATCTTCTTGTGATCCGACGGCGTGAGCTCCTGGCCCATGAGCTGGTTGACGGGCCGGCCAAGCACTTGAGCGCAAAACTCGACCACATTTATTGGTCGATAAAACGCCGTGTAGGCGGTGTCGACGTTGAGCGTCATGCGACCCATTCCCATGCGCGCAGACATGAAAACGCCAGACAGCAGGTCCAGTCCGCCAGACAGCTTGGTCGCGGGCAGGGCCGGGTCGAAGAAGGAGCGGCCCGCCGGGATCATTTTGCGCGACGGCACTTGGCGGAACATGACATCAATGGCCTGGTGCAGCGTCAGAATGTTGTTGGACATGGGCGTCCTGCCCTGCAAGTAGAGTTGCAGGTCCGACATGGCAAGTTCACCCACAAGACGGAACGTGAGCTTGAATTGCTTGGTGTTGGGCGTGCCGTCACGACGGTCGGGCGGTCGGCCGGCGGGGGCAAGTCGACCACGAAGGTCATGGTATCGTTGGGCAGGCGGTTGGCCGCAAAGACATTCTTGACACCGTCGAAACCCTGTATGGACAAAGAGTGAGCGAGTTGCGACGGTGGGCTACAAGGCGTGGGAACAACAATTGCAAACGTACACAGGTAACCTTGAGCTTGGGAACATAATCTTGCTCAAATTGCGCCCAAACTTTGCGGGCAAGAGACTTTGTGGGCTCAGGGTCGGCTATTGGGAGCAATTTTAGGCCAGGTCAGATAAATTTACTCACCTCCGGCGAATGGGAGCTAAGTGCAGCTGCCAGTATACGGCGGATTGAAGAAGACAATGAGCAGTCCACGGTCAGACATGAAAGGAGCATGGCAACATACTCGCCACATCATAATGATAAATGGTTGCGTCACCGAGCGAGGAGAACTCGTAGTGGTTGGCGACAACCTTGATGGGCTGGCCGAGTTTTCCCTGTCCTGGGCGGCGGACAAACCCGGCCGTCGAGTACGACTCCTGGCCGAGCGAAAACTTTTGAGGTTGCTGCCTCGACATGCTAAATCGGAGCAGCGCCAGTGCGAGAGTCGGGACAACTTGGAAGAGGAGAGTCGAGAGGGCTTGAGTGGGCAATGCAATGTGTGCATCTGTTGCGTGGGTGATTGCGGCAGTTGAAGGAAAGGATAGTTCGTATTCACTTGAGGAAAGCTGCCTGAACATATGGGCATCCTCTTGAAGAGAGAAAGGTTGGGTAACGAGGAAGTTGTGCCTCCGAGATTATCGTTGAGGGGATGGCACCAGCCCATGACGAGTGCCCTCTTTCCCACAACTTGTTCAAATCAGGCTTTCGTGAAGTATTTTCTCGCGCCCAGCCTGTTCAGTCGCGTCATGGTCATATCCCGCCCCAACACCGTGAAAGCCGGCGGAAGTCCGTCGTGCCTGCTCTGGGTAGATTCAACAGTGACCGAATAAACCTCAAACGCAAATATACAATATACATGAAGCGCAAAACTGGCGAAAATGTGACAGCAAAAGCCCGGGTGCGCTGGGGTAACCAAAAGCAACACGCAAGCAAGAATGACAGATACGGGCAAGATACAAAGTGCTAACCAAAACGGGCTAACAGAGGCAGCGGCGGGTCGGATACGGGGGTATGGATTGGGAAAATAACGGGAGAGCCGAAAGCGATAAAGGGTCATCGAGACATATCGCTTGGTCGCGACAATCGACTCGCATCAACGTCAACTCCATCGACGTGTTCGCCTGGCTCATGCGGTTCCCCCAAGTCAAACGGAGGCAAGGCCAGAGGCGAAATCTGCGGTGGTGGCCGCGGACTGGTATCGCCCATCATCCCGATCGACGATGAGACTTCGGGAATCACAGACAATGTTGCCGTTCTGGCATGCAGAGTTGCTGGCCCGCTTGAAGACGACGACGACACACCCAATCCCGGCAGAGGCTGCTGCAACAACGACCCGAACCTCGTGCCAGTCGGCACCTCTGTTGCCGTCCTGTCTGGCGGAACCAAGACAAACTCGCTGCCACGTGCACCACCCATAGACACCTCTCCGTCCTGCCCAACCTGCGAATGGTCCACCTCCAAATCCGTCACGGCAGCAAGCACCGCGTCCGCAAACGACGGCGGCGGTCCGTCGCGCGATGTCCGGTATGTGCGCACGGATTCGGCGCCTGTTGACATGGCCGATGTGCGCCTGCTGGCGTTGGGCGTCATCATGAGCGTCGTGTCGTAGTCGGGCGGCAACGAGCGGTGAGAGGTGAGCGACCACCGCAGAACAGTGCGTGGAAGCTCAATGGACGCGCGATCGGCCGCCAGCGAGTCGGGGAGGGTGTTGGCGTTGGGTGGCGGCGCACTGGCGAGGACTGAAGGGCTAGCGCGTGGTGCATCAGCTGATGACGAAGAAGAGGACGGTGAAGAGGTCGATAGAGGAATAGCTCCGGATTCGGATGGAAGCGGTGCTGGTAATGACTCAGGCTCGGTATCTGGGTCGGCCAGGGTCGATGCGGATGATCGACGGGCCATCATGTATGCCGGGAGCCGGTCTGTCATGTAACCAAGGTTGTGCTGTTCCGCGGGCATGAAGACAAAGCGCTCTTGCCCCTGTTTCATCGGTCGATGCATTTGTGAGACACATACCACCGCCGTTTGGCCCTTGAGGACAAGCAAGAAAACGTACAAAGTTAACGTTGAGCAACACCCCGCGGGTGGCGCCAATTGATGGATACAGGGCAATGTTAGTTGGCACCTGCTTGGCCACGGTTTCGAGAGCCTTGCCGTTCTTGGTAAAGAAGATGGACCCGTTTGTGTTACTACATATGAAACAGGAAAGCGGCCCAAAGTGAGTCGTCTCAAGTCTGTTACGAGTGTGACTGCCAGATCGACCCCATCGCCTGCGAACAAGCACATGCAAGGTGAACAAGCGATGCCGAGGATCGGTTCGACGCGTCAACGCCCGCCACCACGATCGATGCACGCCCTGCGACCTGTCGCTACCCCACCACTTCACCGCACAGCCCGCCATCTCAAATTCAAGTGAACGAACGGACAACATACAATCCGCAACCAACCACATCTCCGCCACCAAACGCCTCGCCAAAGACTTCGCCCATGGGACTCGACAGGCCGTCCACAAACTTGCGCCCGTCGCTTCGATACCCATATGAAAACTGTGTCCAGCCCGGGCCGAGCATGTACTGCGGGTAACCCTTTGGTGCCAGGCCAATCGAAACGAGCGACCCGCCCGGTTTGTTTGTGATGGTGACCTCAAAGTAAAACACATTCTTGTACGTCAAGCAAGTTGGCACGGGAACCGTGGTTTGCGAAGTGCGGACGCGCGCAAGAAACAGCATGGTGACACCCTCGCGCACAAGCATGTTTGGTGTTTCTTCTGCTGGCGGATGAAATTGCCAAGCGGCGGGCCCGTGCTCGTTGATACTGAATGTCATTTCGAGAGTAATGGTCAGTCAGGTCTGCAACAAATGCAAGTGGGGCAAATAAGCAAGTCAGTGTGATTGCTTTGTTCGTACACTTGCCGCTGCTCGGTCGTCAGCGCTGTCTCTGTATCCACGAGCTCCAATCCAAACCTGTCTGCGTCGTTGATTTTGGACGAGTCCGGTAATGTGTTTGGGTCGTTGCCCGAGGCTAGGAACTGGAACAGGTACGAGCCGACGAAAAACAGGGCCGCGCATGAGCCAAGCGTCACCAAGGTCGCCGCAATGACGATCAGGACTTGGATCAGCGGCGGCAGGTTTTCGAGGCTGCCCATGATGGCCCAGTCGGGGGGTGAGGATGGGGCGGGGGGTAGGGACGGTATTTTGGAAGTGAGGCCGGAGGGAAGTGGGCGGATGATGTAGAACTGGAACTGGCTGTTGGTCCGGAAGCGGCGTGGACGGTGCGCCGGCGTATAGTGACACGGAAAACAGCTGTTTTTGGTCGCCAAAGAGGGAATGTTGAAACGTCGTTCGACGAAAGTGGGGCGTGTATGAAAGTAATACCAGGCTGAAGAAGAGCAAGCGAATTGATCGACGAATAGCATGGGATTGAAGGACAGCCAAGGAATGGGTCAGCACGTGTATGAAATGCTCCAATGCGAGTAACGTTTTCGATGGATGCAGCACATGAGGGTCATGCACTGCAAACAAATGCACGATAGTGCTCCTCAACCGGTCGCGCCCCAAAGTGAAATGTTACACGGACGGGAGGTTGGCCGAACAGAGGAAGGAGAGTAACGGACAGTGTATGATGGTCTTTGATCTGGCCAAGGCGGTCGTTCAAGTGTCAATCGAGGAGACGCTTGATGAAGCAGCGTCGAGTGAGGTGTTTGCCAAGAGACGTGATTGGTAATCGTTGGACGGTCCAGGCAGGCGCAGGGAAGGGAGTGTTGATGGGATGTGGACTTGAGACTAGGGATGCAGCGAGTCGGGAAAGGAGATGGTTGGAAATGCAAGCATGATGTTGCCGTGGGCTCCGGGCTGGAAATGCGTGTACAATACAATACCTCAGAGGTCAGAGGAGGTCGCAGCCTGGCCGATTTGCGAGGTCGGGCGATTCGATTTGTCGAGTCCGGGGGTTGGCCGCCGATGTGCTGGACCGACAATTTACCTGTGCGTGGGCAACAGCCAGCCGTTGGGAACGCTGGAAAACCGTGAAAAAGCCGGCAGGGCTTTCCGTTTCAACGGTTTTGTTAAGTGATAAGGCCAAGTTTAGACACACAATGCGGCTGATTTCTTCGGCGTTGCAAATCCCTGCTGGGGTTGTGGTTTTCAGGGTCCTTTTCGGGAGAATATCAGGATTGCTGTGTAAATTGCGTCGAGTCTGTGCATTCATTCGCAAGGCGACCATATGCATGATATCTTCCCTTGGTACTGGCGCCCTTTCAAAAAAGTCGTCCGTGTCGAGGACGTGATTGCCTGGCAATGGCATGGAGGCAGGTCCTGGGTCATGGGAGCCAGCGGCCACGCCTGATGAGGGCTGGTTGGGCGCGAACGGCGCCGATGAAGGAAATCGATGCCAGCCGTCATTCCAGAACTGGACGTGGACCAGCTCTCGAACCCCCGCACGCTGTCCACCAGACCAACCGACAGAAAATACGCGCATGTAGTGTGAAATCGACATGCACGGGTCAAATCGCAAAGCAGAATGGATGCTACTGTATTGTAATGGGGGGGGGGGTGTAACAGCGATTATCCAATGACAAATGACGGGAAAAAAAAATGAAACCAAAATGTACACACACTGGCACAAAACCGACGCCTCCACCGGAAAGGACTCAATCGGAATCAGACGATTCTGCAAAATCTCTCTGAGCGGCGTCGTACACGCTGCCATACTCTGGCCGGCACGCTGGCGGCTGCTTGCCCGACATTTGCGCGACCAAGGCGCTCGCGTCAATGCCGCGGGATCGCAATCGACGCATCACCTTGGGCAGCATGGAGGGCGGTTGCGACCACGATGCGTTGAGATCGGTCGACTACATATTTACATAGGGACACAGAAAGAAAGAGCACAACAAACGAGTGAGTAACGTGTTTGCGATGCAAATGTCAAAAAAGGAAAGCCCATGCGACGTACCGGCCGATGTTTGGGCACCCGATATCCTTCCGCCTCGACCCTAGCCACCACCAATGCCTTTGCACTCGCAATCGACAAGTGCCCGATATAGGTCGATGTCCCCATCAGGCCCTCGGCCAATGCCCGCGCCTTGACATCCCTTGCGCGATCCAGTGTGCGCATCAGGCAAATATGCTGCATGTATGCCGCGTATGCGGCCTCGAGCACCATGATCACGGCATCATGCACCTCCTCCCACGGATACTTGTCGACCAACTCGCCGCCGCGCTCAAACAGATACAAAAAGTATGGCTCGAGGTGCTGAATGACAGCATGTGTTTCCGCCGCCAGATGGACGCGATGTGCATCGGAAAGTGCCTCGATGGGCGTACCAATGTGAACGAGCCCTCGACCTGCATCCCCTGGACGCGCGCATGGAAGTCAAGCACGTTGACAAGCCACCGCGCGTACACTACGGCAAACTCATCAATCACGGCGTATTTGGCGCGCTCCCACTCGGCCGCAAGCCGCGCAATGTCCCCACGTCGTGCAACCAGTTCGCCGACCATGCTTGCGTTGGCGTGGACCAGCATCCAGTTGACAGCAGTAGAGCACGCAGCGTGGCGAGGACGCCGTTGGCAGGGACAATTTGCGCAACGCGGTCCAGCCAATACGACATGCATGGCGTGCCAGTGCCGGCAAGGTGCAGGCGCCACGACTCGGTCACGAGCCGCGCAAGGTATTTGCGCTTGAACACTTGGTCGCGAAAGTACTTGTCGAGCCAGTGCCGGAACCGGTCGGCGCGGTGCACGCGTGGAGCTCCGGGTGGTTTTGAGCCTGGACCACCCGCGTAGTAGCTCGCGTTGGCAGGTGTCACGGTGACGCCATGGACGGGTTGGGTGACGTTGTACGATACGCAATGGGCGGCGGCGTCGCCTTGCCCGAAGGCGTGCCCGCACCCGAGCTGCTGCTTCCGGGAAGCGACGGCGCGCGCCGATGGTGCTGCTGTTGTTGTTGTTGTTGCTGCGCGGGCAACTGCACGGGCAATACGGGCGGCGTGGACATGTTCATGACGACTTGTTGCTGCTGCGGATTCGGCTGAATCTCGGCAATCGATCCTCGTGCCGACGACGACCGCGACCCGTTCGAAGGCACCTGTTGTTGCTGCTGCTGAAACAATTGCGGCCCGTTAATCACTTGTCCGCTGGCCATGAGCCCGGACACACTTGCCGACTTTGGGCGCGACCCGAGTGAGGCGTATGACGTGGATGCCGGAAACGGGGCGCCGCCGCCTGTGGACGAGAGCAGCCCGATCCCCGATGGCGGTGGTTGCGCGGTCGACCCAAAGTTGTATCCGCCGGTTGCTGAGGATGCCGCGGAGCCGAACGCGTCCGTGCCTGGGCCGCCGCCGGCGGGCATGCCCGAAGAGATAGTCGAGGACCGCGACGAGTTGCCGAGTGGAGGGTACGCCGATGTGAGTGAGGGCATGGATGACAAAAGGCCACCAGAGGCCAGGGCGGAAGAGGACGACGTCGTCGAGGTGATGGGTTGTATGAGAACGACGAGTACGGTGCGTTGACAATGGGCTGCTGTTGCATGCCGTAATTGGGTGACGAGAAGTCATGCTGAGCATGGGGGCCTGCTGTTGAAGTTGCGGCATAGGCGCAGGCGACCGGGGAGGGATCGGAGGTGCGGGCCCTTGTTGGTACATGCTTGGCTGTTGTTGCGGCTGTGCGTAGGTCGAAATGGGTGGAGGCAAGCTCGGTAGCGGAATTTGCGATGGCGGAACAGAGTCAAAAGCCGCAAATGGTGATGGCGATGATGACGACGGGCCGCCAGGGTAACCGTTTGCACTGTTGGCTGGTGCGGGTGGCGGCTGTTGCTGCATGCCGCCAGCGACATTTGGTGATCGGCCCGGCCGTCCACGACGCATGGGATCTAAAGGCGCAGGAAGGGCAGGCATGGGCGGCGGGCCGCGCAACGGCTGCTGCTGCTGCATGCCGGCCCCGCTACCGCCATAAACGACGGGCGGTTGTGCACCAGGGACGGGATTCTGTGCCACCGCCATTGTATTTGCCAACTGTGTCAGGAACACGGTTGCTGGGATGGGCTGTGCGTCAGGGTAAATGTTGTCGATGGGACACTTGATGCCGCGCAATCGGCAGATTTCGTGCACGAGCTGATAAATGGTTGGCCGGTGTGATGGGTGGTCGAGGAGGCACCACTGAATCAAGGCAATCAGGTCCTTTGAGAAGGGTGGGTCGGCGGGGATATTGTAACGGCCAGACATGATGGCCGTGACGGTGCTTGCACCCTCCTTTTCAAAAGGCGTTGTGTAGTAGCACAGCTTGAAAAGCATGACGCCCAATGCCCAAATGTCGACTTTTTCATTGATGCCGCGGCCAGAGTAGACGTCGCACAGTTCGGGC
Organism: Catenaria anguillulae PL171; assembly: GCA_002102555.1. Lineage (NCBI taxonomy): Eukaryota > Fungi > Blastocladiomycota > Blastocladiomycetes > Blastocladiales > Catenariaceae > Catenaria > Catenaria anguillulae. Next base: position 41,777 of record MCFL01000014.1, read on the forward strand.
GCTCGGTACTGCAGCGTCGTGTGCTTTTGAACGTCTTCATGAATGAGATCGAGCTGTGTTTTGGACACGGAAAAGTTTGGCGACCGCGGGGGCAGGATTTGGGTGGTTGCCGACCCAAAATCACACAGTTTGTAGTCGTCCGAGTTGGACACGAGCAAGTTTTCGACCTTGATATCGCGGTGAATGACGGGTGGTTTGGCATAGTGCATGGAAGCGACTCCCTCGCAAGCATCGCCAAAGATCTTGAGGATTTCGCGCTCTTTGAGGCGGTCGTGGAGGCGCGAATTCATGAGGTCGACCACGTGGCCACCCTGGCAGTACTCCATGAGGATGAAGGTGTGCTGCCCTTGGTGGGTGACAAACTCGGCATCGATGAAGCGGACAATGTTTTTGTGTCCCGAAAAGAGCGCATGTACTGGACTTCGTTTTGCATGGACCGGACGCCCTCGGCCGTGTTGGTGGTGACGGACTTGAGGACGCAGATTTCGCCCGTGGACGTGAGGCGCGCGAGGTGGACATGGGCCAGGCCGCCTAGTGTGTACCCACGAAGAAGCCAAGAATTGTAGGTAGGCGTCAGTCAACGGAAGTGGTAACATGCACGGCGGCAGGCATACCCTCTGCCAGAAACTTTTCGACCGTGGCCGTGTGCGCGCCGACGGTGACGACGGTGCCCGGCGGAAGCTTCATCTGGTTGTAGTTAGGGGGCCGCGGAGGGTTGGGTTGGAGGTGGGTTGGTGTGGGCTGAGCGAATGGCCGCGTGGAGTGGATTGCCGGCAGTGCAGTATCGTTACATGGACGGGGGACTATCGGATGTATCATGGATGAGGATCATTTCCTTTTCGGGCCACCACATGGGATTCGAATTCTGGGTGGCGCCTTGACGCCGGATAGATCGACACGCAATCAGCTCAGCGGTCACCGCAGCTCGCCTCACTGACACTGTGCCCACCTCCCGCCCATGCTTCCAACCTGGTTCTCGAAGCATGTTCCAGAACTGCTCGGAAAAGATGAGCGACCAGACCCCGCTCTGCCTTCTGGCTCCAAGCTTTGGGCATTTGCAGCATATTCGCAGGCGTTCCCCAGCGCCAAGCAAGCGCTGCGCGCCTGGTGAGTCAGTGGGCGTCAACTCAACTCCCAAGAGTGCTGGCGTCCTTCAACTGGCGCGGGCGCCTTCAACCCTGACTCAGCACGTTGGACAGGAGCCGTTGACAGCAGGCTCAAGAATCATTCAAATTGGCAGCAAGTCCCCCTCAGCCCAGTGTGTATATGTCCACTTGACTCTATGCATTTTCGCCTCGTCTTATGTATAATTGTAACTCAAGACAACTTCCCGTCATTGCCAACGTCGCGTCTCTCGCATCTCCTTCCGTCGCCAACGTCAAGTGCTTCGCCAACTATGCCGTCATACCCGGTCAAACTCCTCGTGTACGACCTGTCACAGGGCATGGCCCGCATGGTCTCCCTAGGCCTCACGGGTCGCCAAATCGACGGCATCTGGCACACGTCGGTCGTTGTCCACGGCCGCGAATGGTACTTTGGCCAGGGAATCTTTTCAACCACGCCCGGCGTCCATCACTATGGCCGCCCCGTCCGCCAGGTCGACATGGGGCACACCGACATTGGTCCCGATCTGCTCGCCACTCTGATTGACGAGCTCCGGCCAAGGTATCGCGCCGTGGATTACCACTTGCTCGACCACAATTGCAACACCTTTTCAAACGAAGTGTGTGAGTTGCTGGTTGGGCGACCCATCCCAGACTTTGTCAGCAATTTGCCGAGGGACTTTTTAGAAACGTACGTAATGCTAGCCAGGGTTTGTCAGTCTGCTGGTGTTCGCCCAGTTCCGTACAGAATGTCCACTCATTGATTTTCACTGCAACACGACAGTCCGTTTGGCCAATCGCTCCGACCAGTCATAGACTCGTTCTTTTCCTCGCCTCATGCTACCGCGCCCACTGCCAGTGCAGCCACTGCCGCCCTGCTTCAACGACGTCCATGACCGCTACGACTCAACCAACAACAGCGCCGATCCACCCACACCTCACGCTTGCTCTCCCAACCATTCATGCACGCCTCTCCATTTCGCAAGTCGCAGTAACTTCGTCGCCCAAAATGTGGACCAAGGTGGCCCAAGTGCTTGACCGCATTTGGTCAAGCAACACATCCACTGGGTCCACGGATTCGCTGGCTGCAACTGGCATTTCAGCGGCTGACTTCTTAGACAAGCTCAAGGCGGCCGTCGAGGCAGTCAGCACGGCCAATGAGAGCGAGAGAGACAAGATCACTGTCGACCAGACGGTGGTGCGCGAAATGGCGCGCCTGTTGACCAAGGTCTGCCCAGCTTGCTTCCCTTGGCCGTTTCCTCACGCATTCCTCACGCATAGCCACCATTGTACTTCATGACATGTAGGAATCCTCGGACCCAGACCGATGGGTTCTCATCGACACTCTCCGCTTCTCGTCCCCGCCACATGCTACGCATCGGCCCTGCGCCCGTCACTGCTCGAAGCACTGACCTGCGACCTCTCAACGCACTCGCCGCTTCCCCTTTCCTTTCACCTCGCCTATTTGCGCGCACTCACCAACCTCATTGCTGCCCATGCGTCGCACGCCTCGTGGGCGCTCGACAAACTGTCGCCGCAACGCACACAAGTCACTTCCTTGCTCGTTTCTGCCTTGCTGCACGAGCCCGTGGCCCCGGCACTGCTGAAATCTGCCGCGGCGCTTGTGCTGGCGATCGCCGCACACCGAGTACGGCGCGCACGCGCAGCAAGGTGTTGGATCAGGTATGGTCGCGTGATGGGTCGGATGAAGAGTGGGTTGTTGAGCTAGTGGGTGCACTGTCGCATGTGTTGACTACGGTCAGAGGAGCGGGGACGCAAGAGGTGGTGGCGAGCTTGTTTGATGCATTGTGTGGCCTGATGTTTACTGCGCCAGAGGGAGTGGTCGAGTTGGTGGTGGCGGTTGGGTGTGTGCCGGGAAGGTTGGGCGAGGTGGTGCCGGAAAGGATTGTGGTGGAGAGTAAAGGGTTGTTTGAGTGAGCTGTGGGAGTTCAAGGGATCGTTTCCTTTCCAAGTACTGAAATTGGACGGTTTCCTCCATCGAAGCACCAAGAATGAAACGTGCTGATGTGAACTAAGCCAACTGAATTGGATCGGTCGCTGGAATGGGCACGTATGCTCATGCACATAGTAGGCTCGCATCCGCTGAATAACTCGGGGGCGACCTTGAAACCACCTATTACCTCTTGAGGAGCTGAGGTGCACCGATCGACCGACATTGCCAGTCTGTCAACGATTTGTGTGTGACATCAAGCAACAATAGTTGAAAGTATTTAGATTGAGCTTTTGCCAACCAAACTGGGCCATCCTCCACCGCACAAATGCATGTCCATACCAAGTGCACGATGCTGATTCGATAAGCCGGCAAGTTCCAGGATCCGTGTGTCTACTCCCCGTCCACACTACCAACCACTCTGACGATGACCAAAGCACAACAAGCCAAAAAGGGCCAAGTGCCCGATACGCCCCTGTCCCGTGCCGCAGGCGTTGCGGCAGCAGGCGACATCCAGGCCGTCGCCGCCTCGCTCGTCAAGAGCGCCGAGGACGCCGGCGAGATTGACGTTGATCGTGCGATCGAAATCATTGGCGCTTCCCTTCTCCGGAACCGGTATCGGTATCGGTGTGGGTCGACAACTGCTCGCTTGGATTCCAGCGGATCGCAAGGCATTGGCCGTGGTAAAAGGTATGCACCTCTGCACGGGACTATCTCGCACCCATTCAACCTGTTGCGCTGAATCACGTCCATGTCTCACAGCAATGGAAATCGCTTTTCAGCTGGCGCACCGCCGTCGCTGTGACAGTGACGCCAACTTTGCTGGCAGCCCGCTCAAGCATCCTTTACCCAATTGGGACGTGTGCACTCAAGCATTGAATCTGCTTACGGACCACAATGCCCTGTCGCCGACCGAGTTTGCTGTGCGCCACCTCAAACACTGGGGACCCTCTGCCTTCGACATTATCAACAAGACGTCCCCCAAATCACCTTGGGATTACGAGCGCATTCTTCACGCTACCATCGGCTGCCTTTCGCAACGTGGCTTCAAGCACCGCTGGCTCGACTTCAAGCACAGGGGTGTGTCTCTGCTTCTCGATCGCCTGGCGCACGAGCAAAACTCTGGTCAGCCATTGGCAACTGTCCCGCCGTATCTCGCCACACTCAGCCGCGACCAGCTGGCTCTCGCCATTGGCGTGCGCATTTACGCTGCCCACGTCAATGCGTACCAGATCCGTGACGACCGGTTCTCGGCATCGACGAGTTTTCGCACACTCGTGTCGGCATGGACCATAACCGCTGCCTCTGGCCAAGGTTCTGCTTCATTCACATCGCACTTGCCTGCCATCTTGCTTCGCGAGTGTGTGCTTGCCATCAAGGAAGCATCAACCGACTGCATCTCGCCAACCTTTGACGACGCATCTCCGCATTACGCGCCATTTGCCGCTCTGCTTGCTCTCGACCGCCCATTTGTCATCCGCACGCTGGTTCTCAACGGCGCGACGTTGGAAACCATCTGGCCTGTATTCACCGTCGACGAAATCGCGCAACGTCTGACACGCCCGCGCGACGCACTCAATGCTGTCGCCAACATGATCAAGCGCTCGTATGACGACACGCTTCTCAAAATGTGTTTGTCCAAGATTCCGCCCACGGTTCGGGACACACGCGAGTTCATGTACCGGCTGTGCAAGTACAATGGCGAGACGGGCGAGGCGTTGAGGAGGAGGTTGGAATCAGGGTGTGGGTGGAAGTGGAGGCTGGAGTTGAGCAAGTATGGGTTAGATGCTGAGCGGGATGTGGTGAGGTATGTGACACCAAAGAAGAGGGCGAGGAGGGGTCGGTTTGTGCAAGGCAAGGGGTGCTACTACTGGGTGTCGTCGGATTCTGAGAGCGATTCCGACAGCGACGAGGATTCGTGGGATGACGACTCGGAGGAGTATTCTGATGAGGAGGATTCGGAGGAGGAGGATTTCGACGAGGATGACTCGGATGAATAGACGAGCGTGTATGCAGGGTCGCATTTCAGTATGTAAATTCTAATGAACGATGCATGGCCCACAGATCATGTGTGAATTGCAACTGTTGAGTTCACCACAATCCACAGCCAGACACTTCATGCGTCAGCTCGTTCATGAACTCGGGATCCACTCATTGTGTTGGCAATGGGGTTGTGACAGGAACAGCAGCTCTGCACTGTGAAATGGACATGGACATGCAACCAAAAACTACTTCATAAATCACATCATCTCCGCAACCAGACTACTCCAAGACCTTCTGCAGCGTCTGCAGTTTGACCAAGGCATTCGTCAACCTCGCCAACTCCTCGACCGACCGTCCTACTTGGGCACATCCTTGCATCGAACTCAACGCCCGATCCAGCACCTGCGAGCCTTGCCAGTCCAGCCTCGGCACCACAATATCCCTGTACCCATCCGGAACCAGGCGCCGCCGCTCGCCCGCTCGCCCCGGCGCCATTCCCTCGACCATGATGCTCATGGCATCCACGACCTCATCAAACATGACCACTGCTTCGCGCCTGCGCTGCTCGTGCACATCGGGCAACACCCTGCCCGACTTGCGCACCACGTGCTCCAGGCACGAAAGGTACACGACGCCCACACCGTGCGGCCACGGAACGTATTGCCGGATGAGGGCATCGACAGGTTGAAGTGGTGACGATTGTAGGAGGTGCACGACTAGGTACACGGCAAACAGCCGTTTGCCTGCAACGCTTGCGGGCTGCTCGTGGCCATTTTGGATCCAGGTCAGGACGACCGGGAGGTAGGTTGGGATGTCGATTGGGTGGTTGAGAAGTGGGAGGGACTGGATCAAGAGAAGGAGACGGGACCAGGGCCATGACGAAGTGCACGAGGTGAGCAGCTTGGTGGTGTTGAACAGATTGGGCGCGTTGGGAAATGGTGCGGTCGTGGCCATGAAGTCGAGTAAGGAAGCGAGCGCCTCGGGTGTTGGTGAGCGGTGGGTTGACATGAGGTAATCCAGAGCTATTGTTCGCTGGCGTGAATAAATGATTGCGCAAAAGAGCAAGCGAGTACAACGACGATAAAGTACGAACCGTCCACGAATAACCATACCACTTCGACGTGGATGTCTTGACCATGTCCACCAACGCAGCCCGCTCTTGCTCATCAGCAACATCCGCCAACGCATGCACCAAACCTTTGCCCTTGCCCTTGTTCCAATCAACCCAAGCTCAAACGCCCTCGGTACCAACTCTGTCCTCGCCGCCTGTACACGCTTATCGACTGCAAATTCCACAATCGCGTGTCCAATCGCCCTGGCTTGATGCCCGCGGCCTCCGTTTCCTCCACATCCCCATGCTTGCCAATCGCCTTGACCAACACGGGCACGTCAAACGTCTCAAACAAGAACTTGAACAATTCAAACTGCCCGTCGCCGCCAGTCCCGCCAATTGCATACAAGCACATTGGATACGCAGCCTGGCCGAGCGCATTGGCCAGCCATTGTCTCCCAACCACTTCCAAAACCGAAGAACTTCGTTTGCACCACACTTGGCGTGCTTCATGGCCCTTGAGACGCACTCGCGGCCCAACGGCCACACCACGTGGTCCTCACGGTCATCTGCCTGCTGAAACTGCGAGCTCGCAAGCACCACCGACTGAACCACCTCGGCCACACTCTTGCCCGCGACCTCTGCAATCGCCTCCATCGCACCGAGGTTCCAGCCGACGGCCGCAAGCACCGCACACAGTGTGGCAAACGACCACGCGATCGGGTCCACGGCGTCGTCTGCACGGTGCATGCGATGATAATACCCCTGCATGAATGGGCGCGCGTCCACGCCCGTGAGAAACATCCACGTGGACAATTGTTGTTGGCGGGTTAGCACGTTGGGTTGCGCGCAGCGAGCAAGTGAAGCGACCGCCGGAAAAGCGACGTGTTGCCCGCAAGCAGGAAATACAGCGTCAGGTGAAATGCGTCCGGGTATAACGTCCAGGACCGGTGCGGAAGCAAGTATGTGAGCGACCGGTGTTGAAAGCGCGAGTTGGCGAGATGGGTCGACACGGTATGTGTCAGGTCAATGTCGGCAGGGACGGAACTGAAGGGCCCCGAGGGCGAGTACAGGTATTCGAGCAGGTGCCTTCCAGTTCGGAAGAAGACGCGGGGCGCGAATTGAGTGCCAGGCGGTATTGAAGAAAGGAGGAGAAGCGAGAGACGAGGCGCGGGTGCGTCCTGACCTTGCGCCCATGGTCTTGTTCGTCGTCGGCAGCGGATGGAATCTTGTCGGTCGATGTGAGAATGAGGTGCATGAACCAAGCTCGTGGGACGCAAACCCGGACCGGACCGTGGACAGAATCGACTGGCATGTCACTGGCAAGGCCGAGCGCGGGCGGGTGAGCGAGTAGATGGAGAGCAAGAGCTCGGTCGGTAAGCTTTGCAGCTCAAACGCCTTGACGCCGCCCGGTCCGGTGTGACCAGCTGCTGGGCCGAAGGGTGGGGAAAGGTCGGGTTCATTGAATTGAGGGAATGGGTTTGCCTGCAGTGTGCTTGGGTATACTCATTGATTATTCACTTCATTTGCAGTGGATGTACATGCGTTGCGAGACAGACTCCGCGCGTACATACAAGTAGGTGTTTGCCATCTTGCTTTGCAGGTGTCTTGCACATGAACCTGAGCCGCCAGCTGTGGCCCATGTCGTAGGGAAGAGACTCGAACCCATCCCGCAAAGGTAAGCAAGACCTAAGACGATATAACCGCGCTTTCCAATGCCCATCACACACTTTCTGCTGTCTTGCAGTGGTGCTGGTGGACAAGGTGTCTCAGGTATCAGGGGTCTAGGTATGCGGCCCAGTGAAGCGGGGAGGGAATGGATTACATTGGCATGGCATCCGCATGCACATGCATGAATGAACAAAGGGGAATCTCGAGATGGCGGGAGGAAGGGAGAGCAGCAAGTATCAGGTTGATGAGCCGCTTGCGGTCAACGCAGGCGAAGAAGAAGAAGCTGTCAATGTCACGGCCAGGTACGGGATGCTTCGTGACGTTTGCAGCCTGGAAGAGCACAGTATGTACAGAGGCTCATTTGGTTAGCAAAGCCATAACAGCGCTCAGCAAGGCAACAACTCATTGACATACTTGTCAAGGCGCGGGACAGTTGGTTCGTAGGTAATGGTCTCCTTTGTGCATCCCAGCTCGTTTGCTTGCTCAATCGCCGAATCGACAAACTGTCGCTTGACGATTTCCACCACCGACACGGTCTTGTTGATTGCCTGGCCGTCGCCACGGACAATGACAGACCTTGGCGAGTCGGCTGGTGATGATGCTGACGAGGACGGTTGGAGGTGTTTGATAGTCGCTTGCACATAGGCTCGAATCTTGCCGTTTTCCTTGACGGTGACAATGGGAATGGCGGGTTGCGACGGTTGTGCAGTTGAAGAACCAGCAGAGGCTGCGGGCCGCACCGAGACGGAGGACGAGGCAGTCGATGCTTGGCGGTAGTTGTCCATGGCAAAAGGAGTTTCTTACTGTTGGGGGGTTTGCTCAAATGTGTTAATACAATGCAGAGAATGGGTTTGAGTTCTGAGTGCGCTCTGGGCAAATGGTGGGATGGATCGGCGTGCCCTGGCACGGTCATGTTGCCTCTGTCAGTCACCGCCGATCCCGGTGAGTCATTTGGTTCCCACCTTTGGAATTGAAGCCCGGTCCGTTTGCAAGCTGCCACGCAAACGCCAAACACCTGCTGACTCGCTGGCCGCTGACTTGGCTCGCTTGTAAGTATGCGGAGCGGCCGTCCTCGCCACCACTCGCCCAGCGCCCAGCTAGCGTCGACATGGCCCAGCTAGTCGACATGAGTCCGGCCACCGCCAAGACGCGAACCGTGCCTTGCTGATGCCTTGCTGACCGCCAACTGAAGGCAGTCACCCAGAAGTATAAAAGTATAGATATTCAACGAAACCAGAACCAAAGCAAAGTATACCCAAGCACCCCCAACCACTCAAAGCATTCTCGCCCAAACGTCCACATCATCTACCACATTCATCATGCGTTCCCAATTCAAGGACGAGCACCAGTTTGGTCCGCCTCCTCTCAGTCTCGCCACGTTCCGGTCACCAACCCATGACATCCATACTCATACTTTGCCCGCAATGCATCACCTTGCACTCCATGTGCCTACTCCAACGTCTCTGTTTAGACAAGCGCAAGCAAGAGGCCGACCGCATCCGCCTCAAGTACCCGGACCGCATCCCCGTCATTTGCGAAAAGGCCGAAAAGTCCGACATTGCCACCATTGACAAGAAAAAGTACTTGGTCCCCGCCGACTTGACCGTGGGTCAGTTTGTCTACGTCATTCGCAAGCGTATCAAGCTCTCTCCCGAGAAGGCTCTCTTCATCTTTGTCAACAACGGTACGCACCCCCCATGTGCCACCAACAATCCTGCGGCTGCGCCTCGTTAGCTGACGTGGCAGTTGTCATCATCTTCCCCAGGAACTTTGCCGCCATCCGCCGCCCTCATGTCGCTCATCTACGACCAGCATCGTGACGAGGACGGATTCCTTTACATCACGTATGTTTCCATTCACCTGCGCACTGTGCTTCGCGACTTGTGAACCTAACTCGTTCCATTCTCGTAGGTATTCTGGCGAGAACACTTTTGGCGCTGTTGCTGATTTGGATCTCGTGTTCGAGTAACTCCTCGTCGTGTAAATATTTATCAATATCCTGTCTCTCCTCGCTCGTTTTCGTTTTCTGTGTTGATTCGACGCTTCGCGGCCCTACCCTTGTCCATATCCTGTCCATTTTTCTCCCTTGCGCGTCGCGTTTGTTTTTCGTTGCTTTTCTTCGTCTTTTTCTTCGCCATGGCATCTTCTTTTCGTGTTGATCAACCAACACTCAGAGCCCAGCATGTTCTTTCTGGCCATGTCTTTCGTTATCTGGCATGTCATGAGGTCGCTTTGACCTGTTTTGCTCCTCCACCTCCATCGCGCCAGTTTCTGTCCATGGCCGGTTACGGTGGTTTGTGTCCATATCACATTTCTCAATGATCTCTGTTGTAAGAAAGATTGTGAAAACTTGTTTCATTGCTCGCAATGATTGATCTTTACATGGGGGCAGCAAACGAACTGTATATTTTACTTGTACTACATGTGCATTATAATTATTGCATTTGCCCACGTCACTCCATGCCGGACGTGTTTTCAGATCCACGCTGACCGGTTGCTGCGAACATGTTTCTCTCGACCTGTCAAGAGTCAGTCCGCATTTCTTTGTCCCGGCTTGTCCACTGCTTTCAGTTTAGTGACATGTTCAGTCTACCCTTGCTATACCACATGCAATCATCATGTCTGCGTCCACAACCACACCCTCGCCATCACCTGCTCAAGCAACAAATGCTGCTACGTCAACGCACGCAAACACGACGGCCAATACGCCACAAACCAGTGGCAGTTCTCACCCACCTCATTCATCGGTTCATTTTTCCTTGGCAGCAAAATCCAACGGATCAGATGCAAATCCAGGATCATCTCATGTGAAAGAGGATGATTCACAATCCAAGCACGCCAAGAAGACAGCAAGCGGGGCGGATCGCCATCGTCATCATCATCTCCGCCGTCTGCAGCAAAGTCTGCCGGAGCGGCGTCGTCTTCGTCGTCTCATCCAAGGCACCAGCTACAGGATCAAAGTCGGGTGGCGCGCCGTCATTGTCTGTCTCTGGAAACAGCGGTAATCACGCCCCTGCGCTTTCTGTCGTGTCGTCCAAGTCGGCTGGGCCCAGTAATACGTCTCCGTCCAATAGCTCAACGGACCTCCATCAAATCAGCCTCCGCTGCTGGGCTGTGTCTTCCTCTGCGCACAAGGGCACGACCAGCAGCAAATCAGCCTCGTCATCGACACCCTCAAGTTCAAGCGCGCGACCGAAATCAGGCGCAGCCCATAAAAAATCGCATCAAGTTCCCATTCCGAATCCCCTCCTCATCCAATACCTCCAAGTCCACATCTTCCACATCTGCCTCTACCACCGCACCATCCAAACGCGGCACATCTGCTCGCCCGTCCACGGCCCACCAAAGAAGCCCCGCTCTGCCTCAGGCACTCGCACGTCAGCGACATCGACTGCATCGTCTTCTTCCTCATCCGCCCCACATGGCCGCGCAATCAAATCCGCGCCAGCGTCGCGCCGGTCGGGCTCGGCGGGCAAGCACTCAAACGGGTCATCCAAGTCGCCGTCGCCTGCACGCATGCCGAGCTTGGATCAAGGCGGGGGAATCAGCCCCGTGGAACGCGGGCGTCGTCGGCGGGCGCACACGGTAAATCCGGGCTCAAGTCGTCGGCGTCCGGCGGCGGGACAAGTAGTGGGATGGGCGGTGCGGGGTTGGCATCGAGTGGGAATAGCGGGGGGGCGGGGCGGGGGTGCGGAGGGGCCGCACAGGGGTGGAGCGGGTTTAAGCTTTCGGTATGCTTAGCACTTTCACGCCACTACGTTGATGCCTACTTACCATATGAATGCCATGTTTGCACCTGACCACACAGCGCCCTCCGCCGTCAACGCGTGCTGCAATCTCTTGCAAAAGAACCTCATCAACGACCTGTCTGCCGAAGTCGGCCTCATTCTTGCCGACAAGGACGCCATTGCCTCGCAACTTGCCACAACCAAATCCGAACTGGCCACTGTCAAGGAGGCCAACCTCGAAATGCGCCAAAAACTCGGCGATCTGTCCAAAAAGTGCGAGCTGCTCGAGCTCGACAAGAAGGCGCAGGTCGAAACCATTCTTGCGTTTCGCAGCGCAGCAGAGTCCGGGTCGGGCATGGTCGAGACGCTCAACAAAAAGCTGGCAGAGGAGCACAAGGTCAACGCACAGCTTGTGTTTTTCAATCGGTCGCTCAAGACGCAGGTGTGTGAGTTGGAAGACGCAAAGGATGAGCTGACACGGCAGTTGGAGAAGGCAGTCAAGGATTTGGACAGGCTCAAGGCAAAGTATCCGCATGAGTTTATGGAAGAGGAAAAAGAGAAGAAAGGCGGAGACAAGAAGGCGGCTGGTGGAGCAGCAGCAGCTGGATCTGGTGGAAATGGGGCGAGTGGGAAAGAAGGAGGCGGGTTGGTCAAGCCGGGAGGTGCCAAGGTATAAGTCGAGTGAGTTGTGGTTTTGGTATTTCCTGATCCCCTACCCTGTTTTTGCATGATTGCTCAACATTGGTGTTTCTGGACCGTTTTCATATTCCTTTTCCTCCCTGCTCAATCCCGAATAACGTGTGCATAAATCATGTGCGGCTTTCATAACCATGCCTTGATGTCGGGTGACGAGTTGCTGATTTATCATTGCAAGGTTTCAAATACCAAATAGTAGACTCTTTGGTTCGACGACTTGCCTCTTCTCCGCAAAATAGCTGTAATTCTACTTTGTATTTGCCCCTTCCCGCTGTCACGGTTGAATGACGTGCAAACTCACTCGACAGGCTGACAAAATGTTTCTTGCGGTCATCGGCTCAACCAGCTACTCATTCACATCTCGGCACACATCAACTCCTTTCTTGATCCAACCAGTTCGTACAACTCGCTCGTTCCCTTGTCCGAAAATGACAGAAGGCGGCAAAGACATTGCTACCCCGTCGTCCCCGCGGTCTCTGCATGCTCGGCTGCCGCACTTGACGTCGCAACCGATTCCGTTCTTCGTTAGGCCAGTCAATCCTGCTTAACACCACATCTACCGCAAACGTATACACCACTCGAAACAAGCGCCATTCGTCTGGACTGCCCTTGGCTGATGGTTGCATGTTACCAAATCAATTGTGTCTTCCTTGACCGACGCGAAGTACCAAGCATCCCGACTCTAAACGCGATTTCGGTGTAAAACTGGTCGCCACAAGCTTACCGTGAATGCTGCACCGCTGGCCGCCAACTCGGCTTGCCGCTTCTTGCTCAGTGCGCTTCTTGTTCATGCCACTATGAAACCAGCGAAAGCGAAAGCAACTGCGCGGCGACGCGCCGCACTCCGCAAATGTTTGAGTTGGCCGTGCAAAGGTTCGCTTGCAGCGTCTTTAGTTGAGCCCATGCCAAATCGCGCTCGACAATGACGTGGTCCCGTTGGGACAATGCTTGCTCGGAGTCGTCGCGCGCGGAAACGCGGCCCTGCCGTAACTGTTGAATCTGTTTTCCGAGAGTTTTGATGACATCGCAGGAAATTTGGAATGCTGCCTTTGCCCTCGTCTTGGCCATTGCGACGGCCATGGCGGAGCGCTTGCGGCCACTTTGCTTGTTGGCTGCGCGGCATGATCTTGTGCTCGTGACAGGAATGAGTTCTCTCGCGTCCGCCGGTGAGCTTGGACGACTCTCAACCGCCGCTGCCAGCTCTGCTTTCAGCTTTGTACTTGCAAATAAAGCAGAGTCGCGTTCGACAATCGTCAGGTCCCGTTGCGCCAACGCTTGCTTGCGGATGCCAAATCGTGCCTGAGCTTCCATTCGCAGTCGCGCTTGGTCCATACAATGCGAATGCGACGAGGAGCCTGATGGGATCCTGTCATCCTGTTTCGAATCGGCACCGGCGGTCGATCTCGGCACGTTTTGCGTGCAATGTGTTTGGCATTCCGGCGGCTTTTGGCGACAGTCTCGCGAATCCAATCTTGCACACCTGATGGACACCCGCCAGCAGAAACAGAGTCGCAAACGCCGTAAAAAGGACCACGGCGGCACACTCGAGCCCACGAATATTTGACAAACAGCAACAACTTGAAAGCAAACAGAGCCCAGATACTCTGTTCCGCCCCTCATCCACCGCGCCCCTGGCTCTGAATCAAGTTATTGCGACAAACTCCGAGTCCATCTCGACCCGGAGCGCAAGAGCTTGACTCGGCTCGGTCTCGCCCTGGGAAATCGCCCGCGCGAGCTCCAACGGGCCGCCGTGTGCCAAAATCAATTGAAAGATACACTGCCTCGGCCGCTGCTTTCTCTATCAATGCGCGCAACTCGTCGCAAACCCGATCCGGCAGATGCGACGCCGCGCTCAACCGATGGGAGTCGTCGCCACCGCCCTGGCTCACGGCCATTGCCGCCCACGCATCCAGCAACAAGGCGCGCGTCGCACGCGAGGGCTCGGCCGAGCGGAAGGCCGTGACGGTGCGCATGCATGTTGCTGGCAGAGTGCGTTTCGGGCGAGTCAGGGACAGCACCAACAGGAGGAGCTCGGGTGGCAACAGCGATGCTGCTGTGGGTGTATTGCTGACAGTCATGATGCCGTATCAAGCAATGATGTTTCGTTCGGTATCCCGTATCCCGCACATGTACATCGCCCACATCGTGAGTGACTCACTCCTTGTGTTTGGAGCTTCTCCAATCATTCCATGGTCATCCTACTGTTTCCAGCTTTTTTCCGCATGCACCGCCAATGGTCATTACTTATATATGTCCAGATCTCGCTTCGCGCCACCGTATTATGACCGGAGTCACTGCTGCATATTCATTCGCACACTGAGCAACGAACCATACAATGCCCGCCGCCGGACCCGACGCCAAGACCCAGAAGTACGACCGCCAGCTTCGGTACGGTTGCTTGACTCGCCTTCGCCAACTCATCTCGATCGTGTGATCTGATCCGCCCCGGGACTCTTTCTGCCCTGCCGGCTCCACTTGACCCTTGACAAACCCATCCACTCACTCACGGCTCGATCCACTTGTCCCCGCACCACAGCCTCTGGCAAGCTCACGGCCAAGCCGCCCTCGAGCGCGCCCACGTCTGCCTCGTCAACGCCACCGCCACGGGCACCGAAATCCTGAAAAACCTTGTGTTACCCGGCATTGGCGCCTTCACCATTGTCGACGGCGCCAACGTCACCCTCAACGATGTCGGCAACAACTTTTTGTGACGCGCGACCACGTCGACCGCGGGCGTGCAAAACAACGTGCGACTTGCTCGCCGAACTCAATCCCGGACGTCGAGGGCCACTATGTCGACGAGGACATTAGCACCATTCTGGCGACCGATCCGACCTACTTGCACAAGTTTTCGCTTGTCATTGTCACTGGCCGTGTGCCGCTGAGCACGGTCCTGGCCATGGACAAGGATTGTTACAAGCACGGCATTCCGTTGTGCGTCGTCAAGTCGGCTGGGTTTGTGGCTTTGGCCAGAACCGTTGTCAGGGCGCATCACGTTGTGGAGGTGCATCCAGACAATCCAACCAGGGATTTGCGGCTGGCACAGCCCTGGCCCGAGTTGGCGGCATTTGTCGATTCGTTTCCCGATTTTGACTCCATGTCCGCACACGAGCTGGGACACTTGCCTTATCCCGTCATCTTGATCCGGCTGTACAAGCAATGGCGTAACGTACGCTTCTTTCCATACTCGCATTTACGTTTACAGTCACGACTGACTTGTAGATCCCCCATCTTTCTGACGTTTAGAACGACCCAATCGCACCCAACCGCGAATTCAAATCCTACGTATCTTCGGAACTTGCCCGCCACACCCAGCGTCTGCAAGATGCAGCCGCTGCCGCACTCGCCGCACAGGGCGACGCACCTTCCGACTCTGCCCTTGCCACGGCCATTGCCGGCGCAGCCGATCTCGAAAACTGGACAGAGGCCGTCAACAATGCCTACCACGCATACTCTGAACCGACCGTTTCTTCCGAATTGACCGACAAGCTCTTCAAGCACAAGATTGTTACCAACGACGAGGCGGTCGCCAACTTGGTCATGCAGGGTGCGCCTGGCGACAAGATCGTCGAGGCTGCGGGAGACATTCTCTTGTCGCCTGCGCACGCAAATGTGCAGCCGGGGTCGACGGCCGGTCCGGCGTGGCCGCCCGTGTTCTGGGCCATGGTGGCGGGGCTCAAGGCGTTTGTTGAGGAAAAGGGTGGTGTGTTGCCGCTACGAGGGGTGGTGCCGGACATGAAGGCAGACACCGAGACATATGTGAGGATGCAGCGCATGTACGTCCGTTCGTAGATGTCTTTTTGAGCGCCAGTACATCATTAGACTCACTTTGCCGTTCCTCTCCAACTCATTGTACGTAGCTACCGCGACAAGGCTGCTAAAGACATGGCCGATCTGCGTTCGCGCATTCGCGCCATCTCGATCCCAGCCGTGACCGCCGCCGGCTCGACCGCAGGCTCGCCTCACCCGAGCTCGGCCGATCTGCCCACTGCCCCCCACCCGTTGCACGTCAAGACCGTAGCGGTCCCGTCGGCCAACATTGACGACGACACTTTGACCTTGTTCTGCCGCAACGCCACCACCTGCGGCTTCTGTCGACGTCGTCCATCACCGCGGAATACGCCGACCCACACGACGAGTGGATCCGTGATCTGTCCTCGGACAACCCGACGACCGAACTGGCAGTGTACATTTTGTTCCGCGCATGCGAGTACTTCCATGCGTCACAGCGCAGGTGGCCGGGTGAGCACCTTCGCGACTTTGATGGCGATGTGTCGCTGCTCAAGATGGCCGTCAATGATGTCATCCGGACGCTCATGAAGGGCAAGGGCAGAGAGGGCGAGGTGGCCACACCGGTGCCGTCGTTTATGGTGAATTTGGACGATTGGGTGCAAGAATTGTACGCTGCTCTCTCAATTTCTGTTTTGGATTTGCCTCGTCATTCACCTCCTATTTGTTTCTCACAGTGTGCGCGCTGGGCCCGCCGAACTGCACGCGGTGGCTGCATTCATGGGCGGTGTTGTGTCGCAAGAGGCCATCAAATTGATTACAGCCCAGTATTTGCCCATGACGGGTATGTATGTGTATAATGGGATCAAGAGCACGTCGACCGCGCTTGCGTGTTGATTGGGGAGGATGGTCTCCGGAACGCTGTGTGTGTGGATTCTTGTCATGATGCTGGGTTTACACGGTGGTTGGTGTGGGCATTTCAATGTAATTGCGAGCGTACAGTATTACCTCAGCAACACTCTGCAACGCCAACAACGTTGAGACGCGGTTGACAGTCAACCAGTCAAGTGCAATTCCGATCTGACGAGTGAGCATCACGTCACTTGCCAGATTAACTCACCCTCTGCAACCTCGACTCAGGACGATAAACGATAAATGATACATGTGTGTTTAGCGGGTTGACATTGACGGAAACATCATGGCCCCATCCATCAGTCCAAATCCACCACCTCGCGCGCCGCTCACGAAACGTCGAATCGTTGTGGCGATTTCCGGCCTGGTTCTCCTCATCGTGCTCCTTTGGGTATGCCAGGGCAAGCCACCGACTCGTGTACAACGTTTGTCTAAAAGATGAACTCGTGATGGGCTTTTTCACATTCTTAGGCCAACCAAAAAGCAGGCAAGTGTTGAAAATGACCAAACACCCCGTGATGCTCGGCAAGTCAATTCGCGTGTGGTCGTCGTCACACCCCATCCACTTCGGCTCAGAACTCTGATTCCCACACAAGTGACGGCAGTCCACACGCACCACCTCAACCCGCACCCCAACCTCAACCAGCGCCTGTCCCAGCGCCAGCTCCGGAGCCTATCCTTGCCCAGTCTGAAACGCCAGAAACCTACCGTCAAGCGACCCTCGTCCGCGACCAGTACCTCGCCGCGCAATCGACCGCCCAAACCCTCTGGCAACCACCAACCCTCCCTCCCCTCGTCCACCTCATCTGGCTTGGTGGCCCGCTTCCCGTCACCTCTCGCTCGTGCCTTTCGCAATGGCGCTCGCTCAACCCATCACACACTATTCTGGTCTGGGACGACACCAACGCCAACCACCTGGTGCGCACCCACTTCCCTTCCCTGTATGCCTACTACATCAACCTCCCTCGGCCCGTCATGCGCTCCGACTGGCTGCGCCTCATGCTGCTGGCCGTGTTTGGCGGCGTGTACGCCGACACGGACGCGTGCCCGCTCAAGCCCGTAGCTGCTTGGAATTGCCCAAGGGCACGGGCGCCGTGTTTGGAATTGAGGTGGACTCGACGGCCGACGATTGGGCAAAGTGGTGGGGCCGCAAGTTGCAGATCTGCTCATGGACCCTGGCAAGTGTGCCTGGGCATCCCGTGTGGATGGACATGGTACACACGTCGGCGGCCAGGATTCGCGCATTGGCAAGAGTTGGAGAGGATGGGAAGCCAGTGTGGCCGCAAGGGTATGATATGACAAATAAGATTATCGAGGTGAGTGGACCGGCCGTGGTAACGGATGTGGCATTTGCATACATGTCGCGGTTTGGAAAGACGGGCCAGGAGGAGTTGCACGGGTTGCAAGAGCCTAGGTTGTTTGGGGATGCACTCTTACTACCCATTACGGGCTTTTCGCCGGGCAGGGGGATCATGGGAAGCAAACCCACTTCGGATCCGCTCGCCTATGTGGAGCACATGTTTGCCGGTATGTCGCTTCCTCTACCAATCGCAGACGGAGTGAATGACTTGAGATATTGATTTCCACTTCATGTGTACGCTTGTAGGTACATGGAAAAACCCTTACTAGGCGGTCGGCCCTTCGTATGACAGCGGTTGCGCATTTGCTCTCACCAGAGTTCTCTCGCTTCAAGTCCTCAATGGCGTCAATGACTGTTTTACCTTGCCAAGTATTCGTATCTGATAATGAATTGGAGTGCAAAGACTTACTCTGACACACGTTAACTGTCTAACACGAGAGTGAGAAAAACAACCAGCAGCACCACTCTCTGCCATACACTGCTCCACATTCCCACGGAATGTGCTCGACCAGCGTATGCAAGACGCCTCCAATGAGTAAAACACACATTCCGAGGCCAAGCAGCCGCCACTTCAGCTTGGACTCGTGCTGCGGCATGTCCAAGTCGGTCAGGTCGGGAATCGCCAGCAGGCCCGCAGCAAATCCGGCAATGAGTCCCGACGAGTGAGTGATGTTATCCATGACGGGAAGCAGGCCGAGCGAAAGCATGAAGACAATTCCAAACGTCCAAAAGCGCAGCTGGCTTTGTGGGTGCAGAATGACCGAGTGGTTGAGCAAATGATCCGCAAAAGTTGCACCCATCAACCTATGTACATGGAACGAGTCTGAGTCGTCAATAACCTGGGGCAACAGAGAAGGCTCCAACGGTTCGTGCCACCCGTACCCACACACCCCGCCACTCGAGCCTATAATCACCACATCCCACGACCGCACCTGCACCGAACACAGCGTGCCAAACAATGCGCTCGCGAAAAACACAAACGCCACGCGCCACGAGCCCCATGCGCGCTCAAGCGTCGCGCCCGTCGACAACTGCCAAGACAGGTTGGACACCAAATGCACCACCCCGCCGTGCAAAAACGGGGGCACGAGCAGCTTCCACGACTCGAATCGGAAGTTGTCCTTGATGGTGCTCGGCACGGGCGCACCAAATGACTGAAACACGGCAAAGTTGGGCCAATCAAGGGTTGGATTTGAGGTCGGCAAACCCGGCCCACACCATGATGCCGATGAGCACGGCGGTTTGAATGAGTGAGATGGAGCGCACAAAGATTGGGCGCGAATGTGGTGCGGCTGGTGTAGGGACGTGGTCTTGTAGTCGGCGGATGAGGAAGGAGCTGGCGTGAGCTTTGGGCCCGGGGTCAGGTGTGGGTACCGCACGGTCACGATTTGGAACAGAATAAAGAGGAATGTGTGAATGGCCGGATACTTTGGGGGCGTGCGAACTGGGAACGCGGCGCGCCATGTATGAAATGGGGACGCAGGCGACAGGAGCTGGTCGGCAGCATTGGCCTGTGATTGTGACAGTTCCTTGGACGGGGGGCCTTTGGCGAGCAAGTAGAGCTGCAACGAGTCGAGGTAGTCACGGATCGGACACAAGATTTCGCCGAGGTCGGGGTGCGGTTAGCAGCGACTCGTGCGAGTACGTTGGTGATCCCGGATTTGTTCGGTTCCTGGTGGTTTCTTGAGTTGCGATTTTTTTCCGGTTCCTGTTTCAATGAACAATCGAGGCGGGACAGCTTTTCCGAGCTTTCCCAGATACATTGGGCGGGTCGCAAGCGTCGTTTCCATGGCCGTTTCGACAGGCAGCAGCTGGTCCGTGGATGCCGTGGTATTGTTACTGGCCATTCTCGGGCGAAAGGTTTCCGTCAGATCGCATTCTGACACATTTGGATCACTGCGATTGAGACGCGGCCGGACGCCGCCAGTCGTTTCCGTCCGACGCCGTCCGTTGGCCGACTTGGGGACGGGTGGATAGATCCATGATGTCTATGAGAGAGCGAGGATGAACCAGTGTATTTCATCGAGTCTATTCCCATCCAAACATGGATCAGTGCGCACAGTTGTTGCTCTGGTTCAACAGCTCGAGATTGATTTGTTCGCAGGAATGTTGGCCGTCAAGGCGTCGCAATCCCTGTTGCATTGACGCCGAGCGTGAGAATCGCATTGAGGCCAAACAGAAACGTCCACTGCATTGAAAATGAATTCAAACTCGCTGCAATCGTTCGGACTCATGAATCACGAGTCTCTGCTGGACTCGAAGGCGGAAAATGCGAGCCGTGACTCATTCGTCACTCCATTCCCAGAGCCCTTACCCCCTGGTCCGCAAGAGAGACGGCCAGGGTCTCGGTTGGAGACGCATCAATTGATTCGAAATCAATCTCCCGCCACGACCGATACGACAAGTCCGCGCCCGCCACCACACCTCGTGACGCTCATAAGTCGCGCGCGCCGCGTCACAGACGAGCTGACCATGCTCATAGCCAAGCAAGAAGAATCGGCTGCCAAACTGATGGATCCATCTGCCGGCTCCAATCCATCTACTCCCTCTTACATACTGTCCAGAACACGAGCATCGACATGCGACGGCACCGTTGTCACGCACTCGTCGTCGACCGTGACGTCCCGACAAGCCGCGCTCGCAGACTGGATGTCGACCCAGCTTGCCATCAACAAGCACCACTCGTCATTGACGATTGCCAACACCATGGCGATTCTTGGGTCGCGCATGCAAGCGGCCAAGCTGACGCGCGCACTCGATGCGTCTAGGGAAATGGTGACTGGATTGCAGTCGCAGTTGCGCGAGCTCGAGTCGCAGTTGCAGGCAACCAGCGGCGAGGTGGCTCAGACACAAGAGCACAATGCAAGGCTCAAGTCGCGTGTCGAGGAGTTGCAAAAGACGTGCGATGAGGCCATTGAGCATGTGCGTTGTTGTTGCTTTCCTCGTCTTACAAGTGAGTGGACTCGGAATGGGAAGGATTGATTCTGCACAATTCACCAGTACAATCGCGAGTCTGCCATGCATCGGTCGCTCCTTACCCAGCATTCGGCAGCCATTCCATGCTTCAAAAACATCGCATCAGCAGCCAAACGCTTGCCTCATCGATCGTGTTCTTGGTGTGCTATCTGCTCACTGGGCTGGCGAATCCCGTCATGCGGCTGCCGCTGAGGCTGGCCAGCATGTCCAGAAGGAGGCAACGGTGGAGCGTGTTTGTGATGCGAGTCGCGGTGGCGGTTGCAGCTGTCGTTCAGGTGAAAGGGACCGTGGGTGGGATCGTGGATTGGCTGGTGGGGATGGTGGGAGGGACTCGGGAATAATGCATGCATGGAATCAACATACACATGTACAATTTCGCGGAAATCTATTTCTTCGGCTCGCCCGTTCAATAGTGACAATAATCCGTCCAAACGCCCACACCGGATCACGCAACGTCCAAAAGATAACACGCAGGTGGTCATTGGGTTTTTGGCGGCCTGCCAACCACGGGCGGTGGGGACATGCCCTTGAGCTTTGTCAACAGTTGCTCGCTCGTCAAGTCGGACATTGTCAGCAGCCGGTATTTGGAGGCAATGTACTGCAAACACCCGCGCATTTCGGGCGACATGCCAGACTTGCGCAGCAGGATCATAAACTTGGATGCGGTATCGGGCGGGTTGGCGCTCGGGTCACGCAATTCCCAAGTGATTGTGGATTTGGTCGAGTAGGCAAGTTCCGACATGCGCACGGTGGTGTATCTGCGAGTGTTCAAGAGGGTCAACGTCTCGATGGCAAGAGTTGTGTCGTCGGTGATCGCCGACGGCTGCTGAGTTGATGGTTGGTCTGCTTGAAGCGAGCTCGAGCTGGAAGGAGGGGGAATGAGGAAGATGCGAGTGACGTAGGGAGACAGGAACTTGTGTGCGGCCAATGTGGACAAGGTCGAGAACAAGGTCACTGAAGAATGTTGGCAGCATGCAAAGGGCAGTTTTGTGAGTGAACATGAAGTAAAAGAGCCAGTCACTGCGTTAACGTACCACTGCCCATGAGAGTTGGGCTCAACATGACTGCGGCCACGGCGTTGGATTGCATGAGCGCCGAATCGACAAAGAACATGGACAAGGGCATGCCAATGAGAGACAACCCCAGCGACGACACCGAAAAGAACTTGAGGACTTTGACCGCATTGTTCATTGCGCCGCGGTAGATTGGGATTGGGACGATGGATTCGTCCTCCACCGAGGGCAGATGAGCCTCTGCGCTGCTGAGGGGGAAGGAGCGTCACCGGGAAACGTGGCCGATGTGGATGCATAGGAGCGTCGGTTCTGACGGAGGCGCAAGAGGCGCACGCGGTACTTGTGGATGGACCGCGGCGGCAAGAGTGTGGGCAAGTGCGAGACGATAGGGCGCGAGACGACAATGGGAACTTGGAGATGGGACAGCAAGCGACGGCGCAGGCCGAGGCTGTGCTGCCTGACGGGAACGAGACTTGCAGATGACGGCGCGTGAAGTACATTGTGTTAATCCTGTTTGTTGGTGTGGCAATCATGCTCATCCGTAGTCCAACCGCGAGCGTGTAAATGTTCTCATGTCATATCATGTCGAGCCAGTTGACAGTGATGTGAGCGAAGTGGTGATGAGTGGTCTGCCGATCCGTCGATGACCATCGTCGCAAGTCCTCCGATCGATTGAGTTGCGTCAACCACTTTCCATCGATTGGTATCGGCATTTGGCCGTCCGTCATTCGCCGATGCTCTGCAGAGTGCCCACTCGTTGTCATATTGACCTCGCCCAACGGTTTTGACCTTCAGCACACGCCGACCAGCGCTACGCCAGCAACAGCAGCAGCAACAGCAACAAAATCCACCATGATCTCTGCCCTCCGCACCTCTGCCCTCCGTGCCCGCTCTGCTGCCGGCTCTGCCCAGCTCACCCGCGGCGGCTTCAACCCCTCCAACGACGGCTACGGCCACTTGCCCTTCAAGATCTCCAACAAGGTTGGCTTTGCCATCAAGTTGACCCTCTACACCGGCATCGGTTTTGCCGCCCCCTTCCTGCACGCCTACTTCCAGCTCAAGAAGGGCGGTACCATCTAAGCCCTCGCTTCCGGGCTGGCTTGTGTGTCGAGCCAAGTTTGTTCTGTTCGCTTGCCAATGTATGCTTGTGTTTCATGACATTGCTTGGTCACCTACCTTGGATTCATCTCACGTCATATTCATCAATTCGAATTCCATTCAGTGTTGCTCTTGTTAGATTCTACGATTCTTTTTTCTCAACCCAACCGCCCCTCGCCATCCACCGTCGGTCGGCCCTTCCCTCTTCACTTGATGCCGCTGCGGCCCCGGTCTTCCCATTGTCAATACCTCCCCATGTGTTCCGAGCACCAAACGTCCAACTAGTCCACTGCTTTCCTCGTTGCTGTTTCTTTTGATGTTATTTTTTGCCAAAAAATACATCCCACCCTTTCGTCAGTCTGCTCTTGCGCTTCGACCCTGGTCGTCGTCAATCGCTGCTCATGTCATTGAAATGTGGAATACATCTCTTTCCCAAGTCTCAACCTGCATGACCGCACCTTTGCTCAAACACTCGGGCTTCAGACGACCACCTCGATGAACTTGCCGTACATGAGGCTCAACGGCGTTCGAATGTCATCAAGCACATTTCCGTTCGTGAGGTGTGACATGACTTCCCCAAATTCTTCCAAACATTTAAAGGGAAACACTTGAAAAAAGTACATTTGAACAAGCAAACCTAAACCTTACCGGTCTACCTCCGCCGACAACAGACGACACGGACAAGTGCGGCAATATGGCGCCCCTCGCCTTCAACGCTGCTGCAACCGACGCAACCGACCGGTCGCCACCACATGCCGCCGAACCATGATGATGCTGATTGCCCATCATGCCAAGCGCCAACCGCGTTGTCGGATGCGCGTGGGAACGCATGCTGGCTCGAAATGCGACCAGCGGCTCAATACTGGATGTTGCTGATGGCCGTGAGCGTTGTGTACTCGAGTCCACGGGTAAGTGAGGCGATAGTGGGATTGGTGTTGCATCGGCCTTGGCACATTCGGTGCTGGGGGCGGGGCAGACGCGGACTCGGCTGTTGCAGCGTGCCAAGGACTCGTTGCCGAGCTTGGCCAGTGCAGACATGCTCGTGTAAGCTCGCCCATGGACGAAGACGAAGCAGAAGAGGGCGTGGACGGATGATGCCATGAACTGCCACTGGACGCTGATGAATGTGTCCTGCGAAGGTCTGGTAGCTTTGCGGTTGCCACGCTCGGCAACGTGGTCGGGAGCAGTGGCGGCAGCTTTTGAGCACAGACCGCGGAACGTGGACTATGTGGAGTCGGCGACTGAAGATTCCCGACCGATTTCACACTCGGAGCCAACGCATCTGGTACCTCTTGGGACGGCCTCGAAAAGACCATGTAATTGTTGGGTTGCGGCAATCCCTCGACCAGTGCATAATGCCTTTGCAAAAACGCAACCATCTTTGGCGACGGCCGGTCGTACGCCAGCTCGCACGGATCCACGACACCTTCGCCGCGCAGCATGTGCTCAAACAGCTGGCGGCCGTATCCTTTGCGCTGCGACGACTCGCTCACGTAAAAGTCGAGCACGCAAAGCGGGTGGCATTCGTGCAAGTGACCTGACGCGTTGTTGAGGTAGAGTTTCTTGTGCCCGACTTTGAGCAGACCAACGAGCTGATGGCAGGCAGGCGGCAACGTTGACCTTTGCTCTGGACTGGACGGCTTGGTGGAAGCAACGAGAAGGTAAAGACGGTGGTCAGAATCCATGAAGCGCTTGTAGCTGGTGATGGGCATGCGCAGGCCTTGCGCGCGGGCTGACGCGCGGCCCAGACCATTGAGTGCGTCGGCGAGCTGGCTTTTCTGATGGCCACGAATCATTTGAGCGCGTCAGTATGAAAAATGTGTGTCGGTAGAAGAGATGGACATGACGTACAACTGCCGGTCCTCGTGTGAATGCGGATTTAGTCGGTTCAACACGTCGAGGGGATTCAGAACGACCACGTCGGTGGATGCATGGTCGGACGACCTTGCAGCGTCAAAGAAGCGCAAATACAACTCTTCGGATAGATCCATGCCGAAGATACCGCAGATGTCGGGTTGCTTTCGCGCAGTAAGGACACGCCACTGGACGGATTGGATGAGCGTCTTGGGCCGTTACTTTCGATTGGGCAGAGACCTGGAAGAATGGGCATGGTGTACAATGCGAAATACAGTACAGAGTTCGAGTACACAGATACGTTCTATGTGTGAGAGACGGGGACAACACTCGAGCAGAACCAGGATACCAGTGAACGGACCGCTTGAGAAGCATCAGCCCACTCACATTGGGTTTAGCAGCCACGCTCTCAAGAATCAACTGTGGCTGGCGCGTCGAACGACTGGGATGTCCGAAAAGCACAAACTTGTAGGTCCTGGACGGTCGGCGACTCTTGGTTTTGCTGCCATTCACAGTTGAACTGGTCCGGCGAGCGACGTGGGTCGTTAACCGGTTCAAGCAAACTGCTGAATGGCGATTGTAAATGCTGCAAATGGAATGCAATTGCAAACAATTACATGGCACAAAATGATGAGCATCTGTACATGATCATGTCATGGTGAAGAGGAGAGGCAACACTTGACGCCACCAGTCCCTGGCCTGGCGTCACTGCGAACAGCGCCGCAACAGGGGGGGGGGGGTGGTGGTGCAAACAATTTGAGCGAACCAGCGAGAAACGCGACGAAAAATGA
Organism: Catenaria anguillulae PL171; assembly: GCA_002102555.1. Taxonomy (NCBI): domain Eukaryota; kingdom Fungi; phylum Blastocladiomycota; class Blastocladiomycetes; order Blastocladiales; family Catenariaceae; genus Catenaria; species Catenaria anguillulae. The sequence goes on from MCFL01000014.1 coordinate 67,693, forward strand.
GATCGGAGGACCTGCAACGCGTTTCTCGTCCAACCGCAGCAATATTAATCAATCAAGCTGCTCCCAACTCTTCAATGCATCATGTATGACACGATGAAACACAGAGCAATAGTTTCCTAAATAACTCTTCTGTTTTTTTTTACATGTGAACATGGACGCTGGTCCATCTGTACCCATGTCCACTACCGGAGAGGGAGCGAGCAGTTCCACCAGCCAGCCCGTGTCACAATCAGCGGCAGAGCTTCCATCAGATTTAGCCTCTCTGTCCGTGGCACCGTCGACAGGAACCGAACTCGAACGAGACTTGCCAATAGGCGCTTCTCAACACTCAACCACCAGTCGTCGTGTCACTTTTCGCGTTGCCGATGACAGACGTCTTCGGCCATTATCACCTCTCTCAGCACCAGTTCTCATTGGGAACGACGAGCACCCGAGTGACGAACGAGGCGCATACCAGTCTTCACATGCACAAGTACATGATTCCAGATTAAGCATTCGGAGTAGTCGAACAATTCGCGAGTCTGTCGACCATTTCGCTTCATCCAGCGCCGTTTCCACATTGCAGATTGGGACCACAAGTGGAGGCGTTCAATCTTCGTCACAGAGCGCATCCAATGGACCATCAAACACAACGCGGCGATCAACATCTGGTGTCTCTGCGTCGTCTGCATCCTCGGGTGCCTCTTTGCGTCTGGACTATTCTGCACGGGATCTAACTGTGGTTCCATCCGAATTCGCGGCACACAAGCAAGCGTCGAGGGTCAAAGCGGTCGACTTGTCGCGGAATCGTATGGAAATCATCTTGCTGTGATCCAAGCGCACTTTATTGGAAACACTGACATCACGATTTCTCACTTCAGACTTGTCCACGATCCCACCCACAACATTTGACCGTTTCACCCACCTTCGCCGCCTCAACCTCACTCGCAATCGACTCGAATCGCTTTCAACGTCCGCCTTCACATCATCGTATACTCTCGCGTGGCTGGATATTAGCAACAATCCAACGCTGACAAGTATCGATCCTAACCTCCTCATTGGACTACGCGCACTTCGACATTTGAGTGTTGCCAACTGCGGTTTGCTCGAGATTCCAGTCACAATTGGCTACTTAGTCCACTTGACGCAGCTGTCTGCCTTTGGAAATCGACTCGAGACGATTCCAAAGGAAGTTGGCGAGCTGCGACAGTTGACGCGATTGGATTTGAGTGGCAACCGAATAGCGAGGTTACCCAGCGAGGTATGTTTCGATTGCAGGTGCCGTACGTGGCATTGATTGTCCTGACTCTCTCTGTGGATCTTTCAGATTGGACAGCTTCCCGCTTTGGAATGGCTCAACCTTAAGTTCGTTTGCAGCTCGCAATCATTATCTTGCTGTTTATCGAACTCGGTCTGATTTGTTTGGAACCACCATTCTCTCAGCGAAAATCAACTTCAATGGCTACCCGACGAATTGGATCGGCTCACCAACCTCCGTGAGCTCGGAATCGCGTCCAACCGGCTCGATTACATTCCCGACCTGTCGTCTCTCCGAAACCTGGTCCGTTCCCGCCTCAACGAGCTCGGACATATCCCTTCACATTATGCCCATTCACCATCCTTTTTGCGGAACAGACATCGCTCATCGTATACCGCAACCGCCTCACGACTCTGCCCAACACCCTTGCGACACTCACATCCCTCGGCCACCTCGACCTCTCCCGCAACCACCTAACCCACCTGCCTCCTGCGCTTTTTGCCATGCCCAACCTGCGCCGCCTCTTCCTGCAAGGCAACCGACTGACATCGCTGCCAGGCCGCTTTCGATTCTCGCACAAGTCCTCTTCCCCTCCACCACCCTCGCTCATTCCATCCAGCCATTCCGCAACCACCGCCTCGGTCTCCCTTGCCCTCGCGCACCTCGATCTTTCCAACAACCAACTCACATGCCTGCCGTGGCCGCTACTGGCTCGCCCGCTCAAATCCCTTCGCATGTACGGCAACCCGTTGCTCGCTGCGCCGCCCGGCGCACCCGCCACTCTGGCCCCCATTGTACTTGCACGCGCGCAACCGACGCAGCGGCCGCCCAGGCTTGTCACGCTAGCGCTCAATGCCGTGCTGGCGTCCCAGCCCATGTTTCGTGCGGCACGCGCGCTGAATGCCGAGGGCCATGTCGCGGGACAGGTATCGGTGCGCGTATTTGGCATGTTGCGCGGAGATGGCGTGGATGGAGTTGGAGGCAATGGCGCGGGCGCATGGGTCCCGCATCGGAGGTGTGATTGGTGTTTGCGGTTGTACGTGACGGATCGGGACGTGGGCGAGATGGCTGCGAGTGAGGAGGATGTCGAAGGCGGCGATGTGGCTGGCAACGAAACTGACAGAGTGGATTCGACACCGCAATCGGGGCAGGGGGCAGAGCATGTGCAAGTGCATTCGCAAGCGTGGTATACGGTCGTGCTGCTGTGTCCTAGGGTGTTGCCGGATCATCGAGATGTACCGTGCGAGTATTCGTTTTGTTCGCGAGCGTGTTGGGTGGAGTGGAAGCCGACAACGGCGGTTGCTGAGGTCAGCGGGTTTGGAGCAGTCGGGACAATGTGATGTGATGTGTACCATCAACAAAATCAATCAGCTTGTCCTGTATCGCCTGAATGTGGCCAGGGCGGTGCACAGGTTTAGCATAGAGCGGCAGATGTGGATGGATCATTGGACCAAACAGATCGCCAACAATTGCCAATAGCAATCGAGCCTGGGTTGCCTGCGTCGGTTTCGCAGTGCAACTCCATTCAAGCTACGAGCTGATACAATGTAACCCGCTTGAAATATACTGATGGATAGTAGCATATCATGAATGCAGGCAAAGAAGCGACCTTGACCTCGCCCATCTCATGCAAGTCCACGCCCAACGGTTTCGCTGGGACAAGCACATGTCCAAATGCACACACGGCCGGCCGTCGCCTACTTCCCTTCCTTGCACTTACAGTCACGGTGGATTGTACCGAGCTTCAGGCACTCAAACAGAAAACATGGAGACCCTCCAAGAAACGAAAGCAAGAAAGCAGGGCATGTGCGCCCTGACCAAAGGAATATGTAACAAATGTGGACAGCAATGATAAGTCTCAGACTCGCACACATACGCAATCACGGCAACACATGCGAAAACGCGACGACAAAACGCTTACAGCTTGGTCTTTGCGCGCTTGACGCCGAGCTCGAGCAACTTGCCAAAAGCGGCAGCGAAATCGGCATAGAACACATTCTTGTCCTTGGCATACAGCTCCACGTATTGCTTGAACTGGTCGTCAAAGACAAAGGCCATTTCCGCGGGCAGCATCATGATCTCGTCGTCCTCGTCCACAAATTGCTTATTGCCGTTGGCGAGCGTCTTGGGCACCCACTTTGTGTTGAGCAAAAGCTTGAAGTATTGGTTCGAGAAGCGGGTCGGGGTGTAGGTCCTGCGGTAAGGAATGGACAAGCATATGAAAAAACGCGTGAGAAACGTGAATAGAGTGCAGCGAATATTGCTTGCGGATTGAAGAACGCACCATGGGCCTTCAAAGCCGGAGCGGTCAGAGTGGCAGCGGCCAATGGAGTGGGCGCCGAGGAGCGCGACGATTTCACGGTCGTTGAAGCCCATGCGGTAAAACACGTCGCGGACGTGCGAGGCACCTTGAGCGGCATCGGGAAGGCGACCGTTGGGAGGAATATCCTTGGCGGAAACCGTCTTCTCGTCCTTGTCGGTGCGGCCTACGATTGACATGAGGTCAGATTGCGCATAAAGTGGAGCGTCAGAGTTTTGGATCGTACCAGGGGTCCAAGGGACCTTGGGCCCGCCCATGGCCTCGACGGCGGTGACACCGCCAAGGTCCACAGGTCGGCATACGAGATCCAAGGGTGCTTTGCCTTGATGGGCTCAAGGAAGGCGCGTGCGTGCTCGAGACCAGCATTAGCGCCGTCCGACTTTTCCGGGTTGAAGCGCATGGTGGCGCCGTCGGATCCACCCGTCTTAGTCTTGCGGTCGTACGTGCCGGCAGCGTGCCAGGCAAGGCGCACGAGCACGGGGCCGATCGAGCCGTCGTCGTAGCCCGGGCGGTCAAGGATGGCGGCAATGTCTTTGGCGACACGCTCGTAGTCGGCGGCGGTGCGTTGTGGGCCATGGTGTTTGTACGTAGCAAAGGGTGGACAGTCTGTGCTTGTTTCGCGGGAGACCAGAAGAAGCTCAGCGGGTTCTCATGCGCTTTTGAAGGAAAGCTTAACCACGGCAGTCTGTCGTGTGATTTTTTTTTTTGTCGTTACTGCACAGTCCACTTTGGATCGTCAGATCGGCTTTAGCCGTGATCGGTATGACATCACTCACCCAGCCGCCATGGCACTCCGATCGGCCTTGGTCCTCACGGCAGTGATCTTCAGAACAGAGTCTTCTGCACGCAGTCACACGAAGGTGTATGTACATGTGGGCCTAGCTCCAATATCCAATGCATGACCATAGCTTGAAAATTCGACATTTACAGCCCGAGCAAAATCATGAATCAGCCCGACCGCAGTGAAGCCATCCTCTTGCCCATGGGCACCCGCAAGTCCGTTGGCCCCATGATTTGATCCTGCCCGACCACCAGTCCACCATCTGATTCGCTCTTGTCTCTCTCTCTGCAGGCTCACCGTCACCGAAGATACCCGTCTACCAAACGCCATTGAAGTTCGCATCGAGCGCGAGGACCATACCATTGCCGGACTCATCAAATCGTTCGCACCGTTCAAATCATTTCCGCTTCATACCCCCTGTCTTGTCTCATCATAATCCTCCCACTCGACAACCCATTGTTAGCCAATTGCTCAAGGACGAGCGCATCCTGTTTGCCGGCTACAAACATCCTCATCCGCTCGAGCACCACATCATCTTCAAGATCCAATCCATTCCTGGAGTACAACCCGTCGAAGTTCTCAAGACAGCGCTCAACTCGCTCATCCTGGAATTCAGTACCATCAAGGCCCAGTTCATGGTGCGTATCATCTACCCTTCTTCCCGTCACCAATCCACGCTCGCCCATGTGCTTGATAGTGGCCTGACACTGGCTGTATTAGGAGGAAATGCGTCGCGCACAAGAGGCTGCAAAATCAGCGCAAACAATGAATGCGGGTCACGACAATGATTACTGAGCGCATTAACGGAGGAACTTGAGGAATTGGACCAATTTGTACATACAATGCTACGTATTTATCTCAAGTTCGTTCCTTCCGTGAGACAACTGTTCCCCGAATCCTCGGCGTGCGAAACGACCCACACGTCTGCAGCAGCACATCCAACTGCACATTCAATGCTCGTCAGCGTGGTCGTGACCCGGGTTACTTGCTGTTGCTTCGGGACGGACGGGATCCTGGCTGCCATACCGAGTGCAGACTGGACCGAGCGCTAGCATGTTCCACTGGCGTTCGATTTAGATCAAGAGAGGACTCCTTCGATTGCGAGCAGGCAAATGCCGGCTTGGTCCAAATGCCAAGGTGCAGCTTGCACATCTTGCAAAATGCCAACATTTTGATGAGAGGCACGTGGTTTCATCAGGCGGCCCATGCATGTATACATAATGCAATCATCGTGCAATGGACCGACGCCACACCTCTGCCCTTTTCTCATCTGGAAGTTCAGAAGCCCTTCAGCAGGTGCTGACTGAGGTTGGGTTTGGAGGCACACGTCCTCCGCCGATCTCTTGGCACTGAGCCGTTGGCTCGCTGGCTCGCATCGCCCAGGTCGGTCAAATGCAACGCACGGCCCCGGTTTCGACGGCAATTGCATTGCAACCAAAGACCATGCATTGACCTGAATGAATAAAGAATAGTCACTGCACTGCTTCCCGGATATCGTATGAAGTGAGCCTCGCCCCGCCCGCCCTCACTTGCCCACTCTGCACCTCACCACATTCCCACGTCGCGCCTCACCTTACCATGGATCTCCTCGTTGAAATCGACAACTCGGTCAAGGTCCGCGAGCTCTCGACACGGTCCACCATCGACTCGAACCTCTTCTTTGCGGTGCGTGTGTTGCCCGCATGCTCGCGCCGATTGGCCAAATGTCTCGCGACGCCGCCTGGCTGGCAGTCTTGCTCACGACAGTATTGCGCCACCCAATCCATGGATGGATGCATCGTCTCTGTAGCCGTACTAAACCTCCTCATCCTGCGTGGCCAATACCGCTGCCCGCTGTCCCGTCCATTGAGGTCATGCACCTCGCGCCACTCGTGGCCGATTTCCTGACGGCGGCCGCCGAGCATTTTCCCGAGCAAAACGGATACTCTGTCCAACACGCCTGCAGCTTTCTCAACCAAAACGCTCGCACCGGTATACACACCGGCATTCGCCGTGCCCACTCTTGACTGGTTGACAACTTGCTGACGCAACGCCACTGTATCCAGAAATCATCCTCAACCCGCACTGCAACCAACCAACCTCATTCGACCCGTCGCCCGTCCTTGAATTTCTCCGCTTCCTGTCCATTCCCATCTCTCACTCGATCGTCGCCGACCCGCTCGAGGCATTCCAACTGCGTTCCGAGCTCGACCGTTACGGGACCTGGTCCAATGCCCGCCAACACCTTGCCTCGTCGCCCAACCTGCAATCCCTTGCCCAATCTCTGACCGAAGCCATCTGCGGCATCACGCCCGCCTATGCCGCCGTGCTCGGCATGCCCACGGCAACCGCATTTGATTTCGGGCTCTACTACAATGCCGTCACGGGCGATTTCCAAGTGTTGGCTTACACGCCCAGGACAAAGGTACCGGTCGTGTTTCACGCGGCCAAGGTGGACGAGGATGGATGGGTCGCTTTTGAGCATGTGGCCACGGCCGCCACGGTCAAGGTCGGAGCAAGCATCGGTGAGCGGCCCGCAAGGCAATTTACCGACGAGGCGTTCAATCCGCTGCATGTGCATGATTTGGACGGCATGCTGTATGTGGACTTGAGCACGCGCGAGCAAGCTGATAAAGAGTATGTCCCCGCCCTTCTCTGCATCGCTTCTCATTTTCTTTTTTTTTTCTCACAAGTACATGTCTGCGTCTTGCATCTAGTTACGCCATTGCACTTGCCATGGAAGACGCGGCCGCCATTGAAGCCGCGCGCGACGCCGCTGGCGCGCCCATTGGACTCACTGTCACTGCGCTGTCTGCGGGCGGCGACGGCCCAAACATGGGCGGCGGGTACATTCCGCCGGCCCATTTGGCCAGGGCAAAGAGCAAGAAGAAGAACAAGGACACGGGTGACGCCGTGGACGAATCCAAGGTCGTGAATGGGGAAAAGCCCACAAAGAAAAAGTTTTTGGGCTTGTTTGGAAAGAAGAAGAGCAAGTCGGCCGTCACCGAAGAGTAAAAGTGTGCGCAAGTGTGCGCGCGGGTGGTCTCAAAGGAGCGGAAATGGACCGTGGCATAGAGGTTGGGCAGTGTCCCCGTGTCGAATGAGCTGTTGTTTTCTTTTTTTTTTTCCTGTTTGATTCCAGTGTTTCCATTTGGCTGTAACCGTTATACGCTCAAGTTTTGTCCTGTAAACTTACGATTCAACGAAAGGGACAGTGATCTCTGCATCCACGCGAAGACCGTGACGTTGACATTGAAAAAGCTAGTCCCATCACATCGACACATTCGAAGGCCATTCAAAGGCTGGCCAATCCGGTCAGGCGACCGCAGCAGTGGGAGAGGTGGTCATCATTCGAATTCATTGCGGTTGATGAATGTGCGCATGTACAGTAATGGAATACTATATAGGAAAAGTAGCTCAAAACAAGAATAACACCAAAACAGTCAACTACAAAAAGTGTGCAATACCCAGCTACTCAACCTAATTCTTGGCCGCCTGCTCGGCCTTGCGCTGCTCCTGGTACTCCTTGATCAAATCCGCTTGCACATTAGGCATCACGGGCTCGTGCCGGAGATACTCCATGGCAAACTCACCCTTGCCCTGCGTGATGGACCGCAAATCCGTCGAGTAACCAAACATGTTGTTGAGCGGGACGAGCGCTTGGATCACGACATACTCCTCCTGGACCTCGGAATCCGTAATGGTACCCTTGCGCTTGTTGATGCCACCCATGACGGCGCCCTGGAACTCGGAGGGGGCAGTCACGCTGACCGACATGATGGGCTCAAGGACAATCGGGCTGGCCTTTGCCATGGCCTCGCGGAAGGCGTAGATGGTGGCTGTGCGGAAGGCAAGTTCGTTGGAATCGACAGAGTGGGCGAGACCGTCTTGCAAGACCATGCGTGCACCAGTGATGGGGTGACCAGTCAGCGGACCCTTGATGAGCGCCTCGTTGAAACCCTTTTCACAAGCAGGGATAAAGTTGGACGGAATAGATCCGCCGACGACTTGGTTGTCGAAGTGGTTTTCTTGCAACTTGGCGGCAAGCTCCGTTTCGGAAAGCGGCGTCTCGCCCTGCTCTTGCGCTTCGGCAATTTCGGCCTCGACAGCGGCACTCGTGGGCTCAATGTAGCCAATGACACGACCGAATTGACCGGAACCGCCACTCTGCTTCTTGTGCGTGTAGTTGAAGGTGGCCTTTTGCGTGATGGTTTCGCGGAACGCAACCTGGGGCTTGCCCGTGGTGCACTCGACATTGTACTCGCGGCGCATCCGCTCGACGTAAATCTCCAAGTGCAACTCGCCCATGCCGGAAATGATGGTCTCCTTGGACTCGTTGTCGACGTGGACACGGAAAGTCGGATCTTCCTTTTGGAAACGGTTGAGCGCCTTTGAGAAGTTGGCAGTATCCTTACCCTTGGGGTGAATGGCAAGCTGAATCACGGGCTCGGGCACAAAGATGGACGTCATGGCCAAGCGCGACTGGCCATCGGTAAAGGAATCGCCCGACGAGCACTCAACACCAAACAAGGCACAAATCTCGCCCGCAGCGACCGACTCAACATCCTCCATCTCGTTCGAGTGCATGCGCACCACGCGCGGAACCTTGACCTTCTTGCCCGTACGCACATTGTACAGCGTCATGCCCTTGGCAAGTGTGCCCTGGTACACGCGCACATAGGTCAATTGACCAAACCGGCCTTCTTCGAGCTTGAACGCCAAGCCCACAAATGGCTTTTCCGAATCCGAGCTGAGCACAACCTTGGCCTCGTGGTTCTTGACATCCAATGCCACGTTTTCCACGTCGTTCGGGCTCGGCAAGTAATGGCCAACGCCGTCCAACATGGGCTGTACACCCGTGTTCTTGTAGGCGGATCCCATGTACACGGGCACAAACTTGCGAGCGAGCGTTGCGCGGCGAATACCGGCCATGAGCTGCTCGGGCGTGGGTGTTTCTTCGCAGAGGAAAATGTCGGCGATTTCGTCGTCCACATCGGCAACAGCCTCAATAAGTTGCTGGCGCTTGGTGTGGACAAGGTCTTTCAAGTCGGCGGGGATCGGGGCTTCGCGGACGGTTTCGCCCTTGGGGCCTTCGTTGTACAAAGCCTTTTCGTGAATCAGGTCGACGACGCCGCAGAACGAGTCTTCGGAGCCAATGGGAACTTGGACGGCGGCAGCAGAGAGGTGCAATTTGGAACGGATTTGGTCAATGACTCGCCAAGGGTTGGCGCCAGCACTGGGACGGAACAAAGATGAGAGTGGATTGTCAACACGAGAAGATGTCAACTGTGGTGGGAAACCAAGGCCGTACCGATCCATCTTGTTAATAAAGGCAATCCGAGGAACCGAGTACCGCTTCATTTGACGGTCCACCGTCATGGTCTGACTCTGCACGCCAGAAACGGAGCACAACACCAATACTGCACCATCCAATACACGCAGCGCCCGCTCGACTTCAATGGTGAAATCCACGTGCCCAGGTGTATCAATGATGTTGACCTTGTAGTCCCCCACTGAGTATAGGTAGCGGCCGACTGAATGGTGATACCCTTTTCGCGCTCCAACTCCATCGAGTCCATCTTGGCACCCACATTGTCCTTTCCACGGACCTCGTGGATTTCGCGAATGCGGCCAGTGTAGAACAAGATGCGTTCCGTAGAGTGGTCTTGCCCGAGTCGATGTGTGCCGAATACCAATGTTGCGGATGAGGCGAGCCGTTCAGAGTCGCAGCCGAGGTTGAGGCAAAGCGGGCAAAGGCAAGCCGGCCAGGAGGGTCGGTTTGGCAGCTTGGGAAAGGGGTTCGACAACGGCCGTGGCCGAAGCGGCGCCCAGGGATCGGGTCACGAGGTTGACGGCCGACCGAAACATGATTGGCGGTCACCAAGGTTCAGCAAGCGTCGGCAGCGAGGAGCCGATGGGTGTTGAGAGACTTTGGTCGGTGGCCGAGTGCGGCTGGGACGGTCCGGGGAATGGAACGGCAGGGGCGGTGCAGTGGGACAGCTGAGATGGTACGCCGGCATGTGGCTGTATCGACTGGTCCTTCCCGTCAGCTGTCGTGCATGGACACAGAGTGTGCTTTTCTCCTTGCAATTGGCTCCGGAAGTTCCGTTGTCCATCGACATTGACAGACTCAGGTGGCCCAATCGGCGGACCACTCGCCGATCGCTCACTGTCAAACTTCCCGGTCAGGTCAGTCTCACCGTGGAAGTCTGTACATACGGTAACCATCCACAACACAACACAATACATAGCTACAAGGCAGCAACCTCAGGCTCCTCTCCCTGACCAAACACGCTTACAATCTTGTCCACGCTTGCCTCTCTCATCCAACCTTCCAGCTGCCGCCACTGATCCATTCCCACGCTCGCAGCCGGGGCTTCTACATGTGCGCGCTTCTTTCCCTTCTTTTTGGGACTTGCGCTCCCATTCTCGATCGCATCCCACGTCAACCCTATCGGTCCATGCACTCGCACACCCACTCCGCCCACACGCGTGCGAAACACCTCAACCCATTCGCCAGCAACTCACACTGGAGCTGGTTTGCCCTGCGGTCTTTGTCCTTGCCCTCGGCCAGGTACACGAGCGCACACCCGCCACCCCAGCGCCGTCAACTTGCCCGCAAACCCATGCCTCTCGGCCATGGCCACGATCGCGTCCAGAGTCGGATGGCCCACTTGAGTGCAGAAGCAGCGCGTGATTGACGCGAATCAGTTCGCACAGGTGCTCTTTTGGCGGCGGATTGGTCGTCAGAGCTCGCGGCCCTTGCTGGCCAGAGCATGCATGGCATCCAGCACGGGATCAATCACGGGGGAGGAGGTCGCGACGGGCACGCACTTTGTTGACTTGAATCATGGTGTTTTTCGTCACTTTGGAATCGATCAGGAGAAACTCAAGCGAGGGAAGACTGTCATCCTCAGTTAGCGGGAAAAAATGTGGAGAGAAAAGAGTCATGGAGCGCCGTACTCGGTCAAAGTTTGCATTCCTTCCGTCTTGGTGTAGGCCAATGCACCACCATACGTCACCACAGTGTTGTCGACGCCCGACGGGTTTCCGTGAATCACCTTTTCGGCAATCAGCGCCCAAGCGTTAATGAGCTCGCGCACATTCTTGTCCGGCACCTCTTCCGTCTCCGTGTCGGCCGGTGGCGCCACTGTTTTGCTGGTGATGCGCTCACGTCCACTTTGTCCTCTTTGCCGCATGCCCCCAAGGTCTCGCGTCATCCGATGTAAGCACGCCAAATCCACCCATGATGGCGGCCACCACGGCCACGCTCAAACTCGCTGAACTGCCCAGTCCACTGCCAATTGGAATCTCGGACCGCAGCGTGAGCGACAAGCTCGGAAGCGGGCCGGGGCACAACCCGTCAATCAAATGCAACGCGCCAAGGCGGCTGCCACCTGATTCGCGTCCAACGTGGCCGAGGTGCCAGCACGCCTCGACCAGCCCAACAAGTCGTGTGCGTGCTTCGGGCGTGAGTGTCTGCGGGTCATGCAACGACCCGGCGGACCGCAAAGGTTCAAGATCGGACAGGGGAATGGCCAGGTCGACCTTGACGTCGGGCATGCAAAGTGTGATGATTGTGCATCCGTTGTGGTGGCGGGCAGAATCACGGCGTAAGAGCGCAGGTTGACGGCCGTGGCGACGGCCAGTTTGTTGTAAACGACGCTGTGCTCGCCAAACAGAATTGTCTTGCCTGGGCAGACGCAGAGTAGGGCGGACAGTTGGTGCCGGTGAAGTCCGAGGTTCTCATTGTGGTGTGATGTATTCATGTGCAATGTTTGGACGGCAGAGAGGTGTGCACGACGCCGCCAGTGAATTGCGATCGTGCGATCGTGTGACCGCCCCCTCCTTAGCTCCAATCGACTCGTAAACAGCCACCTCAACGGAGGCAGCAGGGGGAAAAATGGGCATAATCCAGCAATCAGGACAGTGGACTGTTGCCAAAGTGCCATCAGTAGGAACAATTGGAATTTGATTTGAATCCTCATGGGGTTTGTAGTTGCAGTATTCAGATCAGTAGAGAGTCTTCCTCGGCACGCCAATCAAATGAGTAACATAGCAAGCTGACCACATTCCTCCATCAAGAAAGAAAAATGTCGCCGCGCTGATTCCGTTCTTGTCCTCCAACCAACGTTAGCGTCAGGATCCGGTGCCCAGCGCGCACTTCAACTTCTTGCCAAACACTGTCGAAACAAGTTCGTACCCAAACGGCCTCACCAACTGACCAAAAGCCTTGGTTGCCGCCCAATGGGGGTGACAACCAAGGCATTTTCGGCACTCGTGAACGCTGGAGCATAGTGTGGCGAGATGTTGAAGAGCCCCCTTGCACAGCATGTCGGTAGTCATTCACGGTTGTGGATGCCTGACGGAGTCCAGGGCAGTGTGCATTCGTGCATCTGAAAAATTCAACACGTGAGCTGTTGCCACCTGAAAGTGGCTGCAGCGCTCGTGTCTGTCTGGGGACTCTGGGGTCCGAAACGGGCCTTGGCTACATTCTAAGTACTAAGGCGGGAAGATAGGCTCACATTAGACCATCTTTCCAAATTAGTCTTTCTATCGGATCCCGCTGGGCCATCGTCATATTCAGCGCAAGTCCTCTCAACCATCAAGGTGCTTAAATTATACTGTACAATCAAGGAAAGAGCAATACGGGCTGGAAGAAGAAACAACATCATCGCGGGTTGTCAAAATGCGGGGATGTGGCAAAACTGGAGTAAAATCGTGGTCAATTCGAAATGCGTGTGTTAACTCCATGTCTCGCCATCATGGATTCACCGCAGCTGACCGGTTCCAAAACCGCTTGATTCCACTGACTGCCGCTGCCACGGCACCAAATGGATGATGGCTTTGTTGCTGCGATGCTTGTTGTTGCTGCTGCTGCTGCTGCTGCGGTTGTTGCACACCCTGTCCGCCGCGGCCAAGCGTCGACGATCCGCCACCGCCAGGTCCCTTGTTCCCACCCGGTATTGGCGTCAACAAATCCTCAATCTCCAAGTCCAGAGCATCACGCGGCAGTGACACCACGCCCAGTCCCGGCCCTGGCCCTGGTCCGCGCGTGGCGGCAAATCGCGCATTGGTCGGTGTTGGGCTAGACGGCGACCCTTGGTATCCGCTGGCTGCTGACGTTGCATTGGGTGTGTGCGGAAGTGGCGGAAGCGATGGTGCACCAAGGCCATGATGGCCGACTGTGGCCAGCGACGTGTCGACGTGTAATGGCAGAGGCGGAAGATGGTGGTGCGTGTATGAGTGCATGGGCACGGACGAGTGGTGAGGGACATGTGGATTCGGATTTGGATGTGTGGGAGATGAGTGGCGATGCCGGCGGTTCGCCAAAAGTCAAGGTTGTGGACACCGGGAGGTGGTGGATGCAGGTGGAGGAGGGAGTGTGGGTGACGCGACGGATGCAATGCCTGGCGGTTGCGGCGGTGGTGGATTGTGAAGATTTGGATTGGAAGCCCTGCGAAGTGAGGCATGGTTCGCATTGCCACCGCTGCCCAAGGCTTCTTGGGCAATGCTCTTGCGCGGGCTCTGCATTTGCCATCGTACATTTGCAGGTGGGGGCGGAAGGGCGGGCAAGTATTGTGGTACGACCTGCGTCAAGGAATCCAAATCGGCGAGCAAATCGTCGAGGTTGGATTGCGATGGGACTGAGGGAAGGTTGACGCCGGATACTCGCTGGGGCGACAAGACGACGCCTGGTGGTGGAGGAGGCGGGAGTTGCAGCTGCTGAGAAGCAGGTGACGTGGGATGTCGCTCGTGGATGGGAGCGGCAACACCCTGAACGGTTGGAATTGGCAGAGGAGCACGAGGAGTGGAGGCATAGCTGTTGAGTGTCGAGTTGGACGTGAGGCCGCCGGCACCGCCAGAGTGAATGATGGAACTCGTGCGAGAGGTGAGCGTGGATGGATCAGGTACTTGAGAAACGTTGGCCCCTATGACAATTGAGATGGTGTCAATGTCGGTTCCCATGCACGTCAAAAGGCAACTTGCGGCAAATCCGTACAGTGTCCGTTGAACGCAACCTGCCCGCTCAGAATACAGTACTCGCTATCCAACTTAAGTGATCGAATCTCGGTGCGCCAGTAAAGAATGGGTGCGACAGCGCCTGTGCCGCCGTTGGCCGCTTCATTGGGTCATACTGCAGCATTGCCGACAAGAGCGATATCGCTTCGTTACTTGCTCGACTGGGAACCAAACTCGCAAGCGGAACAGGGTTGATTGCGGGGAGCCGCACGTTCAAGGCGGCCAGCAACTTTGCGCCTTGCGGCCAGTTTGAAGGTGTTGGAGACCCCAGAACGCCAGCGATGCGAAATAGCTGGTCGATTTCGGACGAGCCTGGGAACAGTGGGGCGAGCGAAAAGAGCTCGGCCATGATGCACCCAATGGCCCAAATATCGATTGGCGACGAATAGGTCGTGCTTCGCAGGACGATTTCGGGCGCACGATACCAGCGAGTGGATATGTATTCGGTAAATGGTGGACGGGATCGCAGCTCGCGAGCGAGCCCAAAGTCGGCAATTTTGGTTGTCAACGGCGGTAATGGCGGTGTTGGAGAAGCGGGCGAGGTGGGTGACGACTGCTGGTGCTGCACGTGGGATGGAATGACGCACGCCGAGTTGGTCATGAGCAGGTTCTCGGGCTTCATGTCGCGGTGAAAGTAGCCATTCTTGTGCATATAGGCCATTCCGAGTAGGATTTGGAAACTAGGCGGAAGGAAGGAGGCCGCTGAACATCAGTGAGCTGAGTTGTGACTCGACAAGCAGAGCAAGAGTTAGACTGGGCCGAAGATGACGCTGAATCGTACATGATCCATCGAATCTCAGACTCGGAAAACACTCGGCCAGCGTCCTTTCGGGTCTTCATGACCTGGAAAAGGTTTTCGTCCAAATACTCAAACACGAAGAACAGGATCGAGTTTTCTCGAATCACCTCTCGAAGGCGGACAATGTTGGGATGGACGAGCTTCTTGAGCGACTTGACTTCGCGCAGGTTGACACACTCGTCCCAAGTCAAGAACTTTTTCTTCATCTTCTTGATGGCAACCTTTTCGCCCGTGGGCGTGTAGATGGCGAGGGATACGGTACCAAAGCCGCCGTCGCCAAGCTCTCGGATAACCTTGTAGCGTTGCATGATGGTACGTTAGATGAATGACTCGGTCGGGGAATGGGCAGAGCGTGATCGACGGCGATTGCCAGGAGCGCGCGAGAAGAGGGAATGCCAAAGGAATCCACGATGGCACAGATATCACATGAGATTGCTGTAGCTCCCTGTGTGTTGTTGTGGCATGGTTGGTCTGCAAGTCAGCGGAGTTTTATCCAATGTAATCAATTCTACGGCATCATGGGAAGAATGACTGAGACATCCAAAAAGAGGTCGGACGCGTCACAATTGCAAGACCACAAATGCTCAGCCCATGTAGAGCCTCCTTAGCTTCTGCGGTGGCCGTTGGCGTACTGACGAAACTGTTTCATTTTTGATTAATACGGTTCACGGCAGGGAAGAAGGAAGGTACGTTCTGGCTCACAATTCCAGCCGAGAGCCTCACGTCATCCATTCTGACTTGTCAACTCATGTCTACGTAAGAACCATACTCCTTCATCATTCTCACCACTCGACCGACGCCTTCCACCACTGTTCTGGCACACACCGAATGATTGCCGGCACGTCTTCAACCGATACCACCCTTCCCGCGTGCTGGACGTACTCAATCAACTTGGTTGAATTGCAAATCTTTGACGATACATCCGCTGTCGGACACCGACGCCATAGCCAGCGGGGTGTTTGCTTGTTCCACAATCGACCGAAAACGTATTATCCAGGTCACATTCGAGCATCAAGACCACGGCGCAGCCCAAATCCGTGTCGCCAGTGGCGATCTGCTTTGCATCTGGACCGCCCTCTGGCGACAACAGCAACGACTTGGCGGAACACTCGCCCTTGATGCAGGTGCTCATCATGCCATGTCGAACGCATACCGAACAAGCGCTTCCAGCTCATGCTCGTGCTCCTTAATCCCAACAACACAGACTTGATCGTCCACTTTTGGATCTTGGACGAGCGCCATGCGGGCACTAGTCGTGCCCAAATGATCCTTGTCATCGGGGTCAACTTGGTCCGGGAAAGACGCATCAACCTTGTTACACAGCTCAAGAAACTCGTTCAAGTGGCCTGCCCAAACGCACAGCGGAAACCTGGTCTGGAACTGAACTTGCCCATTCTCCTGGAGCCAACGTAACACTTGTATGGCGTTGCGAGTCGGATACTATACTTCGGGCAGCGTGGCATTCAACAGGTGACTCACAAGGGATGCATCGGTGCCTACATCCGCCCAATCTGAGATGTCGGGCCGTTGCAAGTCGTACACTTGAGTCACGACCTCGGGACAGGTGAGTAGCCAGTCCAAGAGGCTGATGGTGATGAGGAGCATGGGAAACGATATCTGGTTGCCCAGATTCCGTGGTGAATGTCTTGAAAGAATCGGCGACTCCACCGGCGATTGTCGAGTGTGAGTGCCGCCCATTGATAGAGCGGAGCGTGTGTTGCGGCTATCGCAGTTTGGCACTTGTGTAAGTGAATGAGGGTGGTACGAAGCAGAGCTGGGTTGCACCGAGCACACATACGGGTGAAAATCTGTGGACGCGACAACCGATTGCGAGTGTGGGTGGAAAGATCTGCGGTGATCCTCGGACGGATCGGAGGACTGTTGAGACGTGGGTACTTCAGTGTGGACATTCGCTTTCAATTACAATTAATCTTGAGCCTGATGATGGGCCAATAAATCCCGTCAGCATTGTCCTATGCAGAGTAAAACCATGGCAACCACTCGCCCCAGACACTCGTCACAGCTCGCCGACCCCACGGCGGCCCCCTCGGCGGCCATCAAGCCAGACATTGACCATTTCGGCCCCGATGCTCCCAACGGTGAGGACAGTTCGGACATGGACATTGATTCCCAACCGCACTTGCTGCCGCCCTTTGTTGACGACGACCCCAGCGATCCGATCGTCAAGGAGCTGCCCGTCTACCTGACGTCCACGCTGCTCAACCACCTCCACCTGTTCCAGTTCCCGATCCGCAACCGCCGCTTCACACCCGAGTCTGGCCCCGCAACCGCCCGCATCAAGCCGAAATCCCGCGCAATTGAGCTCGACATTCCTCTTAACACGGTGTCGCCCTCGTATGACCAGGACCTCGGTGTGCAGTTTGGCGGCAATGCCCAACTTCCGCGCACCGTGTACGACCAGCAGTCGTCTGACGACCTCAACCTGTTTGCCACCACCCAGCAACAGGTCGTCACAAAGAAACTTGAAGCGCTCACGCTTGCCTCGACCACGGTCCCGCCCATGACGCAGTACTACACTGCGGCCATTCGCAACGACGAGGTTCACCTCACACCCATCACTTCGACCCTGCAATTCACCCCAAAACTCAAGCACATTGACGACCTCTCTCGTGCAGACCGCGATGCCAAAAAGCGCATTGACGAGGAATCCAAGCGTGCTCGGGGGGAGCTGACCGACAAGAAGCCGTCAGCGGCCGCGGCACTGCCAAGGATCATCACCGACGACATGAAACAAGCCATGCAGCGCAGTGTGGCGTACATGAAGAAGGAGCAAGACGAGGAACCGTTTGTCCCGCTGCGGTATTACCTCGACCAGACGGACGAGGCCGATCAGGTGTATGGCAGTTTGTTTGCACGGTGGAAAAAGCCCATTGGCGTGCAGGGCCAGCCGGCAGACTACTTGTCCGTGCTTGCCCCACCCTCGGCGGCGCCCATTGCAGCGGCCGCTTCCGATGCATCTGCGCCTGGCACCGCGACCAAGCCCGTCACGCACATTGCCGGGCTCGTCCGTAAACCTGGGTCTGTCACCCGGCAAGACCTCAAGGCCATGTCGCTTGAAGAGCAAGTCGCGTGCCTCATGGCCAATGCACACATTTTGCCGCTGGATGCCATCGTGTCGGCATTGCCCAAGGGCACACCACTTGATCTGCTTCTCGTCACACTGCGCCAACTCGCCATCCCTGTCCGCGCACAGCTGTGGGTGGCAAAGTCCGAGCTCGTGTACAAGGGCCGCGAGCGGTTCGCGAGGGATTACTTGATTGGCATGTACCTCAAAGGCGCGACCAGGGCCGTTCGCCGCAAGGATTTTGCCGATGTGGCAAGGTTGGATGTCGAGACGGTCAAGCAGTTGTTGTCGGACGTGGCCGAGTTGAGACAGCCGGCTGCTGGGAGCAGTCAGGGACCGATGTGGTACTTGAAGCATTTGGACAGTTTACCTGTGGAAGAGCAAGGGTTGATGCATGAGGCCATTCACGAGTTTGAGACCGGCGCGTACCAGACGTATGTCTTTCATTTTTGGCTTGTTGCATTACCTCTCGACATTAGTTTCCTGACATTTTTTCGGTATTTGTGCCTAGTGCGCTCAAGGAACTCGGCCTGATTCAATCGGTCGTCGCTCCACCAGCGGCAATGTCAGCACGTGCTCGCTCCACAGCAGCCACGCGGTCCGGTGCCCCACCCGCCGCAGCCAACGCGCCCGCCGTCGCCCTGGGCGCCCAGCCCGTTGCCGACCCAGTGTCGCAGTCCATCATTCAGCTCCTCCTCACACACGGCGTCGTCACTACTGCCACCATGCACGCTCACCTGTCAACGACGCACGCAGGCACATCGGACGTGGAAGTGGCGGCCAAGCTTAACACTTTGTGTTTCCAGTACCACGACGCGTACGCACTCAAGACTCGCCCTGGATCAAAGTACGAGGCGTTCCGGCAGGTGGCACTCGAGTTGTTTTCCAAGAGCCCTGCGGTCAAGAAGAATGACTTGATCAAGACGTTCAAAGACCGCACGGGCAAGGATATTGCGGTCAAGGCGTTTGAGGAGGTGGTGGCCGAGTTGGCAGCGGCCAGGGACAAGACGAGCAAGAAGCCATACTTGTGGAAGACGGCCACCGAGTGAGTTCGGAAAGGAAAGCGAGTGGGCAATAGTGGTCAGTAAATGCATATTATTCCGTGCCAAAAAATCGTAGTACACTTTACCAACTCTGCAAGGCAACAGGATGTGCATATGCAAGGCAATGAAGAAGAGATAACATCTCGCAATCTGGTCGTTGTTGCCGTGGCTGGTGTTCACAGATGGCTCAGATAAAAATAGGATATATTTATCGCAGCGAAATGGAAAAATCACCCGAAAAAACGTGGTTCCGGTCTGTCTATGTCATCGCTCGCTCGCCGGCGTACTAGTGGTTGCCACACGCCAGCTCTCCCAACAAGCCAGAGGCACTATCGTAGCAAACAACGATGAACGACCCCGACGCAATGGACACGGACCCGCTGTCGCCCGTTATGGCGGCGTCCTCGATGCTCGAGCCACCTACGTCTCCGGCCTTGTCAGCCTCGGCCTCGGCATCACCTTCGCCCGCCCCACAGCAACAGCAGCCGCCGTTGCCCATGCCGCCCATGCCCGCCGCTGCTGGTGGCACTCGGTGCGTCAACTGCTACACATCCACCACGCCGCTGTGGCGCCGCACACCCGACAACGCCGCCGTGTGCTGCAATGCATGCGGGCTCTTCTTTCGCCATCATGGCCAGCACCGGCCAATTACCGATGAGGAACGGCGGGCCAACTTGTTGGATACAGCTCTGCCAACAACCACTGCAACAACTGATGACGTTGATCGGCAGCAGCAACCAGATAGTTTGGAAATGGCGGCCGCGGCTGCGCTCGCGGGCAGGTTGAGTCATAGCTCCAGCTCAGAGGCGTCGCCAACGGGGTCGCCGGCTATTGGGCGACCGGAAACGGCAGACCCCGATGTGAACATGACCAGTGCCACCAGAGATGACGAAGACGAAGAGGATGCCGATGACGAGCTCCAGCCCATCTTGGCAGCTGCAAAGCCTCCGGCGGCGCAACCGCAAGAGCAGGCGTCGGCCACCGCCGAAAATAACGAAGCATGTCCTGGTCACGACAACCTCTGCAATGGACAGGGCGGCCACGAAACGTGTGTGGGATGCCCGACGCTCAATACTGCCAAGCTTTCCGAGTCGGCAAATGTATGCTCCAATTGTGGGACCACCACCACACCTCTCTGGCGAAGGGATACAGAGGCAGAAACATTTGTAATGCTTGTGGTATGTGCTCTGTTCCATTCGTGCACACTCGTTTTGCAAAGTGTTGAGCCATAAATCTTGCAACAGGTCTCTATTTCCGTCTTCATGGCAAGCACCGACCTATTCGGCTCCGGAAAACGGTCATCAAGCGCCGAAAACGCCTTCAAAGCTCGCGCGATTCTGAACCGCCAGGTCCGCCCCCGCCAAACGTGCCAACACGCTCATTGCCCCAGCTCTTTCGCCCGCAGTATGGGCCCGCTCTCCCGCGCTGCCGTTGCGAGTGCTGCAGCTACGCTCACGCCGTTGCCCGGTCCGGCCGATACAGACGATGTCTCGTCGTTTGGCGGCGCAGCGGCACGTACGTGATGCCACCAAGACCGCAGGTGAATGGCGCGCATTTGGACGAGGGGCGGCCAAGCGAGTCCATGCCCGTGCCGAGGGGCCGGGATTATTCCATTCCGGGTGCCGCCGTGGATGCGTTAATGGATGCGGCCGGGGAAGGTCGTCGCCGGGAATGCAGCCATCCGCCTCTGGTGGCTATCATGGAAATTCGCCCACTGGAAACCATCAAAACCAGCAGTACCAACACAGCATCAATCAAGATCGTCAAACTCCATGTCGTACACGCAGCTAGGACAATCCCAGCGCCGCAGTACCAGGGCGAATCACGCTATTCCCCTCATCAAACCGCGCATTATCAGTCATACCAACAACAGCCCCATTTTGTGCCATCAAATGCATCAACACCATCCGCCTCTCACTCTCATTTACAATCGCATTCTCAATCCAGCTCGCAAACGCATTCAGCTCCCTCGTCGACGAAAACGGCGCCCTTATTGCCATACCCTCCCATGACGGTCAATCCACTCGGCGGCCGCGGTGGACGGCCTGCAACCGGCTTCTCGTTTTCCACACCAACGTCTACACCCAGTTCACCCGTCCAGAGACCCACGACGGCTCAGTCTGATCCGTCGGCACGTGCAGTTCTCGTCGCGCACATTCAGTCTTTGGAGCGCATGACTGCCGAAGCGCGAGATGCGCTCGCACGGTTTGATGCTGCCAACAACTCCAACAGCCAGCATCAGCATCAGCAGCAACATCATCATCATGCACGCATGGACACGTCTCCAGTAAGCCACACGCCCCTGCCGCCCATTCAATTGCCTCGGCCGACATCCTCGTCCTCACATGGCGGCACATCCTACTCTGCCAGCCCTCTCACTGTCAGCTCGGCACTCGGCCTTCACTCATCCACGGCGCCTCCCTCCTCGTCAGGTGCTCCAACCCCCGTTCACCACCACACGCCTGGTGCGCGTCAAATGATTTCTCCGTCATCACTGCACCCGGGCATGTACTCTGGTGCCCGCCAAGCTGCGTCCTCGTCCTCTGCACACCACCATCACCTGTACTCGTCACAATTCCAGCCCCCGGCGCCCGCGCATCACCAGACCCAGCAGTACGCGCCCGGGACCAGTTATTACAGCACGCACCAGCAACAGGCGCAGGAGTACCGGTCGCCGACGGGCGGGTATGCCACCGTGCCGCCGCCTCCAATGCAGCAATCGTCGTCCTCGTCGTCGTCGGCAAGACACGAAGAGAGTGGCGGCGGGCCCAGGTTGCCACCGATTCAGCCGCATCCGCCAGGGACCGCGGGAAGAGGCGCAGGTGAGTCGCGTAAGGGCGGCAACAGAAGTGGGTCGGCCGGAGCGGGCAATGATTCGTTTGCACTCGCGTAGAGCGAGGTTGGGGCAAAAATACATGGGATAGCTTTGATTTTCTTGTGTTGAGCTGCGTTGTCATGTGTTTTGTGTCTGATGACTCTGATCATTTTCTGGAGTGCACATTTTTATACATACATTTGTGTCTTCACTCTTTCGTTTTCTGTATCGAGTCTCGAGTCTGGTAGAAAAGGCACAACGTCCATGTCAGCAGAAGCCGAATCGAAGTTTTGATGAAGCTTCTGAGAAACGTGGGCGATCTGGGGTGAACCGCCAAACGATGTCGTTCGACGATGACTGCGTTTACCTCGACAAAGTCTATGCAGGCAAATCGCCTTCAGTCTCATGAACACTTTGCGCACTCGACCGATCCACCTCGTTGAAAAGCCCGCCTTGGCCGCCGCTTTCATCGTCGCTGACACTGCTGCCCCCACTTCTTCCACGCTCGGCACGCCACTTCAGTGCTGATCCACCACCCCCAAACCCATCGCACCCGCTTCCACCTTTTGACACATCGTCCCCAGCCAACCTGATCCGAAATGGGCGTTTACGGCTACGCATCCTCGCCCGCGGCCTACGCGGCCTATGTTGTGTTCTTTGCCATTGTCCTAGGCCTGTACTTTACCTTGACGGGCTACGGCGAGTCGTTTGATGTCGGGTACTACCTGACGAGCACGTCGCCATACATGTGGGCGTCGCTCGGCATCTCGTTGGCCATTGGGCTGTCTGTTGTTGGCGCGGCTTGGTACGCGCAACACCTTGTCAACTGACACTGTTGATTGAAATGCGCGCGCTGCGGGTTGAGTTTGTTTTTTCTTCTCTCACCAACAACAAGCGGCCGGACTTGCGTATAGGGGTATTTTTGCGGTTGGCGCGAGTATCTTGGGCGCCGGAGTCAAGGCCCCGCGCATCACGACAAAGAATCTTGTCAGGTACACGCACATTTTGATTCAAGCCCGTTGTCCATTTTCCATGTTATCGCTACTGACGTCTTCTGTCCGTTTTCCAGTATCATCTTTTGTGAAGCCGTCGCGATTTACGGCATCATCGTCGCCATTGTGTTTTCTGCCAAACTCGGCGAAGCATCCACGTACACGATCGCGTCCTACTTTACGGGCTACGCCATCTTTTGGTCGGGCCTCACCGTGGGCATTTGCAACATTGCTTGCGGTGTGGCCGTTGGGCTGACGGGCTCGTCCACGGCCTTGGCCGATGCTCACGACCCGCAGTTGTTTGTCAAGGTGCTTGTCATTGGCATTTTCGGGTCCGTCATTGGCATGTTTGGTTTGATTGTTGCACTGTTGCAGGTACTGGCTTTGTTCATTGTTCTTGTATTGCTGTCTCATGCTTTTTGAATGGCTAACCCCATGCGGCATTCCTCGCTTGTTGCTTCTGCTCTTGTCTAGACGGGCCGTGCTCCCGATTTCAAGGCCTAGGCTTACTCGCGCTGTTCAAGTGCTGGACCCATCTCTTTCCCCATTCATTGTCCTTTTACCCTATTGCCTCCATTTCCCGTTCGCTATCATGTTCTTTCCCGTTGATGTTCTTCTCGCAGCACCACTACATCCAAATCTCTCACCTTATGTCCGTTTTTTTTCACTTCTTGCTATCCACCTTGGCCATGCGCGACAGCCTGCTGCGCTTGACCTTGTGCTGCAGCTGCTCCTCATAGTCTGGCCGCTGCAAGAACACGAGCAGGTACTGGATACCCGTCTTGAATGCGTCAATGATGCACGGGTGCAACGGGTTGCCGTACAGCTCGAGCACGTCGAGGGCAGTACATTGCGCTATGTACGCAATACATGGATGACGGTGAGTGGCGACGGAAACCAAAAACCAAGAAGGTGGTCCATCATGGGTGGAGATACCAAAATGGCGGGGCAATTGCTTCAACCGATTGTTTTGCATGTAGAGTGTCTTGAGTGCCGTGAGTTGCGCAAAGGACGGCGGGAGGGTCTCCAGACGATTATTGCGAAGTGAAAGCTGGATGCGGCGGCAACTGTAAGTGACTGAAATCACCATTGAACAAGCGAGTGCGAACATGCCACTTCAAGTGACTTGAGCTTGCCGAAGTCTTCGGGCAACTCGGTCAACTTGTTGTCGGAAATGTACAGCTCGTTGAGGGACGCTAAAAAATGGCCAAATCATCCATTCCCCTCGTCAACAGCAATGACGCAATGCCGAGCACTCGTATCGACCTCGTCACGTACTCAGCAGTGTCAGTGACCTTAAGTCTGTGAGATAGTTGGCCGACAGATCCAAGACACGGATCTTTGGCATGCCGCCAAACCCGTGCGGCAGCTCCTTGATCCGGTTGTTGCTGTCAGATGTATGTATGGTCAGTCGGGTGCATGGCCGACAGTTCATTTCACTTGCGCTTGTTTGTCCGTCCAGTATGCGCACCTTGCAGTGAAAAACTCGAGCAACGTCAACGTTCCCACGCCTTTAGGAAGTTCCTTGAGCCGATTCCCAAACAGATTGAGTGATGTGAGCTTGGAGAACTGGACAATGTCGGCATCGTCGAGCTTCGTGATGTTGTTGTTTGACAAGGTTAGCGCAGTTGCCTTTGCAGGCGGGTAGTGTGCTGAATTGAAAGGCTCATAGTTATGCTACATGCTATCTCGCTGGAGTCGTTTTGTGCTCTGAGGCGAGTCCAGGGGATGATGCGAACCTGCGAACTCATTGATGGGTAACTTACGAAGTTTCTCGCCAGCCAAGTTGACTTGACTGTCGCCCTCGCGGCTGGCTTTCTTGAGGTACTCAGAGACACCCATATCGAAATGGCTCGATGGATTTTATGCTTTATGCTTTGAGTTGGATGACACATACGGCCCGCCACTGTGTTTGCGGTGTTTGCATGAGTTGCTCCTTTTCAAGTATTCACTTATGCACCGGACCGGTGGTCAAATGCCAAACGCGTTCAGGTGAGGTTGGGCAATGCAAGTTACGTGGGTTGAACATACCAAAGATTCATGTGCCATTGCGCCTCATTCTCTCTCTGGCACAGGGTGCGAGCTGATCAATCTGTATCCCACGTATACGTCAAATGTATCGGACCTGACACCAATTTCCCAACAACAATGCCATCTCCGCCCCATCTTCCCCATCTTCTAGATCAGCCGCAGCCCGCCGAGGACCTGCTTTCCAAGAAGCGGTCGAAAAGTGAGGTTGCTTGGGATTTGGCCAAGAAGCGCAACTGTGCTGGCGGCTGGTTTGTGAAAGGAATCAAGACGGCCAACAAGACGGCGGCAGAGCAGGTAACTTTGGTCCTGTCTTACGGACAAGTGAGGACGCAGTCGACGATGCTGATGCCACGCTCTCTATAACGCAATAGAACGACCCACTAGGCCAATTTGCCAGCATCCACCTTGTCCGTAGATTAAGTGGCTCAACTGCAGCAACAGCTCAAGGAGGTCATGGCCCACGCCGACCAATTCCAGGCCGACAACCTCCAGCTCAAACGCGATCGCGATTGGGCATTGGCCGAGGTCGCCTTGTTAACGGCGGATCTGCTTTGACCACTGGACAAGACACAACACGGAACGATACCGGCGCACTCGGAAAGGTAATTTGAGACGCAAGAGAATGTGGTTTGTACATAGCATCATTGTATATGCATACCGAATTGAACGGTATCAAACGAAATACAGAACATACAGGATATGAGAGTATGGACATACTTGGCCCTCGACGGGGCCCCAGAGCGGGAAAGTGGATACAGGATGGCTCACTGCAGATACATGTTGTCCCTCGACGGACACTTCCAATCAATCTTGTACGGGTCATTGACCGTCGTCTTGTTTCCCACGGGCTCAAGCATGTTGTTCCACGTCACGGCCGCCATGACTTCGTTTGCATTGTGCGCTGGGTGGAAACCTATGCAAGCATAAGCGTGAGCTTCGCATCGACATGTTTCAACTGAATAAATGGAACAAGCGTACATCGAGGTACGACAAAAAGTCTTGTCCATACTTTGCAATTTCGGTTCCCGTGAACCCGGGTTGGTAGTTGACGCGGAAGTGCGGGTCGTTGGAAAACTCGCGAGCGAGCGTTTGGAATGCGATATTGTATGCATCAACAATCCAGTCCATTTCTGCAAAAGAAATGTCGTAAGTGGGTACCGGCGAGAATGTGCGAGAAAGGCCTGACATACGCTGGCGAGCCTGCTCGTCGTGAATGCATGGACAAAAGTGGAAACGTTCAAAGACGGTACGGCAGTACTTGACGGGCTGAGCGGCGTCGTAAACTTGTGAAACCTATTGCAATCGGTCAACAGGTTAAATTCATGTGCAAGTGGAAAACAATGCAAAATTGGGTACCTTGAACAATCCCATGAGATTCACAATCCACCGCGGGTGCGCATTCCGCAACGTCAGCAGAGCCGATCGCAAACTCGTCGTCACCGCCGCCACGTCCACAACCCCGTCGGGAAAGCACACGCGGCACAAGTTATTTGCGCCAATCAAGATGGTCACGAGCTTCCACTGGCCCCGCACCGACAGAGCTGGTGGAAGTGCCAGCAGGTTGATGAGGGATTGCGCTTGAGTGGGAATGTCTTGCGCAATAGCACCGGAATGGCTCGGTCAAAGTCCTTGCCGTGCGCCAAGGGAAGGGAAAAAGCGGTGGCTGGGCCAATAAGTGGGTGCTTTGGGTGCTTTGCGACAACGCGTGAGATGAGGTTGGGAAGCGTGGTTTCGTTCGAATCACCGCCAATTGAAAACACTTTGCCGCGATATTCAAGGACGCGGGTGTTGGGTAGCTTGGAAGAAATCATGCCGAACCCTGCTGAAATCGAGTCTCCGAGGGCCGCAATGATGCGGATGTCCTGAAGACGACGGGCACCTCATCGTCAATCATTGAGCTGCATATGCAGGAAAAAAATGACTGGAACGTGTGCGTACCCGATGCCTGACTTGTGACGCATTCCGCTGCTCGAATGAAACACCATCGTCATCGTCAAACGACTGGCACGGAAAGTCGGGCACGGGGTGTGGGCGGTCCTCATCGCGTGTGCCCCAGTTCCACCCAAGCTTGAGCGCGTTGCGAGCAAAGTCTTCGAGCTTGGCAATCCACGGAAGCGTCCAAGGAATCAGTTCCAAGTCCGCAAGAATGCCAGTGTCGGCGATAGGCGACACTGAGTTGTCGTTCCCACCATCTCGGCTTCCGCGGTTGTGGTTGGTGGCGTCGACATAGGCAGACTGAGAGCTTCCTGAAGCGGATATCCGGCGAGGAGGATGGAAGCGCTTGGAATTTTCAATAAACGAGTGCTGCGAACTGGCGACCAAGTCACCGAAAGATTCTTGGTGGTGAATGGGCCGTTGTTGGCTGTTGGGGACTCTGGCAGCCCGTGCGACTGTCACGACAGCAGCCACGAAGATGACCGAGACAATGACGGTCGAGATGACGCGCATGGGAAATGTGTGCATGAGGGTGGGGGAGTGCTGCTTGGTCCAGTTGCTTTGGCTGACCGATACCAAATGTGTCGTCTCTTGTTGCATGGATGCGGTCGTCCATTCCGACCCTCTAGTCGACGTCGACGCGGGCGGCCAGGCCGATCTTCGCCGTCATTCGTTCGTTAGCGTTTGCTGCTGCGTTCAAGCATGCGCGCAGCGAGCGCCATTCAAATGGAGGCTAAGCCCAAGGCCGCCCGCGGTCATCGACCCCATGCAACTGCTTCTGAATGCTACAAATCATCCGCACCATACGGATATGGATCCAGTGTCGCCCTCTCAAGACTCTGCCGCCGCCGCTTGGCTACTGCTGCCACACGAACTTCTCTTGGCAACGCTCGCCCTCACGCGTCCGTCGCCCAATGTGCCGGCATCTTGTAGACTCGTCGCCACGGCCTTGCGCCTCGATGGCGGTGGTGATCCAACGCTTTCCGCTCATGGCGGATCATGTCATCTTCCACCATTCCTCACCACGTCTAGACTCGTTGGCCGAGGCCGAGCGGCACATCAATTTCAAAGCTCGCGTGGGCAACAGCTCCAGTCGCGACTCGGGTTGTTCCTCAAGTCACGCTTACCTGCCTTGGATCTTATCAAGTGTACATGTGAAGCGATGGTAACGACGACTACGACGGGGCGCACAATTGTCAGTATGGAAAACACCCACAAGTGGCGCCACGTGTCCCACTCAACGATCCGGTCATCAATCAGGATCTGGTCAATTATCTGTTTGCGGCCAAAACTGGTCCCTTTGCTCGCCATCCCGTGTTGACTTCGGCTCAAATCCAGCAGCAATTCGAATCCTTCTGGACCGCAGACGATCAGGCATCTGATTCGCAGCAATTTCAGTTCGCTGTCAATCACCCCTCGCATCGCCACTGGCAGCTGCTTCCGGATGCAATCCACTTCTCATGTTCTTTCTCCATTCTGGTAACCAAGTGCTCTTCCGCCACACGCTGTCGCTTCTCCATCAACGCCAACCATGGCTCGCCACGACCTCGGCTTCCGGTCTTTCACTGGTCTGCACTCGCACTCGACAACCGCTCGCAAGTCCGCCATCTCTTTCGCGAACTGATGGCGGATGACCCAAACGCACGTGTGTCATTCCGCAATTTTCTCGCTACCTTTGCGCCTCGACTGGTCCACGGCGTGCTTTGACGCCGCCAATGAGATTTTGCACGTTGATCCCGCTGAGTTTGTCGATTGGATATGCTGTGACATTGGGATCATGTCGTGCGTTTTTGCATTGGGTCGCGCAGTTCTGGATCCCGACCGCTACTTTGCTCTTCTTGCACGATTTGAGACTCTTGGAGTGGATTTTGATGATTTGTTTCCCGTGGCAGCGAACGCGGGCACCTGGACCATCTTTCTCGAGCTGTTCAATAAGTACGATCGTCCGCTTGTGCAAGAGGGAGAGCAGCACGAGCTCACGCGGCACATTTTGGGCAAGAGAATTGCCGAGTTGGCTTGGGCAAGTGCGAGGGCGGCGTCGAGGATGACTTGGGTGAAGTGATCCAGTTTGGATTCGAGAATGATTTGATGAGCACTGAAGCCAGGGGTATCTTGTACTTGCAAGCGCTCAAGGATGCCAGTGGTCAGTATGGAGAAGAGTGGGTCGATTTGATCACCGAATACACGGAGGAGCACGAATGGCAATATGTGTTTCTCTATGGAACGTGTATTGACACACATCTCCGTGCCAAAGTCGCCGGCTCACTTGCGCCTGACAATCATGTGCAAACATCCAGCCATCCTCTCCGAACTCTCGCCCATGTCCACCCCACTCGACAACTCGTCAATCCACACGCAAGAGTACACCCCCAACGCACAACGTCTCGCCAAACTCTTGGACCACCTCAATACGCGCCACGCTATCACTCCCGTCGAATTCTTTATTCGGTTCGCCAGGTCGTGGGACTGGAACCAGGTCAAGTCGTTCATCCACGCTCAACTGAACTCTTGTTGCTCCGCTTGACCTTGTCGCGTGCGCCTGCCAAGTTGCCGAATGGCTCAACTGGTCCATGCCTGACAAGCCCACGGCCTTGCGTCAAATGAAGGTCTTGGCTCACTTGCTTGACATGGCCATTGCACAGGATGCCGCTGTTACCAAGACTCGCTTGGCGCAAGTTAATCGAACTCGGTTGACCGTGATGGTGGCGGCCTGCGCATGTCATCTGGGCATGCATGCTCGATCCAAGTCGTCCAACGCGCAGCAGGATGATGCGGCGCCAATACCGTCGGCTGCGACGCGAGCCGTGTTGATTGATACTTGGGTGGATATGACCAGTTCTGGTGCAGTGGGGTGGCATGTCAAGATCTAGCCTATGGGACACATCGGTACTTGCCAGCGCACCTTCAAGAGCACACGTGTGCGCTTGTGCGCCGTGCAGCGGCAGAGGCCGAGGTGGTTGCTGATGAGCCTGTGGAAGGTGATCCATCGGAGCTTGCGCGGCGCATTGCGCAAGGCGAAACGGATCTCGGGCGTGCGCTGGCACTCTACATTGCGTTTGACAAAGAGTACGTCGCCGAGCAGCTACGTTGGAGCGGCAGTACGCCGCTGTGGGTGTGGCGCCAGTTTACGGCGGAACACTCGGAATACAGGATTCACTATCCGAAGACAGTAACTGATGCGCTGCGGCATGGCGCAAGGGTTGGGACCACCGAAGATGTGCAAGCCATTGTGCGGCATGTGCCGTTGGAGTGGTGGGCCGGGTCGCGTGAGTGGCTCTCCATGCTGCGCGACTTTGTGGAGAGGAAGCCGGGTTCGGACTTGAGGGAGGTGATCGCCACGGAACGCCCCAGTGGTGGGAGGTGCTGAGCACCTTGGAGTCGGGGCATTGAGCTAACCTGTCGCCTCTTACGGTGTGGTGTCGAAGTGCTCCTTGATGGCCGTGGCAAATGCATGACAAGCACACAAAAAAAGATTTGGATCCTGCCCAGAAACGACGTTTGTACACGAATAGCGAGGGCAATGACTTGGCCATCGCCAACAGGATTCCATGTATACACATATCATGCGGCATTGTGCGACTTGTTTTCGCAACAACTATTTCATATTCAGACAGCTCATGCATTCCTCATGCACCATGGATCCAAGGTCCCGCTCTGGTACCGTGACCGCGGCGTTGCTATTGCCGCCGGAACTCGTCTTGGCCACGCTCGCGTTGACGCATCCGACCGCCAACGTGCCTGCCACTTGCCGCCTCATTGCGACGGCATTTCGTTCGGGCGACCCGACACGGCTCGAGCGCTCATGGCACAACACCATCATCTTTCACCTAGAAGGAGACTTGAAACGCGCCGTCGACTACGAGGACACCATCAACGAATGGTTCGAGGGTGCCCAGCAGATCCGCTCTCGGCTCGCCGTCTTTCTCAAATCGAGGCTTCCGCTGCAAAAGCTGCCAGTCTCGGGCGAGGGTGACGGCCCCGACACAGCTCTTCATTTCTTGGGCCCGTATGCTGGCTGCTTGGCCCCCGATACACCACACAACGATGCCTTCATCCACCAGGGGCTCGTTGACTATCTCTTCTCCAAGTGTGGTCCATTTTCCCGTCAATCAGCGTTGCAATCAGACCAAATTCATGCCATTCTGCAGTCGTTCTGGTCAACAAAGTCACCCACCCATACCGCAAACCAAGACGACGACGAAGAAGCCGACGAGCTCAATCAATTGCATTTGAGTATCGCATCCATCATCCTTCCCACCGCTACTGGCAACTGATCCCGGACGCAATCCAGCTCGCCATCTACTTTCTCCGCGCCGGCGACGCTGCTCTCTTCCATCACACACTTACCCACCTGCACCGCGCCGTTCCTTCGCTCGCCACGACAATGGCCCCACTCTTTCATTGGGTCGCTCTCGATCTCGATAACCGTCAAGATACCCGCCAAGCGTTTGACAGCGCCTACTACGACGAACCGCATGTGCTCGTGTCATTCCCTCTGTTTCTCGCGACGCTGTGTGCATTTGATATGAGTACCCCATGTATTGATGCAGTTGTTCAAGTGTACAACCTCGACCTCCACAACGTCGCGACTTGGTTGAGTGCCGACTGGATCATGGACTGCATGCTCGATACATTACCCAATGTGTCGACTCCGGCACGTGCTATTGATTTCCTTGCTTGGCTGACCCAGCGTGGAGTGTCGCTCGATTTCGCGTTCCCATTGGCGCCGGGCCAAGTCATGGCCCTTGTTTTGTGCTTGTTTCGCGAGTACGATCAGCCATTGTTGGACCAGATTGAGGACATGGACCGGCGGTCATTATTGGGCTTGTCCATTTTCAAATTCGCGATGCAGTCACGCAAGGCTGGTGGCGAGGAGATACGTAATGAGGTAGATGAGGTCGTCCGAATTGCATTTGGAAGCAGGTTGATGGATGCCAAGGCCAGGGGCGAGTTGTATTTCCTAGGTTTTTACTTGCGGGATGCACGCGAGTGGCAAGAGGTTGTTGAAAGCAACACAGTGGGCGAAGATGATTGGATGTCAGTCTTGCATCATGGTACGTTTCGATCAACCTGCATCGTCAAACATGGTCTTCCTTTGTAACTGTCGGTTTCTTGGTTTTGCACAGCAATCCAGCGCGCTCTGGCTTCATTCTTGCGGCCCTCCGCCACTGGTCACAACGCTACTCGCTCAGCACTCTCGCGCCTGCTCAACCAACTCGACATCATCAACAGCGTCACTCCAACAGCATACTTTACTCGTTACGGCCACGAGTGGACCTGGGCGGACGCTCACCGCCTATTTGACGACAAACTCGTGCTCAACGCGCCATGGGACTTGATCGCTTGTGCGAGCCAAGTCGCCGAATGGATCTCCTCGCCGTCTGTTGGCCCAACGTGCCTGTCGCTTCTGGATCGCGTTGAGGTGCTATGTCGGATCCTTGATCTTGCGGTGCATACGGATGATGTGGAAGCTGTGAAGGGTCGGCTTGCTGCGCAGTCTATTGACAAATTGGCCGTCATGGTCGTTGGATGCGCTTGTCAGTTGGGGATCGGCCAACGCTCGTTATCCGAAAGGGAATGCGTGGATGGTGGTTGCGACTCCCTGGCGCCGTTGCCCAGGACGCGCATGCTTGTCATGGATGTGTGGTCGGACGTGGCTGGTCGTCACTCTGCCTCATCGCATTCATCCCGAGTACCCACTCATCTTTCGCGCGCAGCAGCAAGTCTGGTGCATCAAGCCGCGAGCGAAAAAGAGTCCATTGCAGGCGAATCGACGGCTGCCGACCCGCCATCTGATCTCGCTCTGCGAATTGCTCGCGGCGACACCAACCTTGGTCACGCGCTGGCCATTCTGATCGAATTCGACCCGGATTTTGTTGTCGAGAACATGGTTTGGACGGACGAGACGCCGTTTTGGCTGTGGCAAAAGTTTCGCACCCATCCAGATCGGCCAAGATTACCATGCCAATCGGTGTGACAGGATGCTTGAGTGAAGTAATGTCGTTGTCATAGAAGGCAGATGGGTAGCGCAGTCGTGATTCTCGTTTGTTGAGTAGTGAATGATAACACGCATGTATATACCCGCCCCTGACACAGAAACTGAGGCCGAATCCCAGTGCCCGTTCCCATGGCCGTGTCAGCTTTCTTTCCATATCGCAGACAACACGATGGGCTGTATGGCTCACTCGGGCGATTTGGGAGACGAACTCCATGCTGTGGGAGTTTTTTGGCGAGCAAGACGGATCGCGTTTGAGGACGGTGATTGCCAAAGAGCATCCGGGTTGGCGGGAGACGCTGAAAGATTTGGAAAGTGCAGAAACGGACGATAGGTACCAACAGAAGTGACACCGGCGCGGCATGATTTGTGTCGGCAGAGGAGGAGGCAGCTTGGCTTCACTCTCGCGTCGGCGGAAAAGTGCACGTCAATCTGCTCGGATCATGAATTAAATACTTTCAGATTCACAATCACATTCATGATCATGAAGCCGAAAACAGCAGTCACTACCCGCATTACCCGCTCCAGGGCCAAGGCCAGTGCCTCTCCCGCGACCGACCATGCCCCCGACGCGCAGCCGCCCTCTATTGCCAACGAGCCGGCCATGGCCAGTCCCAATCTTCTGCCGAGTCCTGGTCACCGTCGTCGCCCGACAACAGCCACTCCTCGCGCAGCGGCGGTAACCAAGTCGAATGTCAATACCGTGGTATCCCGTCGCACCCGTCGCGGCGGATCCGACGCTCAAGACGCTACTAAGCCTGGCCTCAACCATGAAGGCTCGAGCGACGACCTCACTGATCTGTCGGAGCTGTCCGACTCTGACGGCGAAACAACCAACCATGATCTCTCGTCAACCATCGGTAACGTACCTCACACCGATGGAGGCATCAGCGACACGCTCCCTCCGCTTCCGGACCCTGCACGCCAAACCATGCGCAGGCGCCCGTCCACCGCTGCCGTAACTCCCAACGTGACGGCCACATCGATCTCTTCCAAACCGCCGCTTCCAGATACCACAGTTCAACCCACACCTCAAGAACCCAAAGACGTGGGTAGCACAAGCATTGTCGAAGACGCCGACATGGATATCACCAGCAGCGTCGATTCTTCCGTTGTGCTTGATGTGGACGACACCATGGTTGCGCTGGCTGCCGCTGCTACTTCTCCGATCAAGGACGATCCCGCGCCGGTCATGGAAGTTAGTTATGCCGTTGCGGATACTTCAGCGGAAGCAGCGCACGCTGAACCGCCTGCGAGGCCGCGAAACGCCCAACGACGCGGGCAACTCGGTTATCGGCCAAGCCTACTACCTCGTCTTCCGCAACCGATTTACCTGTGCAGGCTGACACGTCAACTGCGCGCCCTTCGCGCCGTGGCAAAAAAGCGACGACTGCCAGCAACATGGACATTATCCAACCAACGCCGATCCCTCATCCTCATCCTCGACTGCTCCCGCCCCGTCTCCGACAACCCCGACCCACCTCCCACCAAGAAACTCAAGGCCAAGTCCCAAGGTCCGGGCCGCCTGCCCACCATCATCTCAACGCAATCCACGCCTGTTCCCCTGGCCAACTTGAAACAGCTAACCTCGAAAAAGCGCCTCCCACACATCCAATCGCTTCTCAAGCACTCTGATCCGGAATGGATCGCGACCGCGCAAGACTCGCCCATTGCCCTGCTCGACTCGCTCGACTGGATCATCAACGACGACGCGTGGCGTGCCCTGTCGCCCAAAGCTCGCCAGCGACTACTCAGTAGGCTGCCGGCGTGCGACAAGACGCCCGACGGACAAGATTTGGTCCCCGGGTTTTGGTCTTCGCCTGCCGTTGTGCATCAAGCGGTGGTGTATCCGGATTATGTGCGTGCAGGCATGGTTGTCCCGATCTTGGCCGATTCCGTCAATGTCGAGCCCAGGGAGGAAATGGCCAGTGACACTGCCGAAGCGGCGCTAGTGGATGCAGATGGTGACTCGTCCATGCCCGACGGCGACACATCTCACGCCACAACCGCGCCGGCTCCCGCGCTCCCGAAACCCATCTCGGAGCTGCGCATCATGAAGGCCCTGACAGGCGACCTGGACCCAAGCTCGCTGCCTATCACCGACACGGATCGCGAGTGGCTGCTGGCCCTGGTGGGCGACGAGACGGGTGACGACGATGCGTGGAAAGACGAGAATTTCGAGCGCTTCTGGGGCGACCTGGACGAGTCGCTGATGCGCGCTAACCGGTCGCGTGCGGGCGAGTCGACCAATGTCACGCTCAAGCACTTATTTGCCGTGGGCATGTTGAAGGTGGGCGATGTCATTTGGTATCGCAGGAAGTGGATGACGCCGCAGCCCGTGGCCGTCGAGCTGGATTTAAAGGTATGGCGGAAACCAATACGACTCTCTGTCATATTTTCGACTAAACCGATGCTGAACTATGCCGGGATAGGTGACTAAATTCCAAGCAAGCTCCGGGTTTTGTACAACGGTAGTCTTGCGCGACTCGTACAAGCACTTGAGTGATGCCACGAACCGTGCCAAGCCGACATCGGACATGGGCCTGCCCAGCAAGGCCAACGAGGAACTGGTGTGGAAGGCACCCAACCAGCTCGAGGCAACCATTTGGAGCGCGGTGGCTCCCGGGCACAAGCGACCCAATGGGAATGCATGGCGTGACATGCGCCGGCTAAGGGAGGACGAGGATGAGGACGAGCAAGGGGTCTGGTTGTTTAAGCTGAGGCACGATTACCTGGATGAGCATCAGGAGTGAGCAGGAATTCGGATTTTCGATGTCTGGGATAAATGGGAGCGCGTGTACTGGGTGTTGTGTCGTTGGCATTGGCGTGATTGGCGCAGTCTTGTGTGTATGTGTGATTCATCTACACATTTCCATGATCTGGGAATTGATCCGTCCTTTGTGTAATCGGATCTCGAGTGAGCCCGGTGCAAAGAGAAAAACATTACACCCACACATGTGTAAACCAACTGGGTATGAATACAACGAATGTCACACATAGAACCCAACGCTTTGCCATGACTACTGTGACTACCACCTCGCCTACTTGGTCTTGTCCTCGGCGGCCTGGAACCCTTCCTCGATCGCGCGTGCCACCACATCACTACGTTCACGCTCGGCCGCCACTTCCGCAAGGAAATCATGATAAAACGGCAAATAGTTAAAGTTTGCTCGGATCCGCTCGCCCTCATACTGTGCACGCAACTCCTTCTCGTGCCTCAACTCCCGAGCCGCGGCCTCTGCCTCTGCCTCTGCCCCTGCCTCTGCCGCCGCCGCCGTTTTCGTTAACTTGGGCACCGGATCGGGCACAATGGCCAGCAGGTTCAAGTCGGGAGGATTGTCCAAATCGATCCTGCTTGCAATCAACTCGAGCGCAACATTGTACCAAGGCTTGGTGTCGGCCGGCGGGAGCGTGCCAAGATCCGTTGGGTCGGCTCGCAGCCCGTCAAGCTCCCACAGGCGGCCGTGGAACGGGATCAGGGCGACAAAGTGGAAGGCCGAGTCGAGCATTTGCGTGATGGTATCTGCGGCGGCCGCGGCATCGCCGTCCGTGTCGGCCGCCTTTTTGCGCTTCGAGCGCGCCGTCGTCGAGGGCTCGGGTTCCGCAACAGTAACGGGTTCGTCGGCAAAATCCATCGAGGCCGGTAAGCTACAAGCAGATTCGACGGTCAGTTCACCATCGCGGCTCAACAGTCATTCCAAGAGCCTTGTAGTACGCACTTTCCAAAGCCATTATGCACACGCCGCAAAAACATGTCGTTGGACAAGCACAACCCCCTGACCGAGGGCTGCAGCGGCTCGACAAAGTCCAAATGCCGTGACAGCTCCGGGCCCAAGTCAAACCCGGGGCACTGCGGGCCGGTCGGGTCGCGGTTCACGTTCATGATCACATGCATCAGGGCAATGGTCCCACACGCATTTGCAATGACTTGGTTGCAAAAGAACATGGAATTTGCGCCTTCAGGTTGGGCCGCGGCGGTATCGCGCAACGCACCCGAGCGGGATTTGGACTTTGCGTAATCGTTGAAGGGAAGGCACAGAATAAGGCCGACAGGTTCGCTGATTAGGACATTCAACGATAGGCCAGAGGTCAACCAACAGCCGCCACCCAACCAACGTGAATCATTTGTATGACGCACTTTTCGGAAGATATGGAGCCTTCAAAGAGCGAAAAGACTTCGAGAACGGAGAGGCCCTTGACGCCGAGCTCGGCCATCAAGTAGAAGAAGATGGCTGTGAATGTATCATTAAGGTTGGGATCAGTGATGTGGGACTCGGACAGACATCCGTGCTTGGTGACGCACCAGGGCCGGCTTCAATGGTGCGCCAGGACACGGGAGCCATTTGTGGGATACTGCAGGCAAGAAGGTCTTCTGTAGAGTGTCAGCATCCATGGGTCGGCATCCATGGATCAGCGTGAATGGGTCGATGCTGTGCGTCTCTGCCGATATTATGTATTAGAAGGCGTTGGCAAGTCCAGCGTGAACCCAAGTCAAAGTCAGATCGACACATCCTCCGATCCCACGCGTTCCTTGGACATTCTCGTAGTAAATTAAGAATGACCAGTAAACATACGAACTATGTAGCCTTGTCACAATAAAGCAGGGGACGGCAAACGAAAGTATATACAGTCGGTCGCCAGAAATCAACAGCAAGGCGAAACAACATAAAAGAGTGTAATGTACATGTGGTGTTTGGAGGCGTCATGCGCACCTCAAGACGGAAAGGAGAGAGGAAGGTGGGGTAGGGAGATGAGAGCGAAAGCAACAACCAGAGGGTATAACATCGACATTCAGGATCACAGCTTGCAATGACCTCCTTACGGCCGCATGGACGCCATCCCAGATCCGCTCTCCCTTGCCGCAGCCGACGCCGCTGCACAAACGGTCGACGCAGCAGTGCTCATGGCCTTTGTCACAGCCGGGCGAAGAGGGCATCCGGCACCGAGGATCGGACCTTGGTCTTGCTGCTGCTGCTGTTGCTGCTTGTTTTCTTGCACACACGCGGGCAAGACGCGCTTGCCACCGACCGAGTAGTAGACGCATTGCGATGCCGGCCGCGCCAGGCCTGTGCGCTCGCAGTACGTATGGCAGAGCTCAATGGGCGGCGAGTACAAGTGCAACGAGATTGCCGGTTTTGCCGAGAGGTTGGAGACACGGTGCAAACCGAGCGAGTCTACCGAATCACGATTGGTTGGGACGCGTTAGCTCCATGTTCGGAATCGACATGCTTGTCAGTTGAGAAAGAAAGAAAAAGAAAGATGTGTACCATTGATGTACACAACCTGATCCCGTCCCATGGTCGTTTCGCCCAACATCTTGAGTCCTTTATCATCGTGCATTTCCGTGACGCCCGGTACATGATCCGAAGGAGTTTGGCCGTCGGGGAACTCGTACCGAGTCTCGAGCAACTCGCCATCCAACAACTTCATGCAGCAGTGCGAGTTGGCATGGTCGTGGATCGGGCTGACGTGGCCTGGTCCCCAGCAAATCACAAGCAAGTTGAACTGGCCATTACCGTCATCGACAAGGTTGCGAGTGTACCGGTACGGGTCAAACAGGGC
This sequence comes from Catenaria anguillulae PL171, assembly GCA_002102555.1. NCBI lineage: Eukaryota > Fungi > Blastocladiomycota > Blastocladiomycetes > Blastocladiales > Catenariaceae > Catenaria > Catenaria anguillulae. Next base: position 106,290 of record MCFL01000014.1, read on the forward strand.
AAATTGCGACCAGTCTTGTGCGTTGGACGAGTAGTTGGACATGAGTTGAGTGATGCGAGAAATGTCGATGGCCGACGAGTCGAGGCCTGAATGGACGAATGGGAACAGACATCAATTCGGATTCTTGTTAGGAATGTTTTTTTTTTGGCCTTTTTGGGGAGCCTGGGGAATCAGCATGCAGCACACGAGCGACCACGCACCATGAGGACCCATCTCCTGCTTGATGTGGGCAATCAGATCGTTCATGTTCTTGGGCGTGGGAACTGCCGATGGGGTGGGTTGGGATGGACGAGGACGAGCAGGATACTCGGCTTGCGAGGCGGAGATGGCATCATGAAGCTTGTCGAGCGACAATTGGGAGCCAGCAGAGCGGAGCGGGTCCAGAGAGTCAACGGGACGGAGACAAGAGAAGGCAGTGGTGGTAGTGGCGGTCATGGTCAGTGAACGATAGTCGAGGGAAATATGGGCGGAGTTGGATGATGTATGTTCAATCCTTACAGGGATAATGGCATGAGGGTCACTGTCGGAGTGTTGGGAGGGGACGATGGAGGTATTTATGAGGATGGTAGAAACAGGAACCGGCGACTTTAGCCGATACTTTCGGCGTCCAAAGCGAGGAATCCAATCCGATAAATGCCATCCAGCCCGAAAGAAGATGGCCGGGCTGGGAAACAGTTCACGGACAGTTGGATCCAAGACAGAGGTTTTCTTTGACCAGCTGGTACCTCGGTAAAGTGCAGCCCGATTAGTTGATCATGAGCCTGTGCACCGCCTCTGTTCCCAACAAAGGCGTCTAGGACAATGCTGCGTGCGTGGATAATGCGCACGGGATGAGAGGTGTCAACGTTTGCGTGGGGCAGAGTGGGCGGGTGGGCGTAGCAACGCCTCAACCGTCGGTGTTTCTGTCGCGTGTTGTGCAGCAGTTCTCGCGATCAGTCTCACGAGCATTTGCATGCCGCCTTGCACTCGTCAACTCGAACTGGGCAAGTGAGAATGCGCGACGCGAGCTGCATGCTGGATATGGAGAGAGGCAGATGGCGGTCGTGGCTGCTGGGCCCGTTTTATGAGCAGATGCAACGATATGAAGTCTCAAGTAACCAAAAAGGCAAGCTGGGCATCTGTCAGCGGTTGCGCGGTTTGCGGTTGAGGCGCGCCAATACTTGTCGGATGAACATCGGTTGTTTGTTCGCGGAAGCAAGTGGCTTGAGGGATGAAGGCTCCCTGGCTCCGGTCATGGGTGGGTGCTTCCTTCGATTTTCTGTGGTTCTTGGCTTGCAACAAGTGGTCGTCCAATTGTTTATCCGAACCATTTGAACATGATCACTGCAACGCAAGCAGCCGTCACGATTACCTTCAGCGCTCAATGACAACCTCGATCCATCCCTTAGTGCCGTCCATGGCAACAAGGGAATCGCAGACGCAACAGCACACAGGGAGCAGGGAGGTATGTACATTGAAGAAGCAAATGCGGTTTACAGGAGATCAAAGTCGTCGAGCTTGTCATTGTACTTCATAATCTTGCGCTTGATCTTGGAAGTATCCACCCAGGTGATAAAGTCTTCGAACGTGCGAGTGACAAGGAAGGCGGATCGGTGACGACGTGTGGTCCGACGCGCACATCTGGGGCAACAAAAATGAGCGAATGGGCGTGAGCAAAAGTGTACCGATGACCATGACGCTGCGTTGACGCAAGAGATTTCGATGCCGCTGAGCATATGGTGAGAGCGAGTGAGTCTACGTACGTCCTTGCTCAACAAACGTGACCGCCTCCCGAACCGTCTCGGCCATCTTGAGCCGGACCATGACAATGGGCAACCGCCGCCTGCACACTGCCGACACGGAAATCTTCTCGACCTGCGACAAGGCAGACTTTGTGGGAATGAAGCCCATGTTGTACAACTTGGTCAAAAGCGCATCTGCCTTGTGCTGCTTGAACGGGTCGCGCGGATCCAGGAGCGAAATGCGGTGGGCAAGCTGGCGCATTTGGCCGCACAGTCGATTGTATTTTGTGTAGTCTTCGCGGCGCTGGATGTGGTATCGCCGCATCACCTCCACCTCGCGCAACGTGTTTTCGTTCTTCCAGCTGAGGAAGTCGACCTTCTTGAGCAGCTTTTGCTCGTGATGTTTGAGTTGGCGCATGACGGCGGTGATGGGGGCGGGTGTGAATAGTCGTTTCTCGGAAGATTCAATGTGCTTGGTGGCGGCGTTTCATTGAGGATTAGCTGTACGTTCACAGCAGTGCAGTCCCTCATGCCCAACGAAGAATGACTGGCGGTTTGCATGGACAAAGGTCGTTGACCATTGAGGTGCATTTATGCTCATCCACAGTCACGTGATACGTCTCTGCAATCGCCAGTGCGACGTGGATCGGCAACGCGTGCCTCTACCTTGACGGAGATGCGAGCAAAACGTCTGGTGATAGAATCAAATCAATGCAACAATGTGGCCGCTCACCTGGAAATCCACCGCAATCGCTGCTCTCACCGCGCCAATCTGGGGCTCCGCCCTCCTCCTCGCTCTCGCCGCTGGTTGGCTCCTCGCCACTCCTGCCGCGGTTCTTGGACTCGTTTTCGTTGTGGTGCCCAAAACAATCACTCAAGTCGCCGTCTTTGCAAGCGAAATCGCGACGCTAGGCTTCAACGCTTCGCTCCGACGAGCACGGGACCGGCTTGCGCCCGTCATCTTCAATTACGTAGCGTACAAGTGGATCCCGTGGCCCGCGCGCTGGCTTGGCCGGTTCCTGATGCAGTTTGAAGGAGTGAGGAACGTGGTCGAGTCCGTTGAGACGGTGGCTTATACTGTGGGGACAGCTGCATGGCGGTCGGCTGCACAGATTGCGAGACAGACTATGGAGGCCGGGGCAAACGGAGAGGGCTCGTTTCGGCGCATGCCACAACCGCCGCCGCCAGAGAGGTTGCTGGCGCACGGGAGTGTCGATTTAGGGGATGCTGCTTTTGCGGCTGCTGCTGGTACATATGATGCTCATTTGTTTGATTCACTCGCGCAAATGTCTCACTTCCTTGTTCACATTATACTCTGAAACACATTGCGCGTATAGCCCAACAACCGTATCCCCCTCCGGCCCAAGTCACGCACACGTTCACGCTCTCCGGCAACTTTCAATCCACCACCACGCGAGCGACGCCCGTCAATGTAGACCACCTGTACCGCGGCTACGGCGCCCCGCTCACTCCTGAAGAAGCTCGCCAGCGTCAGACCCAGCACGCCAAAACGCTCGCAAAGGCGCTCGCTGGCCGCACCGGGTTTCCCAGTGTGTCGAAATCGCCCAAGCGCGCGGTCGCGGGCCCAATGTCGCAACAAAAGGTCAGCCAAGCTGGTGAGACTGTCAGCGTGAATCACGATGCGGGATTGCGACGGGATTGGGATGAGTCGGTCGTCCAGCTTGATGGCGGTCACGGCGAGTCCAGCATGGCAGTTTAACAACTATTTCAAGTGTGGTTAACTTGATTCTCTTGTGTACATATTATCATTTCCAGTTCCCGAATCCGAATTATGATTGACATTGAGCCAGGCCACATCACTCACCCTGTATCACATCTCCTCATGATCACATTTGTCAATCCACGCAACGTCACACTACCACAGAGCTCGCCAAAGCGAGACCGTTGCATCATCCGAGGCACACGCCAACATCCATTCGCTGCCCGCCCGTACATCGGGAGATCGAGAAAAGGCAACATGACGGATGGGCTGCTTGTGAAACACCAAATCGCCGATGGCCTGCCCGTTTCGTGTTTTGAGCGTGACTCGCCCATCATGACGACCCCAAGCAGCCGCTTGTTGTCGCTGCGAACCGCAATGCTTGTGACGGGTCGGGCAGGGGCTTCGGTCGCCGTGAGCGTCGACGGCGAGGTCGGCGGAGACGTGTCGAGAAGGTGTACAGTTGGCGGAGTGGTGCTTGGCTGATGAGCAGACGGGAAGAAAAAAAAACAGCTAGTTAGGTCGTGGGCAAGTGCTGCGTGACCTGAATGTAGATATGGTGAGCAGAACAATAAAAAGAAGATACCCTGCCCGACACGGGTCCGACCTCAAACATCCATACTTGGTCCGCTGCATTCCCTGCCCATCCGACCTTGCCCTTAACGTCTGGCGCAATGGCAGTCACAGCCACGTCGCTACCCTCGAATCCGACGATCGTGAGCGGCACTGGCGCCGATCGTGGGGTAATGCCTCGACCAATGTTTGCGGCCAGCCCCATACGACCACTTTGCCAGTGTCGTATGCGGCCATGAGGGCCAATTGGCCGTCCTTGATTGGCTGAATCCAGTGAAGCTGAATCATGAGACCCACTGCAGATGCGGAGGACGAGGTTGGAGTTGAGGTGAAGGCAGGCGAACAAGTCATGATTCCGGCGTTGCGAATGAGACACGAGAAGCGTGAGCCTGTGGCACCTGGAACGAGGTTGAGGAGGTATACATCGAACTGGGAACGAGCGTGAATCAAAAGCAGATTAGACTACAGTTGCAACGGGGTGATAAATGGGGAACCAGCCAACATACAAGGAATGTGCTGTCGGCTGCAGGACAAGCAATGAGAAATTTGGTCTGCGAGGCGACGCCCAATGACTCTTGAACTGATTAAAAACACAGGAAGCGATCAGCAGAGTCTGCAGGTTGGATGAGGAACTTCAGAAGAGGACTGGTATGTTGACGAACCAGGAACGACATGACACGGGCAAAACCCAACATTCAACAGCTCCATTCGGGCAACCTGCTTGGGAGCGAGCTCTAGTCGAACGACCGGGTCCGGGATCGCAGGAACAGGGATGGAATCCAGTGCAGCGGCCGATGTATCCCAAATACAAATGCCATCGTTCCGGCCCATGCTGCGACATGGAGTGAAGCATTCCATGCATACATCAGAGTTGAGGACTGGTCGATTGGGTATGTCAAAGGGAGGAACATACGTCAGGAGACGATCACTGGTCAAGAATCTGCAGCAAAGGACCTGTCGGGGGTGAGGCGACCATTTGGCGATAGGGAAGAAGGTGTGCAGGTTCCAGAGAATAACTTTTCCATCGGCATCACTAGTTAGGAAACCCCGCACATGACGGTTGATTGCGTTTGGGAACGTCAGTGGATGGTGTCGCCAACACAATTTGTGACAATGGGTCCGCGTACTCACCCAGAGACGAGCAAGTTTGCTGGAGACGGGGCAAAGTCAGTGTAAACGACGGCAGCTTGGTGGCCGCGCAGCACAAAAGCGGGAGTTTCTGGGCGGTGCGAGGGAACTGTCATGACTATTTCATCAAGTGCATTCTATCGGGATCGCATTCATTTTTACAGTTGCTATCATCTTGACACAAGCAGCCTCCAGCCGGACGGCCTGTACATATTCGACCAGGCAGCTCCTCTTGACGGAGTGAAATCGACGGGCGTGATCATGAAGCCGATCTGACGTGTCCAAGGATTCCCATGATGTGTTGCGTATACCTACCTCGCGTACTCTTCGCAAGCTGCCTGGCCAGAAAATGATTTGAGCAATACACCAAAGTACTTCTATGCAATCGCCACAAGCAAATGTCGTCTGCCGCAACGTTTTCCCGATCGGCGCGTGCCCACCGAACCATCACGAGTGCCATTGCGCTCACAGCTGGGACACAGCTGCAAGACCTGGTTCGTTTGTCAGTCAATAGTGACTGAGGAAGAAGATCGTCCAACGTGAACACTTGCAACAGACGGAATCCGAGATACTCGGGCAGTACATTCCACTCGGCTCAAGTCTTTTATGGGGGCCATGCGGGTCCCTTTTGCGCGCACTTGAGCCAGCGGCGCAACTCATCCCAGAACTCCAACATGCCGTGACATGTTTTACATCAAGCAATGGTATAGTAATGTGCATCCATTTGGCCCATCTCGAGCTCCTCGATAAGTTGACACCCTCCATGCACGATGGCCAGGATCTTTTCTTGCTGTCCACCTGCTCAACGACTCCATTCTTGTCATCAACATTCCGTCCATGCTTGCCGACATTGCCACCGCTCCGGCTGGAGTTTTCTCAAAGCCCGAGGCCAACAGGAAGCGCGACTGGCGCAAAGTTTTTGACCTTCCTTCGCACCTGGCCATAGCCCTCAAAGCCGTCCATGTATCAGACTGCGGGAGCCACTTGTGTGTCGTGACGTCTTCAACGCAATCTATTTGTTCTCACAGACCAGCCCTGAAAAAGTGCCCCAAACATCCTATTGGCGGCAGCTTCCATGCCCATCTGCCATTCCACACGCACCCATTGGGACTCATGTCGTGTTTCATTCACAGCACATTCAAACGGTTTACATTTCCTGCGCGGCAGACGGTGCCAAAATGTCACAGACGGTCAGGAGGCCTTTTCCCAGGGTGTAATGTCATTACAAATTCTGAGTGTCGCGATTCACTGAGCTCGTTTACGATCGAAACCGTCTTTTTCCACGAGTATCAAGTGAACCAGGATCAACCCCCACCATTGGGCATTTGCATCCAACGATTTCCTCATCGGCGCCGCCTACTCGTCTTCTCGGCAGTATTCCTATTCATTCTCGCTCTCACCAGATTCGTCCAATGCCTTGGCCATTCACATTCACAGACAACCCGTTCAAGTCGCAAGCGTTCCGCTGCTGAAGCAGCCACTCTTGGTTCACCCTGGACGTCTGCCAGCGTCTCGCCAACGGATTGGATTGTCATTCTCCACAACTGGAACTCGTCGATTGCCGCTTATGGTACCTCGTTTCGACCCGACGACTGTACGAACTGCATCTAGAATCTGCCAATGATTCGACGCCGTTGGCCACTCCCAACGAGTCCGAGGGAGACGTCGTTGCTGCGATAGCATGGGTGCCAGTCCCCAAAAACTTGCATCCTCGCCGTCCTGTCGTGCTCCGGCAAGCTAGCATGGATTACGCCTGCTGGTCGCATTTCACGATCCACGCTTGCTGTTCCCGAAATCAACGCGGCCTGGCAGTTGGGCGACCAAGACCTGCATGCACTCTCCAAGTTGACTCTGCGTAGGTTGAATCCACACGAGTCGCTTATTGCCAGCGTGCCTGTACTGCGACCCCGTCTGTTCAACCAGGCCGCTCAGTCCGGCCAGCAAGCCAGGGCACAAAGTGCTACTCGTTGTGTGCTGCCGTGGCGCGCGTACCGAGCGGGGCCGATGGGCAAGTGCGAATGGACCCAGTGTTGTTGGTATGCGACGGCAGGGTCATGGTATCCGTGCAAGTTCCGTTTGATTTGGCCACCGACGCAGGTGGGAAAAGCCTCAAGGTCGATGCATTCAAGTCTGTAGCAAATGTTGCCCCCAGTCTTTCAAAACTCAGGCAGGGATCCTCCCAGTACCTGAATCAGCAAGTCACAATGTTGAGTCGGCTCCGAACGTTTTTGGACGCGGTGTTTCTTGACCAATGCCCATGGATCATGGACCCGCTTTTGCCGGAAGAAGAGGATGAGGCAGTATCAGGCAATTTGACGAGCTATCAGCTCGACATTTCGCCCGCATGGTCCAAGGACACTCGTTTTGGGGCGATTGTCAAGCGACTGATTGATTCCGTCATCGGCACCGCTGAAGAGTTCATGGAAACGGCGAGCATTTCTGCATCGGCAGCCCGGCCTGCCGCTCGTGGATTTGTGCGGCGAGGGATCACGCAAACACTCTCCTCGGCCACCCGCACAACCATCAATGTCGACATTCTCCTTGACACCGTGCACCTGATTCTTGCTGCGACTTTCTCGCGTCACCATCTCATTACGGGCATTGGCATTGCTGGACGTTTGGCTGTGCAGCTGGTCGAGCGCGGGCAGCCGGAGTGTGCCGTTCAGGTAGTCCATTATGTTTGCCACTGGCTCAAGGACGACACAGTGCAAGCTTGGACGATGGGATGGCGTGTCATGGAAGAGGCGCTCCTCAAATGCGATGATGCGGAAGCGCATGCCATCCTCAGCGAGTGTGTTCGCATGTTTGCACCCACTTGCGTCGCATCTCAAATGGCTGGAGACACATGTGGGTTTGACAACATGCGGACAGATGGAATCCCGTTGGAGGTGGTTCAGTTTGTCGATCAAGAGCCGGAGATTCAGTTTGCCGATGGAGCAATAGGGGTGCGGGACAAACTCAGCGCCCAGCGATCCCGAATCTTTCATTGACTGACCTGCAAGGATGCCCTTGACCTGTATGTAGTTGCAATCGTCACTTCGATACGCGCTGGCAAGCGGCCAATGGGGCAAGGCTCTTGACATCTTCCAGCAGTCGTGTGCATTCGAAACTGTCTTTGCAGGCGACGCAGATGCGTTGGAGCAGCTTCAGTCAGAGTGGGTCAACTTTGCTGCTCAAGTCGTCAACGCTTTCAGTGCCACGGAGCCGTCAGAAATGGTCAAGACAGTTCTCATTTCGTCACCCATTGATCCCGAGCGAAAGCAACACGCAGACATGGCATCTCTTTGTTCGTACATCCAGTCCAATCCTTCACACTTTTGTCCACATCAAGTGTTTGTGCAAGCGGCCGGCACACGCAACTCGCAAGTCTTGAACGGACTTGTGCAGCATGCCGCCGACCATGGCAATGCTCAACCCCTGGGTCCTTGGCATCAAGCCTGGCCAAACCTGTTGCTCTTTTCGCTGGTCTCTGCGTTTCTGTCCAACTCGCCCGATCAGGCCTACCTTCAAACTGCGTCACTTGTCGACGATCTGCTCTCTTGGGCTTTGTCGAGCGACCAAGTACATGTCGCGCGATTCGTTGCGCAAATGACGACCTCGCTCACTCAGCCAGCAATATCCGGAGCTGACACTTTGCTGGAAGCGATTGGTGGCGTGCATCAGTATTATCTTCGATCGGTTCTCGCTCACATTATGCTTGACATTCAATCTTCTCTCCCGTTGCGGCTGTTTGGTCCCGTTGCACTTGACGTGTCGAACGACGGTGGCTGGGGCGGGCTCACCTGCTATCCTGGCATTGGCCATCTTCTTCAGCAAACTATTTTTGAGGGCGACTCGGAAAAGTGGCCCGAGGAAGTCTCTGTGACCTTGGTCCCGCTCATCGGCTGGATCAAATGCGCTCTTCAGCTTGCCGCCGCCGTCGCGAGTGTCCAAACCTCGTCCGATTCCGAACCACACGTTCCGCTGCTTCCCATCTTCAAGGTGCTTCGGATATGCTACGCGCTTGAGCTTCGCGCCGAGATCCTCAAGGCGCTCGCACAACACGCAGGTGACAATCCAATCAAATCCATTGTCAAGACGTCGGTTGCGTGGATGGAAAAGGTTCTGCTGCTGTTGCACTTTGACGACGTCTTTGGCGAGGCTGCGGTTGTTCGGTTTGCAGCAGCCGTGCTGCGCGAGTCGGTGCCTGGCATCAAAGGGGCAAACAATTTACGACAATCTCAAGAAGCTATTTCCGCAGTGGTTCTAACGCTGGATCAACTTGTGACTCCTCGAGTCGCATCCATGGCCATTCTTGCGGCGTGCTCAGACACGGCCTACCCACTGAGATCATCAGACCATCAGCACAGGGGCAAGGGCGCCAAGCTCAAGGATGAATGGTCGTTCTGGCCGTCGGAAATGCCAGTAGATCCACAGACACCGCTTACACCTGCTGCATTCGCGCACATGACCGACTTTCCATATGTTCACGGCTCAGGGAATCCAACTCGGCTTGGGACCACCGCCCGAGTCACAAATCTCTTGGCTGACATTCGCTTTCGCAGATTCTGCGAAACCTTGCTGCCCGTCATCGAGGAGCACGTGCTGCAGCCCCCGCCGCCCGCAGCTACGCGGTCGCTCTATGACAAGGCGACATTCTACTGGCAGCCGAGCTTCCCGCCGCTGGTTCCCAGGCGGGCGCTGTTATGGGCATTCAACGAGAGCGAGGAGGATGGGCTGTTGGCGCGGCCGCCGACACGGGGAGATCATGCTGCGAGCTGCGAGCTGGGCGAGTTTGACACGCCGTCGCCGTCGCCCACAGCTGAGGTGGGATACACCACGGCTCCAACTCTACAGGTTGAGGATTTTGACGTTGATCCTGTCGCTGAGTTCCACGGGAATGGTGGCACAATTTCCGCTCTGCGAGACACATCTGTACCTGACGCAGGTGCAAACGAGGTGGATCTGTTGACAGACACGAGCGAGTTGGTTCCCATCAGGGAAGAAAAGGGTCCGCGGACAGAGGGAGTGCGCGGCGGCAAAGTCAAGAACCTGGACGAAGCCAGCTGGCGACACCGGAGCCCGAAGCGAAAGAAGAACAAGAACAAGTCAGTCAACAGCGACAACCTGCCGTCGATCGAGCAAGTGGAGGCGTGTCCGTCGTTCATTTCCGCGAGCAGCGACTCGGATCCCAACGATATCATCCAGAACCATGACGAAAAATCACCCGAGACAAATGCCAACGTTGCAGAACCTGGCCCACGTGATTCACCGCCACCCATTCCATCCGAGGCAGACAGGCAAACCAAGGAGCTGATCGTGAATTTGTCAACGGCCGTGGGAACGCTTGTGAGCGAGCTGCACGGATTTGTGGTTGCCATGAGTGAGGCGCAGAAGAACAAGCAAGAGCCCGCTGGCGCGCCGACTTTACCTTCAACAGAGTTTCATCACCCTGCCCCAGTAACAGTCGAAGCGCCAAAGCCGCCCAAGGAACGCAAGAAGAAGCGGCGTAAGCCGATTAACGTCGAACCTAAGTCAACCACAGCTCCGGAATCCACCCCGGCAACAGCAGGAATGAAGAAGAGCCCTTCGTTCGAATTGTTTGTGCGCGAAAGGGTATGGCGCTCACTCATAACCGACCCGAGCATTGCTCATCGTCTAACCCCGCACCCGCTATTTGTGGTCCCGTTCTGACAGACATTGGCCGAGAGCCGCAAATTTCGCACGAATGCCGTTCAAGAGCCGGACAAACGCGTTTATATTTCGAGGACGGGGACTGTCAAGTATCGCGACTCGCCGGCCGAGCTGTGGTACACGGGCAATCCTGGCCTGCTTCAGGCCACCAGGCATATCGAGGGAAAGCTCCCGACTTTGCATCGCCCCACAGTGAAGCTCACCTCAATAATGAATATGCGCTAGCTGTACATACCGAATTCCATTCCATTGAACGGGCATGCTTCTGGAATGCAATTGGCAGCCTGAGTGTTGGTACTCCTGGTCAAGACAAAAGATCGTTCTCGGGGTGGGAGGCTTGCAACGCTGAGCGGCAGCATAAGCCAACAATCCCGCCAGGTTAAATCGCCTATTCATTACCGCCTTGCATTCACCATTTTGTGAATTTCCATTGTGCTTGTATACTTTCTTTCTGTTCCGTTCGGTCGCCTATTGAGGAGACGCGTCAAATGCCAAGACGCACAATTGCACCAGCCAGCCAGGTTGGAATGGGACTGTTAAGTGCAGAACGTGAGACATGCCAAGAGCAGTTGGCGTGAGACATGGAATGTTGGTCATTCCGCTTAGAGCACGCACAAGACAACTTTCGCCAACAGGCTATTGAAGTGTTACCCTTTCGAAAGGCGAGCTAACCTGGTTCCGTGCGGACAGCAAGCAACAGAGCAGCAGGTATAAAAGCATGTCATGCCTCTCATTTCCATAGCCACAGAGTCAGCCTCATCGCCCAGCGTTACCGTTCTTCCCTCGTAGAGCTCGATATACAGTAAACCATTTGCCCCAGCTGGTCTCCTAACCTCACTGCATCTCCATCACATCGACCGCAGCATCTGCTCGTGAACATGCCTCGCTCCAGTCATACTCCCGTTCTTGTTCTCCTACTCGCTTGGTGCGCCATCTTTGCCGTTCGCGGCGCTCCGGCCGTGCCCAAGATTCCCATCCATACCGTCGACCAAAGTCTTCACCATGATCTCATCCGTCGCGCCGTGGAATCCAACAAGATCATCAAAATCACCGCCGGCAAGTTTCAAATCGACTTTCACTGTGAATCCCCCAAGCCTGACTTCTGCGCCAAAGCCGCCGAGTCGGCTAAGCTTGCTTGCAACCGCATTCAGCAGTCTATCAAGCTGCGGGAGCCCATCAATATGCTCTTCACCCTGTTCAAACCATGCAACCAAGACAATCCCACGCCTGAAACCTGCCCATTGGCCGGTGTGGTTGGACTCGCCGGCCCTGTGCATTCGTTTCCGGTCCGCCACAAGGACGATAATCAAGTCTACATGTACCCCACGGTTCTCTTGAAGCAGACGGACCTTGTTCCTCAGGGTCTTCGAGTCGCGTGGCCAAGGTATGATGTGCTATCTGCTTTCAACGAGTTGCAGAGATACACATTTGAGGATCCCGCCGGGCAGCCAGACCTGGTATGCACAAATCAATTTTGATTGCCTTTCCCGCAATTACCGCCGATGTCTGACTTTCCTTATCCTAATGCGTACGTAGACAAAGAATGATATGGAATACGTTGCCACCCACGAGATCTCGCACGGTCTCGCGCTTGGGATTGTTTCCTCCGCTTCGACTGTGCCAGCGGGGAACAAATCTCTCCTAGCTCCCGCACACGAATCATACCCAGCAGGCTCTCCGCCCGGAGAAATCAGCCTTCCATTTGACTTTGCAAGTCAACCTGGCGACCTACGCATGTATCGGCTCAGCCGACCAAGCATCTACGACCGCTTTGTCACGTACACGCCTCCGAACGGATCACGTACCCGCTTACTTCGTTTGCGCAAGACATGCAAAAGGTTGTGGAGCGCATCATTCAGTCGGGCCAGGTCAAGCCCCTCATCGAAGAGGCAGTTCGGAACGCGTCCAAAGCTCTTGATCTGACGGACGCGGTCCGCGCCCATGTTGCCAAGGGTGGGCCGCGTATTTGCCGGCCGATGTGCATCGCGCACTGGCGGCCGACCCAGAGTCAAGCGCCAAGATGGCTCAAATGATGACGTTGGCGACGACGCCCGGGTCGTTTGACTTTGACCCAATGCGGTGGGAGGCCGTTGCTGGCCAACTGCGCGGGCTCAACATTTCCTCGAGTGGGTACAAGTTGGAATCAAGTCTCAAGCCGTTCACGGCCGGTTCGTCGCTGGGACATGTCCAGTTTCCACTGAGCCTGATTGAAGCTGGCGAGAGAACAAGACCCAGGAGCAGGGAAACAGCACTCAGGTTCCCGCGAGCGGTTTGAACTCGTATGCACCGTCAAGCAACAAGTTGGGCGAATCCGATTCCGTTCCCCAGACGCCAAACCTTCCCCAGCATTCGCCTTCCTCTCCAACAACTCGACCGCTCCTGGCAATAACGAGACCATTACACTTCCGCCGATTCCAGCCGATGGGTCCCGATTTCCTGATGCACGCAAGCGTCCTCCCTTGGCCGTTCCAGGACCTGATTAAACAGACGAAAGCGCCTGCCTCGGGAATCGGACCTGGATTGCTTTCGGCGTTTGTGGCCATGGGATACACACCTGCTCGGCCAGTGGCTTTGTCTCGCGCAAGGACATGGCCGAGCTGGTGGTGGCAGAGATCCCGCTGTCAAAGTAGTAGCCGTTGTTGCCTCTCTCTCTGGAAGTTTGATTGTTTTCGCCCTCAATTTCAGTGCTCAACCTTTGCATTATTGCAAACTCGTCATTGCAGTTCAACGCAATTGTCGGTTCTTTCCTTTATCTTGTTTTCACCGGTTGTGTAAATTTACGTCGCACAACCCCCGTCATGTCAGTCTCCGATGCGGTCCTTCATGGCATGTGGATTGATCAAATCGGATGTGAAAATGGAATCTATATTTACAAAAGACTCCTGTGAAGCATTGCGAACCCGACTCACTCGTCGTCTTCCATTTCGCCTGCCGCCGAGCGTACTCTCCCAGTAAATGGGGCCTCAACACGGCCAACGACACCAAAACAGCCTCCTCGGTCCGAATGGTCCGACTGCCCTGGCCCGGGCATGTGTTGATCCAATGATCAAACAAGGTGTGCGCATCCTCGGCCGCCACGTGCAGCTGCTCATCGGCATCAATGGCCGCCTCAACGCCCTTGACGCCGCCAAACACAATGAGTGCGCGCTTGAACTTGGTGGGAAACACATTCTCGCTGCCGCCCTCGCGCTCGCTGCGCCTGCGTGCCTCGCCCACTGCGTGTGTCAAGGTGACGCCACGCTCGGACGTGCCAATCTTGAGATCGTACTCGTTGCCGCCCGGGCCCTGGGCAAAGACGTTGTGCAGGCCCTCGGCCAGCCGCACCGTGTATCCCCAGTACACGCCATCGGCTTCACGTGGAGTCGACCTTGACACGGGATCGGCAATGGGCAGGCCGCTGGGTCCCGTCTCATCGAGCCTCATGCGCACCGTGACGCGCACGCCAGGTTGCAGCACTTTGCCTGCCAAGTACACGTCCTTGCGCAATCCGCAGTTGACCAAGCATCCACCGGCCGCGGCCGCAGCGCCACCGGGCGGCTTCTTGGCGAGCACCACGCCGTCGCGGTACAAACTCTTTTCGTCCACACGCACATGATGCGGGGCGTCGAGCGGGTTCAACAAGCCGGCAAACCGGAGCGACGGGTGGACAGGGAAAAACTCTTTGCGGAGGTACTGTGGGCACTCTTGGTACAGCAACAAGCGCGCGAGAAACACGTTGGGGTCCTTGAGTGGATCGGGTTTCATGGGCGTGGGCGACTCATTGTACACAATGATTTCGTCAATGTTGTAAATGGCGGCCGCGCGTGCAATTTGGCCCGCGACATAGGTCTTGAGTTCGAGCGATTGGCAATTGTCAATAATGGAGCCCGGAATGGCCATCGAGATGGTGTGTGCGCGGGGCTGGCCGCCAGCGTTGAGGACCGTGGTTGCAACCGGGTTGGCTGCGGGTGAGGCCGACGGCTGGTGCGCCAGGCGGTACGTCAATTGGTTCTTTTTCGGACGCTTGGTCGGGTCACTGCCGGGCAACTTGTCGGCGGCACCGGTGGAGGCCGGATCGGTGCTGGATTTGTCGGATGCTTTGCGTTTCATGGTAGCTGCGTATATACTTGATGTGTCATGTACCACGAATGCCGGTGAGGTTGAGCTCAAGCCAGCGTGCCAGCTCCTCGTTCTCAGTTCTCACGTCACCAGACTATAATGAGGGTGAGTAAAGCTTGTTCGCATCAGACGAGGGCACGTGAGCGGTTGACGCGTCTGCCAACTCGTTCCGGCTGGTGTGCTGCGGATGGATGTCCCAGCCGGAAACGCTTCAGTGGCGTTGCTGACGAGATCGGCTTAGTTGCGTACTTCTCAAGCTTCAGATTTGACGTGGATGGGGCCGTGACTCCATCGCCATCAAGTCGACTCCGTCAGAGTCGATGCTAAAAACGGCCGCCAGATTGCTCTCGTGGACCGCACAAACCGCACGTCCAAATGGGAGACAAGGTTTTCCCCCTCTCTCTCTGGTCTTGACAGTGACCATTATCACTTACGAATGTACCTATTTACCATGAAGTGCTGAAGTGAGCAATCGAGCTTTCGTCATGGACCATCCACCTTCCTCCGCTTCATCTCCAAATCGAGCCGGGACTGGAAGCGGCACCAGCGACCACGGCTCACTAAACGTCGTAGTCACGGGCGGCTCCTCAGGCATCGGCGCCGCCATCGTCCACGCTTTTGCAGCCCGCGGCCACAAGGTCCTGTACTCATACTTTTCGCACCCGCCGTGTCCAAATTCGTTACCACGTGGCGTGCACGCCCATTTTCTCGACCAGGGCGACCCAATATCCATCCAATCTTTCGCCAAAAGTGTCCGTGGGTGGCTCGGTACCCATGGTCATCCATCGCGAAAGCTTGATGTGCTCGTAAACAACGCTGCACTGGGTTCCGCGACGGTCAAGGCGTATCTCGACTCGTCAACAAGCGCCCAAATCAGACAGCTCGCCGTCGCGCCATCTCTATCGTTTTCCAGCGACAGCGACGTGCATGGCCACAGTGATCCAAAAGCCGCTGCATCATCCACCGTTGCTCAAGACGTGGCTCTCATGCAAGTCAATGCCCTCGGCCCGCTCTGGGTGACCCATCCTTGCTCCCACTCATGACGTCGAATGCAAATTCGCGTTCGTCCGTCATCTTCCTTGGCTCGGTTGGGGGCGGCACGGCCGTGTTTCCCGAATACCTCCCAGCCGACCTCATGTCCAAAGCCGCCGTGGGATACCTTACGCGCCATTTGGCCGCCGCCCACTCGCATTCACCTGTTGACGTTCTGTGCGTCTCGCCGGGCGCGACACGCACGTCCATGTTTGAGGCGTCGACGCTCAATGCCATGGGCCCCGAGGAGAAGCAGCGGTTTTTGGCGAGTATGCCCAAGGGATCGTTAATTGAACCAGACGAAGTGGCACAATGCGTGTTGGCCATTGCAACGAGCGGGTGGGCCAGGATTTTGCACGGGGCGTGTATTGACGCGAGTTTGGGTCTGGGTGTCCGGCCAGGTTTGCAGACCGAGTTTCCGGCGGCGGTGCCACAGCCAGCAGAGGTCAAGAAGAGTCTCAACCCCTCTGAAGGGAGTGTTCCTCCGCCTCCATCAGGACCCCCGGGTGCTCAATGGCACTTGCCCAAGCGGCCAGCGTTTGCTCCACCACCATCCGCCACACCAGCCGATGATCCTCTGTCTGTATCCTTGCACCAGCTTGCTGCGAGTTTACGGAAACCTAGGCTCTGATTCTGTTTCGGCCCTTTTGTGTTGTGCTTTGGCCTGCGATCGATTTCCCACACTTGACTCATCCATTTGCATTCACCCACTACTGTTCCCGATAGCTCATGATGCCCCACCCTTAGTGTCAGCAAGGCTGCAATAGAATTAAGTATTTCTCTGAACATGAGCGTTCGCATGAGCTGAATTACTCCTCTGCCGACACAGACCCGGCCCCGCTCGTGCCAGTGCCCTCGTCATCGTCCGTTTCGGCCCTTTCCAAATCCTTGAGCGTCTCCCACCATTCCGGGTGTTTTTGGCATTGCCCTCCTCAGATCCGAGCAGGTCTTGGATGCCAAAATTCCCACAGTACCAACATCCACTCGAGGGACTCATCCCACCACGACTGGCACTCGCCGGTAATGGCCAGCACATCCTCGGCGATCCCAACGTTTGCAGCACACCTCATCGCACGTATCACGACCCTGGGATAATGAAGCTTACACGACACGTGCTCTGGCGCAAACTGGTGCCACAACCACAGCGGCGTATTCTTGTTCCAGACCATCTGCTTGGTAACGTATCCCGCATCAAACTTGATGTAGAACGCCAACGCACGGACGAGATCCGTCCAACCTCACGTAATCGACTGCGCTACCAGGCGTTGCCCTTGAGCAGACTCTTGACCAACATTTTCGCTGACCTGCGCGGCGGCCAGCTGCACAAGAAAGCACCACTTGCTGCACGCATGGAATGACAACGGAAATGCAATATCCAACGTGGCACCGTTTGCTCAAACCAACCCAACGTTCGCAGCACGCGCGAAACACTTAAAGCTCGTACAAGGTTCCGAGTATGCCATTGACGATGAGCGAGTTTGGAGACATCCAAGCAAAGATGTCGCATGGCATGAGGTCGAACACCTCGGGCGAGAGTCAAGGAAAATCTCCGGGGGGGGGGGGGGTTCATCCGAGAGCAAGCTTGGAGAAGCAATCATTTTACACAAGGCGGTATTGCATAGAGTTATTTTCGTAGGATGTGGGGAATACAGGGTGCTGGCTCTATGGTTGACTCGGACATGTACATTAATACATTTGGAAAGTGGCAGCATGATTGTCACTTCCAACAGGTGACTCACTGCGATGCATGGCCAGCTGACATGCATGGCAACTGACGATGATCTTACAATGCATGCAAACACTCGCTCACATCCCCGATTCGCCATGAATGCAACCAACAGCAATTCCGTTATGCATGTGGCGACAGCAACGGGCTCAGCCGCAGCCACGGTCATGCTGCCCTCGGAGCCAGAGCTGCTCCTGGCCATCGTTGGGCTGACAAATCTACACCTGCGCCTGCAAGCTTGTGCAACCGCTTGCCGCACCATTGCCCATGTCCTCCAAGCGTCCACTCCGCTCCTCAAGCGCCGCTGGTACCAGCACATGTGTGCGCGCCTCATCTTCACAGATGACGACCACTTACTTGAACGTCACTTACAAGACTCTCGCCGAGCCGAGCAGCAGCTTCAAGTCATGATTCGGCACTCACAACCAGTATCAGTCACGGTGGGCCATGTTCCTCAAGCAGGGGTTGATCGTTGCCCCGGCAGACGGGCTCGTAGCTGCAGTGCCAATGTCCTTGGCGCCGGGTATTTGCAACGAGCGCGGCGCCAGACACCCCATAGTGGATGCCTTCATTGACCGAGGTCTTGTCGATTATCTGCTGGCGCCGAAATCGGGTTTATTCACCCGCCCGGCATTTCACGGCCAGGTTGTCGACTTGCAACCGTCACACATTCAACGCAAGCTCCAATCCATGTGGACAGAGTCTGGCAAGCTGGCGTGCCGATGAGCAACACTTGGGATCCACTAGTGGATGCCATTCAGCTCGCCATCTTTTTTCTTCGCAGCGGCAACACCGACCTCTTTCACCACACCCTCGGCCGCTCCACTCTCTTAACCCCGCTCTCGCCAAAACGACCGCATCTTTCAAGCACTGGTCCGCCCTGGCCATGGACAACAGGCGGGCCACCCGAATCGTGTGCCAGCAGATCAACGTGCACGAGCCTGACGCGCAAATCTCATTTGCACAATTTCTTGCGACGCTGTGTGTGTTTGACTGGTCACTCGCCTCGCTGCTCGCCGTTTTGCAAGTGTTTGCCCTAGATCCTTCGCATGTCACAGACTGGATCAACACCGAGTCGCGCATGATGTACCATGTCCTTGACTGGATGGACAATGACATTGACGTTGCGCGGATCATTGAGCTGTTGCAGTGGTTCAAGAATCTTGGCGTCTTTCCGAGGACCACGTTTCCCGTCGCTGCCCGGACAAAGCGGCCCGAGTTGTTTGTATGGTTGTTTGAGGAGTACGACCGATCCGTGGTCGATTCCGTCCAGGATGCGACTTTGAGGGCGAATGCGGGCAGGGCGATCGTGTCTGCGGCCATTGCGGCGTCGACGGGCAGCGAAGACGAGGACAAGTCAGTAAGCGCCCAGCTGATGGATCTGGTGCGGTTTGCTTTTGATAAGGATCTGGTGGACGTGCAGACCAAAGGCCATGTTCTGGCAGAGGGCTTGGCAAGCGAGTGTGGAGAGATGAGGTCTTGGGAGCGGCTGGTCGACTCCACCATGGCCCAAGGCGAGGAGGATATAGATGTATTGCTTGCGGGTGCGCTCATTCAGATTGTCCAATGCCATCAGCTCCAGAACTGACGCACATACCTCTTTCAGCTCTCCGCTATGAGCTTGAGCCCAAAGGCACAAGACTCACGCCCATGCTCCTCTTTCATTCGATCATGCCGCCCATCACACCCAACCTCCTCGTCATTGACCACATTTTCGACCGGCTGTACGTGCACCACCAACTCACGCCCACGACTCTCTTTACCAAGCATGGCCGCGACTGGGACTCGCGGTTCGTGCTCCGCCTTCTCGACATCCGCCCACCCGCGCAACATCCATGGGACTATTTCGCATGCGCACATCAAGTTGTTGAATGGATATGTTTGCCTCGGAAAGCGGACTGGTTGTCAGCGATGTGGCGCGGGGCCATGCTGTGCCACTTGCTGGACAAGATGATTGCGGACGGCGAGGGACAGCTCAAGGAGCATTTGGCCCAGTTGCATATGGATCAGGTGGCCGTGATGGTAGCTGTGGCCGCTTGCCACTTGATCAACAACTCGACACCAGCGGCGCATTCGATTCAGGATCTCGAGACTAGCTCACCAACTGCACGTACGCGGGCCGTGTTGCTCGACGCCTGGAAGGTGCATGCGTCCGCGATGCCGGCAGCGGAACGCACATTTGCGCACCTTCTGACTGAGAATCTGTGTGGAACGATGCGTAACTGCATTCGCAAGGCGTCGCAAGAGTCGAGCACAGGGATGCTTCCAGAGGCGACCGATTCGGCGACCGCTGCTGCCCGCGTCGCGGCTGGGGAAACGAGTCCTGTGGTTGGGTTGAAGATGCTGGTCGAGTGTGATGTTGGGTTCGTTGCCGAGCATGCAGTGTGGAATGGTAAGACGCCACGGTGGATGCGGGAGAGCGTGCCAGAGAACTTGATTGTAGAGACGACGGAGAATCCAACGCCAGCACAATTCATCCTTGGTTTGTAGAATGTCGCCCCGTCACGACTGGGGGCGGGATTGAATCGCTGACCGGTCTTCGCCTCTGGGCTCCAGTATTGGCAAGTATGCACATAGACTGATATGTTCTCTACTCTTTTTTTCATGGACGCGATGACAATTGAATATCGTGTGAGTCAAACCAGCAGCTGGTGCGCTGTATCCGAGTCGCGCTGCCTCTCCCTATGATAGTGATGGACTACAACATAATGCCAGTCAACGCAACCGTATCCAACCGCACCACCGCGCATGTGCTCTTGCCTTCAGAGCTCCTGCTGTCAACCTCGGGATTGGCGCATCCGTCGCATCACCTGCTGGCAACCTGTCGTTTCTTGGCCACCGCTTTTTGGATCTCCGACCCAACACTCAAGCGGGCATGGCGCCACATCATCATCTTCCACGCTCCATTGCACCAAGGCTCCGATGACGCTGATGATTTCAAGCTCAAGCTCAACCAGTCGTATTCTAATGCCCCGCACATCCAATCACGTCTCACCTCGTTCCTCAAGTCGCGCTTACAATACCACGTCGGGCACCGAAACGACCACGACCAGAAATGGTCCCCTGCTTGTGCCATTGGCACCATCACCTACGCTGATGATCTTGCCCCTGACCTCCCAATGCATGACCTCTACATCAACCAAGAACTCGTTGACTGGCTGTATTCGCGGCCGTTTGCTCGCCAGCAACAACTAGCAAGAATCAGCTCAAAATCCCTCTGCTTTCGAATTGAAACAACGAGCAACGTTTAGTCTCACATTTGAATCATTGGAATCTCGTTCTAGATGCACATCAGCTCTCCAATTTTTTTTATTCGCTCTAGGCATCCGGCACTCTTGCATCATTCCCTGGACCATTTGCACAAGACCATACCATCGCTCTCCGCAACAACCGCGCCTGTCGCGCATTGGGAGGCCGCCCACAAGACTACTAGGGAGGTCCTTGGCGGTGGTTTGTGGTAGGAAGCGGTTGCCGCGGAACAAGCGGATAAGGTCAAATCTTTCGCCAAGCTGTTGGATCAAGACAACGTGTGGGAATGTTTGGCTGTTGATTCGCGACTTTCAGGGTGCCGGTATTGTGTTTGCTTTTCAATATCAGCTATGCGCCAACAACACTGTTTCGTCTGCATCTCTTCTGCTCCTCAACTGTGGTCATTATCGAAGGAATGCATGTACGTGCGATTATGTGTTTTACGATATAGAGAAAGGCAAGCAAGACACAACCTGTCGACCACAAATGAAAATCTTCAACAGACGTGGGCGACACAGTCGCGAAATCAAGAAATGAGCCGGCAAAACAAGAACACACACAAAAAGAAGGGGAAACCCAACAAAAGGACCCAGACGGTCATCTCAACCACTTAACCTCGAGACCCGAGCCCTTCCCATTCAAAACGCTTGCCGCCCAAGGGACGGCTGCAGATTACTGTTTGCGACGAGGCCTGGCGAAGCGTGCGCCTTGGCATCCAACGTTGCAGTGGAATCCGACCGCGACCGCGGACCACCAGCTTGGTCGCCGCTTGAGCCAGCAAACGGCGACGGTCTTGACCAAACATGGACGCGGAATCCACCCGCACCAATGTCGAATCTGGGACTGAATCTCGCGTTAAGGAGGGAGCGAGGGAAACGCATCGATGGATTGCGCCAGGTACATAGACCGACTCACATCCATGCGGATCGACTGTCGAGACGGGCACATAAGCGTAAGCGTGCGGGATGGGGGACGTGACGTTGGTGCCATGGTGCTGGGCTGTCCCGGTGCCTGATGGGTATTGATCTTGGGATCTTGCCGAGTACGAATCAAAGGAAGCGAGGATGAACTTGAACCGCCAATAATGTAGTCGAGACCGTTGGATATGTCCACGGCAGGATGGATCGCGGCGTTCGGCGTTGGCTGGTCGACAAAGGGCGATTGAGATACGCGCGTTGAGTCATCGAGCGAGGGAGACGCAAGTGGAGCAGGGAACGCAGCGCCAGGAGGTGGCATATCGGAGTGTCCAGGTCTCCAAGTGTTTGTGGCCATTGGTACCGGCGACAATGGAAGGTTGATTGAGTCATTTGCGTACGATTGCGAATCCACCGTATGGCCAGCCACGGAAGATACGACAAGTCCTAGAGTTGGATTTGCATCGAGCGGGCATCCCGAAAGTCGATTGGTCGCATTGGATGATGGCCCGCCGAGCTGGTCAATGGCAAATGACATCATCAGGTTGGCCGGTGCCGAAAACGGCGCCGGATATTGCCCGGACCCGGCATCAGTCAAGCCGGGTTGTGGTACCTGTTGTCGAGGATCATGCGAGCTGGCCAGAACTGTGGACATGTTGCCGTCATTACCACCACGTAGATCACTCACACGGCCACCCGTAAGCGCACGACGGCCACCAACCGTGGCTGAAACAGGCGAGGTCAACTTTCTCTTCCTCGAGGCGGCTGTGGGGAGGCCAGCACTTGGTATCGGTGTCGACGTCGACAGTGTACGAGCACGGCAAGAACTCGGCGGTGCCAAGGATGCAGAGTTTGGCGATGAGGATGAGGATGGATGATACGATTGGCCGTGATCACTCTGGTCGTCTTGTTCCTTGCGATCTGAGGCACGAGTCAGCCCTTGGCCGCGAATCAGGGGTAGTTGAGGTAAGCCGGCGCGAGTATAAGAACCAGGTGGATGAAGTTGCTCGAGCTGATTTTCCAATTCGTCGATGCGAGTTTCGAGCGCGTCGATATAGTCCTTGGCTCGCACGATGACTGTGACATGAGGTGGTTGCGCGACACGTAGTATTCAAGGCCGCGAGGAACAACCGGAACAGGGAGTGCCCATGGGAGTGCAATTGCGGGGGGAGAAGAAGCAATCGGGTGGGCGCACATGAAAATGTCACATGCTTGTTTGGTTAGCAATCCAGAAGCCTTCATTGCGAAAATGGCAGGTGGTGATCCTCCACAACGCAAAAGTAGTGTCGACGTACCGGTGGTTATCGTGGTCCGTACTGAAGGGTCAAGTCCGGGAAGCGTTTGGCGCAACTCTTCGAGCTTTTGTCGCTGATAAATTCGGCGATTCCGCTCGACCTCATTATGGTTTGGGCGATTCCTGAAAGGCGGAATGTTGCATTGGGTTAGCGTTGTTTTCGCACGCGCATGTTCAACGTGGGCGGGAAGGCGCGTGCGCAAGTGCTCGTGAACAACAACAACGAGCATGCGCACGGTGCGCATGGGCTTGAAGGACGAAATCATGCGCGAGTGCATACAATGTAGTATGCATGCACAAGGACCACAGAAAAAGGGAGCTAAGGAGCGTATGATCAATACCGAACCTTTCCCTGCGACGTTTACTCCGCGTGGTCGAGCCTGAGTCTTGAATCAACGATCCGTCACGATCAAATGTGTAGTCGTTATCTTCGAAAACTGACGGTGCATGCTGGTATGGGAGGAACATGGGCGAAATACCGTTGATGTTTGGCGGCGGCGGAAGGAGTTGTGCTTGTGAAGGCGGGAGATTCGGGACTGGAATGGAGGGATATGCATTGCTTGCATGGTTTGGGTTATACGCGACCAAGGGAGACGTCACAGCAGTGGGACCGCCGTCGACCATCACGGGAGACTGATCCGTCAGGAAACTGTGACCGTCTTGGCGGTCAGAGTAAGATGTTTGACTTGGCTGCATGGTCAGAGTGACGATGGCTCAAGTGAGAAGCTGACGATGGCCAGGACAGTCGTGAGGGAGCAGCTATTGCCAACATACCACAGGCACATGAATGACGGGATGGTCTTCAACCACCTGACATCTGGAGGCAGCTTCCTGTTGCGATGGGCGTGCTGGATGGCCCGCAGCGTCGTCCATGATGATGATGGTGAACGACAATCGCTGCCAAAGAGAAAGTTGACCACGTGCGACGGAAGGGTGCTCCTGGCTAAGGAAATCGGATTCGCTCGGTAGTGCGAAGGCTCGCCGCGAAGCTCGTCACGCGTATGAATAAAGCCTCAGCTCGGTGGGCAAGGTTGCAGTGCGCTCGATCAATGTCAAGGGCGAAAGATCTCTGCTGGTCAATCCACCAAGCACAATCAGTGTGTAACAAACGGCGAGGGGGAGCGATATTCGCTGGACTTCAATGAAGACAACAAGTACGGCAGCCAACACGAAAAGGCGGGAAAGGCAAAAAAACGTACGAGCTAAAGGTGAATGTGCACGCACTTGAAGAATGTGAGAG
Source organism: Catenaria anguillulae PL171 (assembly GCA_002102555.1). Taxonomy (NCBI): domain Eukaryota; kingdom Fungi; phylum Blastocladiomycota; class Blastocladiomycetes; order Blastocladiales; family Catenariaceae; genus Catenaria; species Catenaria anguillulae. Next base: position 130,658 of record MCFL01000014.1, read on the forward strand.
TGGTTGTACCTGCTCAAGAAGGCACGAATGTGTAACCTGGAGGAGACAACGCGCGACAACAGTTGAGGAGTGATGTGGTCCAACTATGATTGGGTGGTGGGTCGCGATCTGGGTTGTGTGTGATGCTGAAAGGCCATGCGAGTCTGTAGAAGGAGTGCGGGGCGGGATCGATGATGTATTTCATGGCTGCAGATCGACTGAATATCGTTGCGAACTTGAGCAGGGAATAAGTGAAGTCGACGTCATGGGATGTTGGCGAAAGTGGTAATTTGTGTGGGTGGCGGCTGAGTGGCGCCGCTGGTTCTGTGTGCCTTTGTCAACGCCGACGTTGCGGATACCCCTCGTCGGCTGATTGGGGCACGCAGTTGTACGCACGACGGCCAAAGGCAAATAATGCCAGGTGAAACTTGGACTGATCGGAAAGGAGGCAGGAGCGTTTGACCGATCTGGCCGCTCCCATTTCCATGCCGCCTGCTCAAGGTTCAAAGTTCTTTCCAAAGTTTGGAACAATTCCTTTGCGTGGGAACATTGAGGGCTATCAAGCAAAGGATCCGGGACCAATCCTGCTTATCTTGGTCATGAGTCTTCATGATGTGGATTGAAGCACTCACCACAATCGGCTCGGTGGCAAGGCATTAGCGAAACCATCGGTAAACTTGAGTACAGAAGCGATAATACAGCGAGCCCGAGACCGAATCAAGTTTGGCAAAAGGACGTCCGTGGCTATGGAAGATATTGCATGTGTGTCATGATGACACCCGATTCACTGGAGAAGTGGCCGCCCGCAGCCTTTGGGACACTCCCATTGGCCAAAGGACTGTGGCGACGGTGATCAGCTTGGGAGAGACCTGAAATCTTTCCAGCTGCTTGAGCATTCCGTTGTTCTCTCTTGTTTGAGTGCGTGGCGCCGCCACACCGTGACGACACTGGCACACATGATGTATGCGTATATGCCCGCTGCTTCAACTCCCTGGTGCACACTCCAAAGCGAGCTGGACCGCGATCCGGGCGAGCCAGTCCGCGGCTTCTTTGGTAGTTTTAGGCAATTGCAAGCTAGGGAGGTACATGATGTGCATTTGTTGGACTTTTCATGGCTGCATAGCACCAGCGCCGTGCTCGTTGTGATCTCTGTGTGGTCCAAGATGCACTTTTGGTCGATTGGAACTGGGCAGCCAGGGAAAGTCCTGTACCACGATCCTTCTATGGACCGTCTGTCCCCCCCCCCCCCGTGGTGGGTGAACCACCAAGCGGGAGAATTCGAATCGGCATTGGCGACCCAAAACCTCGCAAGTTGAGAACAAAGGGCTGTCGCAGCCTTGCTCAGATGACTTGAAACACGCCGTGATCTGAATCATTGTGATCGATTGGTGATCGCACTCTGTTTCAGAACTCTCGATCGGCGCAAGCAAGGGGGGCGTATGCATGGCGACAATGCCAATGGCCGGCTGTGAATGATGACGAGCAGGTACAGGGCAAGGGTCCATACAATCTTGGCTGGATACATACAATTTTTGTCGTCTGCCGAGTCTGCGTTTCGGCGTCACACCGCTCTTGCGATGAACGCGTTCGTTGTGTCTCACATGTGGCAGCCACATCTTGCGTCTGGACTGTGATCAGGCTTTCGCAGTTTGGCTGAATTACCTGGCGAAGATTCTAAGAGCCTGTACCTGTGAGACAGACGCACCCCCCCCCCCCATGGCGATTGCCACCGAGATTCGGAACCTGCATCGAGCGCTCGTAAAGTACAAAAGCCAGTGACACCCACCCATACCTTCGCTCTGCCAGGCTTTCCTTGAATTCCATCACATACTTACCAGCACTCAATACCGACCTCAGAAACCCGCCTTGCAAGCAACCATGACGAAAGCGCCCACCCCAACCGACCAGCCGTTGCGCACCCTCGAAAAGCCCATTGCCATCATCGGCTCCGAGTGGTGCATGGACCACCCAACCACCTACGTGCTCAAGGAAAAGACCATGAGCTGGTCTAGCAACGACTTCAAGGTGTACGGCTCGGACGGCAATCCCGTCTTCTGGTTTGACGGCAACGCATTCAGTGGCCTTTCCGAAAAGACGACCATGTACTTTGGCGAGCGCAACAAGTCGGGCGGCTCCTCGCTCCCGCCCGCCGTCCTCAACGTCAAGCGCGAGGCGTGGGAGTTTGCCATGTTCCAAAGTCGTGCATACGTGTATAAGGGCGGATCTTCCTCATCGAGCCCGGCAATGCGGATTACGTGCAAGTCGTTGATGGGCGAAAAGACAGTCAAGGTGTCGCTGCCAGACCGGCCAGGCATTGTGTTTCGAATGCGCAAGCAGTGGCTGTGTCGGGACATGGATGTGTACATGGAGGGCGATTCGCAGCCCGTGGCCAGGGTCCATCGCAAGTACGACGCTCGGCGGTTCTTTTTGGATGCGGATACGTATGCGATTGATGTAACGGCTGGGTTGGATGTGGCAGCCATTGTTGCTGTTATTGTCGCTGTCGATGTGTTCTTTGAAAAGGGCTCATAGTGACATGTTGCTCAGAAGAAATGGATGCTTCGGGTACATGTGTATACCAAATAAATAAACGAAATTGGAAAATGGTGAGTGAAAAAAATGAATATGAAATCAATGCCTGTGTGCAAGTGGTCGAATGACAGTGCTTGTCGGCGACGCCACAGAGCCGCCCTCCTGCTCCAGTCGATACCGGCCTGGGGATGACGACGACAACTTGCGGCCACGCTCTGAGGCAGTCAACTGGTGGATTTCCCGCAAAATCTCGGTTTCCGACGTCAAATCCCCATACTGTTGCACCCAGGATGCTTGCATGGAGTTGGACGAACCACCAGATGGTGCGGGTGGGTTCGGGCTCTTAAAACCACCACCATTGTCGTTGTCCGTGCGTACAGGCGAAGACGAGGCGGGCGCGAGCTTGCTTGCTTCGTCAATTGGACCGGATGGCGCATAGTTGCTACCGAGACTGGGAACCGGGAGCGTGTGGTGTTGTTGATGGACCATGGTTGGAGCCAATGGCGAAGCGAGAGGTGGCGGATGAGATCGAGGGGATTCGGTGGCTCGGCGGTCAATGGGCGTGAGTGCCCGCGGCGGCTGTGGCACTTGCCGCTGCGTTCCGCCACCGCTGGGCGTCACGGATCCTCCACCGACCCCAATCATCCTTGACGCCGGTGTATTCGTCGCACTCGTCTTTGTGCTCAAGGACGCCCCACCCACATTGCGCATCGATCCACCGCCTCCCGCACTTCCGGTCATGATCCCAGCCAAACTCTTTTCCATCCGCGCATACTTTGCAGGCACATTGATCCGCTCCTGCTCGGAAATGTGCAATCGATCCAACACCTGCAACGATGCGCGCAAATGAAACAGCAGCGACGTCCGATAGCACGCGCGCTTCACCACGGTGGAATCGTTGAGCGACCGCTGGTACTCTGCATCGATCCCCGCCCACTCTTCGTCGTTGGTCGTCGTCTCCTGTCGACTCGTGCTGCCTCCGGTGCCATTTGCTGCGCCCGCCGACACGAGGTTCGGGTAAAACAAGCCCGTCAACGGATTCTGGCGCAAATCCAACCACTCGAGCCTTGTCAAGTGCGCCAAGTATCCAACGGCGTGAAAAAAGTCGGCCACATCGTTGCCTCGCAGCGACAGCCATCGCAGCCGAGTGAGCTTGCACAGCGGCGAAATGTCTTGCAAGCAGTTTTGCGCGAGATCCAGCACGCGCAGGGCAGGGACATGCCTGGCGAATCGGGCGGGCAGCGACCGAAGACCGCAGCCGGCCAAGTTGAGATGCACGAGCTGGTACATGTGAACGAATCGGTCGAGGGACGGAAGCACATTGCCCGAGAGGTTGAGGCGTGAAACGGGTTGCAGGTCGGTGAAGTCCAGAAGGTGCGGCTCGTCTTCATGGTTGGCGCGTTCAGGTGCAAGCAACCGCAAGGTTTCCTCATCCAACTCTTCGTCTGCTACCGCAGACGTGCGCCTCGGCCTTCCCGTGCCCATCGACCCACTCGCTGCCCTGGTCCTTCCGCCATGTCCTCCACCACCGCCTCTCACCAGGCGCGCATCCATGTGCGCCTGCCTCGCCAATCCCACATACTCGACCTGATCCACGGCCTCCAACTCGACCCGGGTCACTTTGTTCCCGCCCAGCTCGACCCGCTTGACGGCGGGCCACATGCGCGCATCAAATAGCTCAATCATATTATCCAACACCGACAACTCGACCACAGCGGCATGGCCACCCGGCATGGGTCCCATGAGCGCATTGTTATCCAAGTTGAGCACATGCAAGTTTGGCATTCCCTCGCCAAGCCCGACCACCGAGCTGACGCAATTATCGCCAAATCCAATACTTGCAAAGCCGGCAAATCGACCACGGTACCGTCCACGTCAGGAATGTGATTGCCGCGCAGCGACAGCCGGAGCAAAGCAGGCATAGACGGTACCTTGTCCCACTTGCGCACGCCGTTCTTGTCTGCGTTGAGCGATTGCAGATTGACTAGGCACTTAAGCGGAAACAGATCGTCCATGAGATTGCCCGAAATGTCGAGCGTGTGCAGTGAGGTGGCAAGGTGGTGGAATGACGAAAGCGGCGCGAGCCTGTTCATTGGCAAGAACAGCGTGCGGACTGTGGCGGGTACGCCCTGGACGAATTGAAGCGAGTTGTGGCCTGCATGTAGAGTGAGGAGGCGCGGGGCGATCGAGTCGAGGCGCTCGAGCGAGGGAAGGGCACGCGAGGTGAGGTCGAGCGACGAGACGGATGCAAGCGAGGCAAGGGAACGGTTAGGCGCAAGCGATAGGAGTGTTTGGGTGAGGGCTGGGTGCATGGACACGGCGGGCGGGGATGGCGACCGTGCCGGTGATGTCGGGCGGCTTCCTTTCAGATGGACATTGGCAGATGCGTTGGAGGATGCCAATCGTGGTGGCGCAGGTGTATCTGGCGGCATCACGTACGGAATCGGTGCCCAAGTGAACTCCTTTCCTATGGGCGAAGCCGGCCGTGACGACCGTGCAAAGCTTGGTTCAGGCAAGACTGGTCCGTGCTGTGCAGCCCCAGGTGACGAGGCCGCCGACCCAATACGCAACGAAATCCGGTCACGGCTCTCATCCTCAACGTCCATGGTACTACTGCCCAAGTCGATGGGCACACCAACCTCCCTCGGCCGTGTTGACGTCCCTGCAAACCCAACCTGGGCAGTGCTCGCACGAACCGTGGCACTTGCACTGGCCGGTCGCGCAAGGAGGGCACGGCTCGCCAACGGGCGATGATGGCATAGGCCGACTAGATACAGCCGAAGAGAAGACGCCATGTCGAGCAATTTGGCCTGAACCGCGGCAGCCGACCCCGGTCGAGGTGTCACCTCATCTTGCTTGCCGTCGCTTGGCTTGGGCGTCTCCTGATCCAATGCAGGCACGGCGATATTCTCCAAGCTGGCGAGCGCATCATGAAACGCCAAGGGCGTGTCTTCAGCGGCAGACAATCGGTTGTGTAGCTGTCGCCGAATAGCCGTCATGGTGAGCGCAGCTGGCACCACTTCACGCGACGGGGTCGCTGGCCGAATGGTTTCAGCCATGTGTTGAGTACTGGAGGCGGCGGCTGGCGGCGAGGTATCTGGCGTGGCCATAGAGTAGTCACCAGCGCCTTCCACATGCAACAAGTTGTTGCTCACAGTGCCCGCCGCAGGACTTGGCATTCCGGATGAGCCTGGAGGTGTGACAAAGGGCAATCCCATCGCCCCCGATGTTGCGGGCGGCCGCCATGACTCGGTCGGTGCCTGGAGCGGATAATTCTTGTATCGCAACGAAATGGACGTGATGGAACTGTCGGACGACAAGACGCTGTGCCGATCGGCGTCATTGTCGTTGAGTGGACTGGGTGCACCCATTTCAAAGTCTGCCGTGGTGACACCGTGGATATATGCGCCTTGATCATCGTCGTCTTGCTCGTTTCCGTGGTCGTGGTTCGATTGCCGATTGTTGTCATCGTCAATGAGGTCGGCGTTGGGAGGAATTGGTGCGGCGGCGTGGATTCCGCAGATCTAGACGGTTTGAAACAGGGTCAAGCGTGAGACCGGGCGTTTCGAAACATTTCTGGAGGATCTCGCGCACGTACAAATTGAAACTCGGCGCCAGAGTGAAGCCCTGCTCCTGGCCCCTGTTCTCCTCCTCGGTGCGCTCTCGCGTATACTCCCATGATTCCCGTCGCCTGCTCTCACCAACTGCGCCGGCGGCCGCTACCTGCATGCGCCACGATGCCAAACTATCCAAAGCACTCGACGATGATGATGCAGACAATGCCTCCGGTAAGTCCTTGGCATGCGAGGGCTCTGCCACCTGACGAGTGCCGGGCGAAGGGCGCGCGGTTGTCGATGTGGCTGCGCTCGACAGGCGGCGGACGCTTTCACCTGTTCCGCCAGCACGTGTGTTCGTCCTTTGATCGAGAGGCGAATCGAGTAGCTGGGCTCCGGGCCGATGTGGGCGGCGCGATCCAACACGCCCGCGGCCGTTGAAGGAGTCGGCCCAAGCGAAAACGGAGTTCCACGTGCAGAGAGAGACCCGTGACGTGAGCGCAAGGATCCAACTGCACTGGTCGGCGTCGATTTGTGTGCGAGGGGCGAATCGGGTGCGGGTTCCAGCGAGGAGAGTCCGGATGTGGCCGTTGATGCCGAATGGGCATGATCAGGGTTATTGTCGTTGTTGCCGATGGCGGACATGGACGTCGGATCGTCGAGAATGATGTGGTTGGGGGCCAGCTGCAGATCGTCGGTGTAGCCATGGTTAGAGGAGACGCCAACCAGGCCGAGGCTCGAGACGCGGTCCGACGCAGAGTGGTCGGGTTGGAGCAGCTGGTGGTATGAGGTATCAAGGTGCTGGTCATCCAGTCCAGTGATGAGATTGCCAGCGGAGGTGGTATGTGGCGGCGGGAGAGTAGCTTCGTGTGGATGGGTATGTGCAGGTCCGCGAATGGTGAGCGTGGATGAGTTGATGGAACCTCCAGGTGAGTTATGGGTCTGCGGATCGAGTTGGTGGCCGCGGCGGACGCCTCCAGGAAGAGTCAACGTTGGTGACGAGGGCGCTTGCTGGTGAGGCGATGGTGGGGATGTGGCGACGCCGAACTCGGTGAGTTAAACGAGTGCGAGGGAGACGAGATGCGGTTGAGCATTTGCTGTCGGAAATGGGTGGCGGATAGAGAGTGGGAATGTGAGTGCGAGTGGTTTGTTGTGGCTTCAGTGACTTCTTCGATGATGGAGAGTTTCTTGTTGTTTGCTGGCCTAAAGGTTATGAAACCAAGTGAGTGAGTACTCAGAAGCCCACCGGATGAGAGGTGCAAAGCATACTGTTCGTCCTCGTTGTTGATTTGTGCGATACCAGTCGATGATGATGGAGGGGACTGCATTGAGCCAGGAGTGTTGGTGTGCGTGTTGCCAAGCACGAAGTCGAGATCGCTGACGACTGGGTCGATTTCCTGAGTAGCAAATCTCTGTTGCCCCTGCTGGTGCTGCTCAAGCTCCTCCTGATAATGTGTATGAATATACACCTGGTGGTCGTGACCGCTCGTCTTTGCCGCACCAGCTGCCAACCACAAATCATCGCCATCAAACGGGAATGGGTCCATTGCCGATGCTCGAAACCGTAAATGCGAGTCGCGCATCCCTGCGACACTGCCCGCCCGCCCGTGCCCCTGGCTTGCGGCTTGACTAGCGGCAAACTGCGACTCGAGGTCCATATCCTCGAGTTCCTCGCAGAGCAGACGCACGTCGGCGTCGTCAGACGGTGGCTTTTGCCCTGTCCCGCGTGATGCGGAGGATTGGAGTGAAGAGGCGAGCATGAATGCGTGATTGTGGGCCGGGTTGGACGTGGCCGACGTGGTGGTTGACAATTCGGAGGGCGTCCGAGACGTACGACGTGCTGACGATGAGGTCGGCTGCTTGGATCGCACAGATACATCCAAAGTAGAGGGCGGCGGATTCATGTTGCTCATGGTCGCTTGTGTGTTGTTTTCTTGGAGATCATTCATCTTGCCCTTGCCTCATTGCATTAACATATTGCTTGCGCGAGTGGTCAAGAGAAGAGATTTGGGTGTGGGTGAAAGCTGATCGTCCCTTGTGGCAAGAGATGCATCACACGAGACCACGTGACTGCAGATGCCTAGTCGTCGGTCCCACTGTCCTTGTCAGAGCGCCAGGGACATGGAATGTGCAGACAGTCATTCGTTCCAACTTGACTTGCGATGGTATTGCAAGACATTCACACCAGACAATTCACCATGGATGCAACGCAACAAATCGAGCAGGCAAAGTCCAAATTGTACGCCCTGTCTCCGTCCCTGACTCGAGCACGCTCCAGACCAGACACCGGAAGTCTGATCGATTCATCTCTCACCTGCGACCCATTGCAAATCATTTTCTCCCCAGCAAACCCGTCACGGTCGACCGCCTTGCCCCGCCGACCCTCGACCTGGGCCACCTCGCCATCTTTGACCCAAACGCACTCCAAGAGTCGCACAAGCCCCGCTCCGATGACCTCGAACGCTACCTGACGTCCATCTCGCGCGACTCTGCGCAGCTCCTCTACAATGCCATCTTTGCCCTCGACACTTCTGCCGATGCCGACGGCGTCTTTGTTGACCTTCCTCTGCCCATCACCCAAGTCCCGCGTGAAAAACCCCTCCCCAAGGAAAAGGCCCAAACACGCTGGGAAAAGTTTGCAAAGGAAAAGGGCATCCAGAAACGCAAAAAGTCGCGCATGGAATACGACGAGGCCACGGGCGAGTACCGTCCACGGTGGGGTTATGGGTCGGCAAAGAACGATGCGGCCAACGACTGGCTCATTCCTGTTCCCAAGAACGCAGACCCCTATCAGGACATGTATGAGCAGAAGCGCGAGGAGAAGAAGGAGCGCATTGAAAAGAACAAGAAGCAGCAGATCCGGAATGCCGCCGAGGCAGCGGCCGTGGAACGTGGCGAGGACCCGCGTGTTGCGCGCAAGCGCGAGTTGGAAGCAAAGTTGCGCATGTCCAAGAAGGCAACGGCAAGCGCAGGCGTGTTTGATCGCAAGTTGGATGGCGATATCAAGCTCAAGGGCATCAAGCGGCAGTTTGCCCCGACCGTGGGCGACGGATCGGTGGAGCGCGACTCGGCGTCCAACGTCGCAACGCGTGTCCTCAAGAAGCAGGACGAGAAGACGAGTGGGTCCATCAAGGTCCAAAAGGCAACAGGTATGTTGCAGCGGGCCGACGAGAGGAAAAACCGGGATCGGAAGCGGGCGGCCGGGGACGACGACCGCAAGGGTGGCGGCAAGAAGAGGAAGTTTAAGTAAGTCTGCAAACTTGAGGAAGTGAGTGCTATGTAGATTCGTTTCTCTGTCAATGTAAAATCTTCACTCTGGTTCAATCTATCTCTCGGGCTCGCAATTGCCGCCACGGCGTGCACACTTTTCATGGCCACAAAACACGTTTCGTGTGCCAGTCTCGAGTCTTGGGGCACAGTCCACGCTTGCCACCATAACCCAAGGATGTTTTATGTAAGCAGCCAACACCTCAAGCATTCCAACGAACCATCACCGCCACAACTTCCCGCCATGGACGCCAGCCTTCGGGACCAGCTCGAGCGAGTCACGCGCGAATCCCGGTCGCTCAAGCACCGCGCCGACCTGCTCGAAAAGGAAAACGCCGCTCTGAAAAAGTCCATTTACGACTGTCTGTCAAGTACAACTTGCTCGCATACCAGCACCATGCTACGCCTCAGCCGCTCCATTTGGCACCCGCGCCCGTGGCAACTGCTGGCGGCCGCTGCCGCGGGACCGAGTGCAGCTGCAAATGGGACAATGTCGACATCCGCTGGTGGATCAGATGGATCGGCCGTGAACCCAGCGGGCGGTAACGCATCAGGAGCAAGCGCATCATCCGCAGCAGCTGGGACCACGCTTGACGGCGGATACGAGGCAGGAACTCCTTCGTCGATGGCTACATCGGCGGCGGGTGCCAATAATGCTGGCGTGAATGCGGTAACCGCCAGCGTTGCGGCCGTCAGTCTATCCGATGGATCAAGCGTGGTACCGCCACCCGGCCCACCCGGAGGCCAATGGCGGCACGTCTGCGGCGCACCAGGTGCTCATGGAAAACATGTCGACGAGCACGAGGGAAAAACACAAGGACGGGAAATACTTTTCGCTCAAGACCGATCTCAAGGGACATGGAGGCGCAGTGTACACGGTTCAGTTTTCGCCATGCGGCCGGTTTTTGGCGTCGGGATCATTTGATAAGACGGTTCGCATTTGGGATGCAGCATCGGCGCCGAAAGAGGTATGTATCAGATTCGGCAGTCCCATTGTGCGCTCATTCATTCCGCTCACTTGTACTCACTACTGTACCTGCGGCATCCTTAGCTTCACGTTCTCAAACGCCACACGGTCAACATCTCGGAACTCTGCTGGTCGTCCACCTCGCGCGAACTCGTTTCGGCGGCCTACGACCAAACCTGTAAACTGTGGGACACGGAACAGGGCAAACTTGTCTCATCCTACGAATGCGAAGGCTTTGTGCAATGCGTCCAATTCAACCCAGCAGACAACCACCAGTTCATCCACGGATCCACGCGCAAAGTGCTTGGCGTCACCGACAAGCGTCTCGAGGTGCCCGCCCTCACGATCCGCACCGACGCCATGGTCAACTCGGTGTACGTGTACCAAGACGGGTCGCACGTGCTTTCGGGCGATTCGTTGGGGCAGCTCAAGTTGTGGGACTTGAGGAATGGCGGCCAGTGTGTGGAGACGGTGTGAATGAGCCCGCAAGGAAGCCGATTAGTCATTTGGCCGTGAGTGCGATTCGCGCGGGGGAGGAGCCGAGGTACATGGCGGTGAATTCGTACGACAATGGTACGTCCATTTCTTTCATTCAAATGAGCCCATTGGCCTGTTTCTGATGAATGTGCTTGTCATGTCCAGTGATTCGTGTCTACGATCGAGGATTTGCTCCGCCGAGGTCGCAGACCCGGTTGATGCATTCGCTCAAGGGGCACAAGAACAAAAACTGGCCCATCAAGAGCGCATTCTACAACCAGAACGATTGTAATTACGCTTCACTTGATTGCTCTACTCGTGATGTGCATATCATCGATGCTCACTTTTGCATCTGTTCCTGCAGTTGTCATGTCCACTTTCCACGAACCATCACCACGTCCGACCGCGATATTCTCGACACCAGCATGGACACGAGCAAGGAAGTCGAGGAACCGCCATGCTTCTCGCCACGGGCTCGGCCGACCCATTCGCCTACCTGTACGCCGTGGGCACGTCCGAGGGACAAACGGAAATGGTTCAACGCCTCGAGGGTCACTCGGATCGTGTTTATTCGGTCGCTTTCCATCCAACCGAGGCATTGTTGGCGACATGTTCGGCCGACTTTACAATCAAGGTATGGGCGAGCACAGGCAAGGGACGGAGAGTGTTTCCGTTGTGATGAAGACGAGGCGCCGTGTAGATGCCGAAAAGCAAAGCAAAAAGCAAGTATCGCATTGTACATACAAATTGGTTTCCATTTTTGTGCCGCTTGACCGACTGCCGAACGTACGCGGCGGTCAACAACAACAACAAAACAACATGAAAGAGGAGAGGACCCAAAACCTATTTACTTCTTGTAGTCGTAGAACCCGGCACCGGACTTGCGACCCAACTTGCCCTCAGCCACAAGCTTGTTGAGCATGGCCGACGGAGCAACGAGCTCCTTGCCCTTGAGGCCGTCGCCCTTGGTGTACCAACCGTCAATGATGAACTTGACGGTGTCGAGTCCGACAAACTATGAGGTCCAATCACTATCAAGTCAGGATTCACCAGGATCAAAATGCAACGCCAAGTAGGAGGGAAAAGAAAAGAGACATACGTCAGCCAACTCGAACGGGCCCATCGGGTACCCAGCACCCAACTTCATGGCCGCATCGACATCAGGAACACTGGCCTCGCCGCGCTCCACAATGCGAATGGCCTCCATCAAGTACGGCACAAGCAACCGGTTCACCACAAATCCGGGCGTGTCCTTGCACGCCACGGGCGTCTTCTTGAGCGCCTTGGTGAAGTCGACCAGCTTGTCAAAAGTCTCCTGGCTCGTCTGCGGCGTGCGAATCACCTCGACCAGCGCCATTTGCGGCACTGGGTTGAAAAAGTGCATGCCGGTAAACTTGTCGAGGCGCGACGTGGCGGCCGCAATGTCGGCAATCTTGAGCGACGACGTGTTGGAAGCAAGAATGGCGTGTGCGGGCGCAGCGGCGTGGATGCCGGCAAACAGCTTCTTCTTGAGGTCGAGGTTTTCGACCACGGCCTCAATCACGAGATCGGCAGACGAAGAGGCCGCGGCGCCCGTGGTGGCCGTGCAGATGTTGGCCATGACCGAGTCGATCAACTGTTGCTGGGCCGCCGGGTTGTCGGCGTGCTTCTTCTTGGCGACGCGCGAGAGCGACGAGTGGATGATCTTTTTGCCCTTTTCGAGGGCAGCATCCGTCACATCGACCATGGTGACCTTGCATCCGGACTGGGCCGACACTTGGACTACACACGAGTACGTAGAAAATGCAGTTGGCGCGCGGGAGCAAGTCACGATCAGCTGGGATCATGAGTTGGTGGCGGCAGGCAGGGATTGACGGGCCATAACGTACCGATTCCAGCGCCCATCAGGCCCGAGCCGTACACGGTGACGTTCCGGATCTTGCCCGAGGCAGCGGCGGCCGTAGACATGGCGGCCGAGCGCGAGGCAGCGAGCGAGGCAGACGAGGCCAGGAGGCCGCGGGCGAGGTGCGAGGTCATCATGGTTGCGAGTCAATACAGGCGGAAAGGGTTTCGAGCAATGTGCATGTGCATGGGTCAAGGGGCATGTCCTTGGGCAATGACAGAGAGAGCGAAGTTGTGCGGTCTTGCCAGATCAACTTGAAGACATCGACGATGGTGATCGTGAAAAATGTAAGTAAGCGATGATGTCAGGGGCTGCCATTTGTCTCGCGTGTCGATGTACATACCAGTTTAATTTGCTGGGGTGTACGACCTGAAAGCGATTCCCACAACGACAACTGCTGCTTACACAAACAGAAGAGAGATGTCGGTACATTGAGACCATAGACATACAACACGGCAGAATCTCGGCCAGCATATAAGTACACTCACTCACACAAGCCGAATCCCCCAAAGTTTTCGTCGCCCGTTATCTCATCGCGCCGCATGGCATCCAAATCCTCACGCCATCCGGGATGCACCGTGGCAACAACCCGCCACACATCCTCCACGCTCATTCCGCACCTGCCTGCGGCGTCATCCAACGATGTCAACCACTCGCGTAATTGCCACCACGCCACCGGTACACGTCGGAGAATCGCCAACATGTCGCTGATGGTTCCATCCTTGCGGCTTGCACTAAAGCGACAACAATCATCCTCATGTTGTGAATCTTGACGGAAACGAGCGCGGGATCAAACTTGTGCCACAGCCACAACGGGGTGTGCGAGCTCCAAGTCATGTCTTGAGCGACAAAATCGGAATTGAGAGCAATGAGGAACGCCAGTGCTTGACCACAGTACGTGTCACCTTCAGAAATCCTTGACGCAAGCATGCAAGAAGCCGAGTCTGAGACCGCAGCGACTCGGTCAAGCCGACTCGCTTCTCTTGATGCTCTGTGGACCGTGCCGCGAATCGACCTGAAAAGATGCCTCGGCAAATACTCGCGCCATGAGCCTCCGGCGTCTGGCTGAATCACGGCCTTGTACACCTGCAACAACATGTCCCGAGTCTCGATAGTTGGTGCTTGCAAGTGAACCTCATTTTGGGCTGCGTCCCTCTGCTCGTGCACAACCAGACACCGAGCGCAGGCAGCAACAATGACCGAGAGCTGGTCGATTGGCAAGCCTGTCAGTCGCTCCTTGGTTTTGGCCGAGTCAAACTTGAAGGCCATGTCAATGAGCTGGCCAAGGACGTCAATTCGGTGATCGAACCATATCTCCGGTAAGTCGGCATGATCATCAGCCTCACGCAGCCATTCGACGATTTGGCAGACACATGCGACGAGGTCCCAAGCGTCTGGCGATAGGCAGGTGATGAGCGGTTTGGCATACGTCCATGTCCAATTGGCGCCGTGTTGGGAAAAGTAGTTGACGGGTGAGATTTTGTAGTCGCGCGATAGTTGCTCGAGGAGTTGAGCGAGGACTCTTGGGTCGCCAGTGTGAAGGGCACGCCCTCTGCGTCGGTGCGAACATTGGTCGGACTGGCAGCATTTTCAATCGCTTTGGACAAGCGGTATCGGGTATCAGCATGAGCATGAGCATGATTGGAAAGGCAAAGAAACGCGTTGAGCGAACCAAAATGCAAGACAGAAATCCACTCCTCAGGTGTGGTGATCGACTTTACTACCAGCGCTTGCCAACGTTTTTCTTGGTCGCAATCCGGATACGAAAGCGCCTCGGCATACAACAGTCCCTTGGAATCGGCGCGGACCATGCTCTTTTCAAACGCAAATTGAAGGAGTTCATCCACCTCGTCCAATAATCGGCTGCGGTCAAGATGGTTGGTATGCAGCAACTCGGAAGCAAACCGGGCAATCGCGCCTCCCAGCGCAAACCGCTCATCTACGTCATGAATCGCATCCACAGTGGGCCGATCGTACTTGTGAAACAGCTCAAGAAAAACGGGCCACTCTCCCGCGCTGTGACACAATGGGATACATGGCGCAAACGTCAAACCGCGTTGCTGGAACCAGTCCACGACCTCCACAACACGGTCCACATCGGAAACATGAAACATCAAATCGAGCACGGATTCCATGACGAGCGACCCCGTTTCCACCCACGGCGCCAAATCCGCCATCGTGAGGTTGTAAACTTGCATGACTACATCCAGGCATGGGGCCGACCAATCAAAGGCGGAAAGAATGACGAGAAAGACGGGGAACGAAATGAGGCGGTGCTCGTCTTCATAGTATAGATCATTGAGAAGTTGTCGAGCGCTTTCGCGGTTGTCGAGGGTGAGGGCAGACCAATGCAAGAGCGGGGCTTTGGCTGTCGAAAGTGAGGGCAAGTGGTTGATAAGGTACACAAGCACTTTATGAAGGAGCGCGGGTTTCCCGATCGAATAAAGAAAATGGCGAGCTGAATCACGTCAGGTATTGGTCGCCAGCCGTGCGAGTGTAGCTCGTCCCGGAGGATCAATTCAAACTCGTTGTCGCTCGAATCACTGGCATCGATATTGACGTCCGGGCCTTGACCCAAAACGATTCCAACATACGTTGAATGTCGTCAGCCGAGCTGGAACCCACCCTGTGTCGGGAAAACGGGCCCCCGTGGGAAAACAAGTGGTCAATCAACTTTTCGTTAATGATTGGGTCTTGAATCGGAATATCTGGCGACATCTTTGCACAGAAGCTTGCAAAATAGCTATGGCGGCACACTCCTCCCTCCGCTGTGCATGAGCGTATTGGGCAGCCTGGATATGAGGAACATGGACAGCCGTGACCGGAATTGCTGGTGCACGCGTTGAAGCTTGGATTCGATTTCCTCATCACATGTTCGGTCCAAGGGGCTCGAAAAGATGACGCGGCGGCGCCAACCGTGGATGATCGGTTGGTGGCCCGAGAGGAACGCCGAGGCGGTCAGTTGACAAACGGCAGCGACTTGAGACGATGGGCGGGTGAGCGCAAGAACGCCCAGCACAATCTCGGTGGGAAGAAGGGCAGCGGCGGTCGGCCGGATTGAGTTGCATTGAGTGACATTATTCATTTTGGGATATGTGGATTTGGACTGGGCTGCGCGGTGAGATTTCTTGAGACTATTTCCATCCGTCAGCCTTTCAAAAAGATCCAAAGAACCCAAAGAACCCACGACTCAACCAGTCGCAAGACTCGCAACCCTCAACTCCACACAAAGAAAGCTGTACACGAGTTGAAATGAACATGTATCCGAAACGTCAGAACCCCGTGAGGAGTATACCACGCACAAGAGCACCCCAGTGAGGAGTCAATACACCAGAATACACAAGAAACCCCCGGTAAGGAGTAGGCAAAAAAAAAAAAAAAAAAAAAAACCCGGTGAGGAGTAAACGGAAAACCCCCAGGTAAGGAGTGAGCGAAAACCCCGCGTAAGGAGTGTACAATACAAAATTTACAGACCCACGACCTTCGAACGAACACTGATCTTCAGTGCCTTTCCATGCTATCCAATGCGACCCACCAGTCCGGTCGCTCCTCGGCCATGCGTTGCTGCAAGCTCAAACGCGACTCGCTCTCAACAAACACCTTGATCGCGCACAACCACTGGTTCGAACAGGTCCACCATGCCGCCGGCACACGGTGAATGATTGCCAGGACATCATTGGCACAGCCGATTCGACCTGCATGCTTGAAACATGCTATCGCCACACTCGGCCTGGGAATCTGGGCCGAAACAAGTGCGGGATCAAACTTGTGCCACAGCCAGAGCGGTGTGCCCTTGTTCCATATCATGTACTTTGCGACAAGCTCGGGCTCAAAGTCAATGAGAAGCGCCAGCGCTCGCCCGAGATACGTGTCACCTTGATGAATCCTTTGCGCCAGCACCGTCAATGGGACGTGACCATGCCCTTGGGTGCTGGTCCACCCTTTGTTGACGGCCTTGCGCACCATGACATGAACCCAATTGCACAAATGGAATGGCAAAAACAATGCGTGCGATACCCGCGCTTCATCCTGCTGGGGTGACATCGTCTTGTTCCACACGTCCAGCAACATGGACCGAGTTGCTGGCAATGGCGCACGCGAATGCACCTGAGCTTGTGCTGCATCCGATCGTATCCCAAACGACAAGTGCAATGCGCCGGCAACAAGCATGGCGGCGATTTTCTGGGCCGACAATTGCATGAGCTGCGCCTTGGCCTTGGCAGCATCGCTAATCACGGCCGCGTCCAATGAGCTCATGACAATCTCAACGTGCCGCCTGTATGCGTGAATGGGTGCCGACCGATCGCGTGCCAAGATCCAATTGACGACATGACTTGCACAGGCAACAGGATCCCAGGTGCCAGGCGGCGAGCAGTTGGCGAGGGATTTGACAAGAGACCATGGCAAGTGCTCGCCAAACTGAGCAAAGTACTCGACGGGGGAAACTTGGTTGTCCAATACCAGTTTTTTGAGCAGGTGCATGAGGACAGAGTGAATAGGCGCATGTGATGTTGAAGCGGAGCGCGAGCGAGCGCACGAGGGCCGGAGGACGTGGGAAATGGCTGTGAAACGAGACAGATATCTTGAAACGGTGAGCCGAATGAAAAAAAAAAAAGAAAGAAATCAAACTGCCGCTGGATGTGACCATATTTCAAGACAGTCGCGATCTTGTTTGACTCGGTAAACTCTTCAACCCACGCCTGCCATTCATTTGCTTGCTCGTCGTTAGGGCCCGATAGCGCCTCGGCGTAAAGCTTACCCTTGGCTTCAAGATCAATCAACTGCTTCTCAAACCCAATGCGAACCACCTCGTTCATATCCCTCCACGTGCACCCTCCCTTTTCTGCACCCGTAGCTCTCGACCGGAACGCCATATTCGCAATTGCCAATCCCAAGTCGCGCCTTTTATCCATGTCCTCAATTCCGTCTACTAAATCGCGGTCGAACCCCCAAAATAGTTTGACAAACACGGGCCATCCGTTTGCCTTGACGGAAATCGGGAATGCGACCCTGGTCACAACCCCATGTTGCGTGAGCCAGTCGAGCATGTCCAACATGCGCTCGGCACAGGTAATGTGGTCGAGCACGTCAAGCATGGTGGCAAATAGGATGTCCCCAACTCGTCCACTAATGCACGCGGTGATGACTGTTTCGGAAACGCTAAAAACTTGGGCCACGACCGAGATGCACGTGGCGGACCAGTCGAGCGCGCAAAGTACACAAGAAAGATGGAAGTGGAGCGGCGAAGGATGGCTGACGAATCAGCCTGGCCAAGGATTCCGAATTGTGTCACGGTTATCGAGCACAAAGGTGTCCAATGCAACCAAGGGATAGGGCAGACCCCAGAGACGGGATCTTGTCGCGCAGGTGGCTGAGCGTCGTGCGAAGCAGCTCCGGGTTGTTTGTGCGAATGCAAAAGATGGCGAGCTGGATGGCGTCGGGCAAGAGTTGCCAATGGCGGTGCGTGAGTGCGCGCAGCCCGGGACAATGGCCCGCCTTGTCCATGCTTGATTGAAGTCTCCACAAAGACTGACAAAATTTCTGAATTTGTGGCAAGGTCATGGTCGGCTCACGAGCAAATGAACCTCGATGGATGAAGAGGTTGCACGAGTGACTCATTGATGTACTGATCATGCAGCGGTGAATCGGGAGCGACATCGTCCGCAGCATGTCATGGCGGAAAACCGCGCCTGGGACTGCGTCGGGTGGGCTCATGGGCGGCAGGCGAGACTTGAGAAGTAGGACAAGCGGGACTGGAGTTGCTGAATGTGCGGATTGCCCCAGCTTGCCGTGATCTGCTCATGACACTCGGCAGCGTCAACCTCGGCGGTATTGGCGTAGAAGATGATGTTGTTGTGCCAGGAGCGGATGAGGGTGGGGTCGGCCGAGCGAAAGGCCGTGGCAATGAGGTTGCAGGTGGCGGGGATGGCGGGCCGTGGGCGAGTCAGGGCAACGACACCAAGCACGATCTCGACGGGCAAAACAGAGGCTGGCTTCACGCCTCGAGCGCCCGCCTTGGACTGGGACTGGGCAGACACGGGCGCAATTGCACCAATGCCTCGGGTTGGAGTGTGTACTTTCGTCATGGCCGGCTTTCATGTATGTACATACAGCAATAATTTGATTGTTCATCGTGATTTCCTTCGGTCGTCGATCCGCCACCGCACACCGAGAGGCGTACCGTGTCAACGTTTCTGTAAGTATGCATCGTGCTCTTCATCGCCAATCGCAACCATGCAGCAGCGCTTGTGCTTTCCCATGCAGCCGCATGGCAGGATCTCAAGCTGACCGACTTACCGGCCGTAGCCCCAACCTGGGATGGTGTCCGGTCAACGGTGTACGTATCACTCAAGCCGAGCGCCGGGTGGAAAACTCCTTCCCGTTGCTCCATGCTGGCCAACATGGCCATCCCCCTGCTCTGTCGCTGTTGATCAGCGAGCGGGATGCCTTGCAATACTGTTACCCGATTTTGTGCCGATGCCCCACGCAACTTTTGGAAGGAGTCCAAAGCCCAGCAACATTTATTCCGTGTTCTCGTCCCTTGAGCCCTTCGCAAGAATGGCTTTGGTACGTCGCTTTGGCGCCTTTGTTACTTGGTGATACGCATGTTCCTGGCGTAACTGGCTGCTGCTGTGCCGTCCGTTTTGGTTTGCGTAAATAGACTCCAGCTATGTACTCCAGCTCGTGCCTCGCACTTTCGTGTCCAAGAGCTTGCAAATCGGTGTTTGGTTTCCAACACGATCAGACGATTCTGAAAGGACTACCCACGCGCCCAACACGATACACGGATTGCCATAACCTCCTCGTTTGGCAGAACGAGGCCAAGAAGAACAAAAGCACTGCCTTGCTCTTGGCAGTGTCAACCGTCCACATTGCGTCGGATGGTTCATCAAGTGACGACGACATGGTGGCATCAAGTCAACGTGGCCCATTCGCAACCTTCAGCGGCGCACTTCCCGAAATTGCGTCCATTGCTGCAGACTTCAACTTAAATTTTTTCGACGTCCAAATCCGCACTCGAACTCCTGGCCAATATAGCGGAGTTCCAAACTGTATCCTTTGATTTCACGTTCAATGCCGTGAAAAGTCTGTCAGCCACGCTTGGTCACTCCTATGCTGTACTTTCGTCAACTGACGGTTTTCTTGCCATCTTTGTGCATTCCTTAGATTCTTCTACCGCCGCCCTTGTGACGATTCCGGATATCCTTAACGAAGTCGCTTGCATCGGAAAAGTCCACTTGGTTGCTCTGTTTTGGCACTGTTTGCTCCAGGCGAACAGTACGTACGCTTTCGCATCTTTCTCATTCGAGTGCGCTCAGCATGATCCTGATCCGTCCGCGTCTTGCCTTTGTATTTGTGTATGTGTACGTAGTTGCGACTGGCATCCCAAACCCCTTCATTCCACGCGAGCGGAATCCAGTCCTCGCTGATGGAAGCGGCCCCATTGCCATCGGTACCATCAAGGTATTTGCCCGCTTTCATGATAACGACGAGGACAAGGTGCGCAACGCGCTGCGTACTTGCGCCATGCACGTTCTTGCTTACTCTCGCCGGTAAGTGCATCTGTATTCATCCTGACCCTTGCCGCGCACGACCCAACGCGATTTTGTCCTCACATATCGCAAATTGTGTACATGTCACCAGCAACTGCACCAAGCTCGTGGGCACTTCGCGTTAGAATGAGATTCACAAGGAACTCAGGCTGCATCGTGTACCTAGGATAAAATGTGGCTATGACGTAGCTATGCAGATCAGGCTGCGTGTGCACACACAACCGACATGGAGTATGATGTATACATGTGACTCAAGACACATTCAAAAGAGAGCAAAGTCGGACCAGAAGATGAAGAAGGACGAAAGGCGTGAAAAACAAAAGGACAGATTATGTAGATACATGTTCTGTACGCTGCATGGACTCATCGGGAAAAGAATCAGTGTGGGTGGGATATGCAGTGAACCAAGGGAGAAGAGCGGTAACGACTTGAACTAAGAGAAGGCAAGCATCAGACAGAACTCAACCGATCTGAGACTCACAAAAAAAAACTCAATCGATCCTACTCCTAAAGGCGAGTCCGTAAATGATGGCCACGAGTGGGAAGATAATCAAGCTGCAAATCAACCTCAACCAATGGCTGTCCGTGAACAACTCGGCCAAGACCCACAAGCACCCGACCGCAAACGCGACCCAAGTCATGGCCACGGTGCCGCCCGTCGGTCCATACCCGAGCGCCGTGATGACGGTGGCGGAAAAGATGAGAATAAAGTTGAGCCTGGCTGCGCGCACGGCACGGCGAAACCGATCGGCCATGGTGTTTTGCTTCTCATACACTTCGACCGTCGTGACTTCGGTCATGGGCCGGCCTTCAACGGGACGCGCCGACGTCATGGTTGCGGGTTGGCGTTTGCGCGAGCCGGCAACCATGTAGAGGATCAAGAGCATGAGCATCCACAGGAGCATGGACGTGTACGTGGCAATCCATAGCGCTGTTGGTGAGTCAAGCAAGAGAAGACAATGCGAGGATGTGACGAGGGGGGGGGGGGGAGGGAGTCAGCCACAGATCAGACGCGTTGATGGGTCGAGTCGGTTGGCAAGGACGGACGGACATTTTTGCTTGCCGTTTTCAAACTGGGTGCCGCCCAGGAATGAGCTGCTCGTGTACGGGTTCCGGCTGATGGGCGGCAGCGGGCCGATGTTGGTGTTGTCGACTTGGGGTGCTGGCGACATGGTGAATGATCTGGTGGAAACGCGGCAGACAGTGGGAGTCAGGACAGAAGACTTTGAGATGAGGAGGGAGCGGCGGCCAATGCGGGAAAGGGAAAACGACTTACGAGTAGTGGAATTGGATGGCGACTGTGGGCGTGGGCGTGGGTGGGATTGTGGATGAGCCAAGTTTCATGGGACTGACTTATGAGGCGAAGAGAGAAAATGGTGGGTGGACTTGAGGAGGGTCGTGGCCGGTATTTGTGGTGGCATTCGTTATGGGTGGATCCGGTCTTGCTTTCCCCGTCTCTCTCTATCTCTCTCTCCCTCTTGACTTTTTTGATCTGAGTCCATTTCGCACGGTTGGCAACAGTCCGCGGGGGTCCGAGTTGCCACCGGGCACTTGCTTGAATGGCTGCTGATGAGAGTGAGACCAATCAATCGCCAGCCAACCCATGACTTGCCCACGAGGTGACACGGTGTCGGGCCAGAGTCCGCATTCGATTTTTTGACAGGCGGCATTAAACATGTGTTTTGTCTTTTGTAAATATTCTGCAAGAGCGCCGGCTCGCTAATCAATATCACCGTCAAAGTCAATGGCAATAATGGAGACTTGCAACAGCTCGGCGGTGTGACTCACAACCGTTCTACTGAAGCCGCCGATCTGACCTGGTAAAACAATTTAATCGGCGGAAAATGAAAATGTAGAGTCGCAACAACTGCCCCATGGACGCACCCTAGCAGTGGTTGAGACTCTATGCAACCTCAATTGACACCCCAATACAGTTTATCCGAGCGATCCAAGCACCGTTGAGCGCCGTCCACGACACGCGGGGGGATTGTCCTTGATCATTGCCCAACCTCCCATCTAGCAACCAAAATACACTGCTACGCTGAAAATGGATCCACATCATGCACATGGGCCAGGTGCTGGACCCGGACCGCAAGGCCGAGGTCACGAGATCTATCAGCACCAGCACAATGTCTTAGGGTCTGCGCAGCCTGTCTCACAACCGGTCTCGGGCTCGGTTGCTGCTGTCTCAGTTCCTGGGCTCGGCTTGTCGTCGCCCGTGTCTGAACCAGAGCAGAGTGCTGGCCATGGGTCTCACATGTATCCGTCCCACTCGCCTCAGTCTGTACCCCCATCCGGTCACGCGTCGACTCCAACGCCATACCCACCCCACTATCCACCATCAGTCGCACATCATTTACCAACCACCGCTGGTGCAGCCCCTGTTCCCGTGACGCTTGCAACCCCGGCCCTTGATCCCGCTGTCGTCGTGTCGGCTGCTTCCTCGTCCGTCCTGCAAGCCTGGGGCAACGTTCCCATCACGGCCGCTAGCCTGTCGAGCAGCCAAGTCGCTTCCCTCTTTGCGCAACGGCCGGGCAACCTGGCCGCCTCGCTTGAGTTGCCGCCCTTTGCCGCTGCCGGCGACCCAAACCATTCGGCTGCTCTACTCCAACGCGTCGACCACTTTCCGGCTATTGCCCATTCCGTTTATGCTGCTCTGCAGTCTGTCCCAAATTTGTGCGCCGTCTTTTGCTCATTTCACTTCATTTCATCTCAGATCGTTGCATGGAGCTGCTCCAAACTCAACTGACCATGGATTAACACAGCTCATTGAAACCCATTCCACACACCACGCCCTCTGCACCAACCATCGTGCCAGGCTCCACTCACGCTCCGCTCGCCGACGCCTTGCTTCATCACCTCCCCGCCCGCGCCACCACCATGCCGCCCCAGTTGCGCTCGACAGGGCGCTTACCGCTGCTGCCTGTCGATCCCAATATCCGTTCGCGAATCGTTGCTGAATTGACACCAAAACAAACGCACCGCTCATCTCTGGCTGGGCCTGCAGCTTCTGCTTCGGCATCACAACCGTCATCCGCAGCCACCACGCCGCGGCCCAACATGATCCGCATCCGACCAGCAGCGGCATCAGCGACATCCAGCTCGCCAGCGCCACAGCCAACCAAGAAACGCAAAATGGCCGATGCCATGATGATCGGCGACTCGCCCCTGCCCTCGTCAGATTTGTCGTCGTTAACGTCCTCCCCACATTCCTCCCTGCCATCCTCGTCACAATCACATCACCCGCAGCCACGCCCGAGACCGGTCGTTGAAATCCAAGCCGCCCAACGGCCGCCCACGAAAAAGATCAAGGTCAAGCCGCCCTCTGCTGCGGCAGGCAATGTCGCACAAGACGACCTGGCCGTCTACCTCGCAACACTTTCGGACCCGAGCCATCGACCGACCACGAAAGCCCCACGCGCGTTGCTCACACGTCTCATGGACAAGCTTGCTGCCGGATCACTTGCGCTCACGGAACCCGACGCACGCAACCTCGTGTCGGCGTGCCTCCCACACGTCTCGGCCGTGCACACGCGCACGTATTTGCGGCCACGCTCGGCGGCCGCGGCGGCGGCCCAAAACGAGGACGACGGCGAGCACGAGGACGACTCGCCAGAGGCTCAAGCGGCCAAGCTTATCAAGGTCGCGACACTTGCCCAAGCCGCCACCGAGGCGTCACACATCATTCTCATCTTGTATCTCGCGCACCCGGGCATTGTGGTTGCCGAGCACGCCTTTCTTGTTGCAGACACGTTCAAGAACCATGTACAAGAGTCTGTGCTGCCCGTGCTCGAGGCGCTCGACATGGAGTTTGATTCGGTCGCCTCGACAAAGGTCGCGAAACGAGGTACGGGGGGCAAGTCGGCCAAGGTCAAGGGCAAGGCCGCCGCAACAGCTGCGGCAGCTGCGACCACATCTGACCTCAACATGTCTGCCTCTGGCCTGCCAACGATTCCATTGGCGATTCTGCACGCCGACCCGGCGGTCGATGCAAAGACAAAGGCGCTCATGTACCTGCAATGCGCGCTCATGCCACGCATGCTTGCATTTGTCACTGCGCACGCTCGCCAGCAAGCGTTTGAGCAGTTTGCGGTTGCGGCAAGCTACGGCGCCATGAGCGCCCTGTTTGCCGGGTCGGCCGCCGACATGACCATGCAGCAGCGCGCAATGGAGCTGGTGACGGGCGTGGCGAGTAGCATGCCGGCACTGCGTGTTGGGATCCTGGACGACATTGTCGGCAATTTGATTCGTAGCACGAGCAGCGCGGCCGCCGCGGGCGCCGGTGCAGGTGCGGCGAGCAAGAGGCGAGCAGAGAGCAAGCGGTTGAGGTTGCAGGATGGAACGTGCATCCAGTTTGCGACTGCGCTCGTGTTGCATTTGATTCAAGCACTCGTGCCGACCGATTCGCCCACAGCTGCAAGTGCAACGGTCGTGGCCACGCAACCGGGCATGCAGCCCCTCGACGAGTGCCGCGCGCTTGCCGTCCACGTCGTTTCGTATCTGCTCACGCGCGCAACAAAGAAGTCCAAAGCCAAGTCGGCCATCACTAACGAAGCAGAATACCTTACGCTGCTCCGGTCCGTGTTTGAAGACGTGGTGGCCGTGCTCCCATCCCCCGAGTTTCCCGCCGCAGAACTCATGGCACGCGTCACGCTACAGCTCATGATTGGCGTCATGGAGGACGACAAGGTGACGGACCCGGGCATCAAGTCGCTCGCCATGGACGTGTTTTCGTCGCTGCTGTGCCATACCCGCCGCATTTCTGCCCAGTATGCACATGTCGGGGAGGACGAGGTGGAGCGGGCAAAGCATGTGGTTGGTGCGTATTTGGAGTTGCATGCAAAGCACGAGGCAACGTTGGCGGCTGCTCGCGCGTATTACCGGGCAGAGTGGGATGCGGCCGCAGCGCGCAAGAAGAGGGCAAAGGAACAAGCAGATGCACGCGCGGCCGCAACTTCGTCGTCGTCGCAGGGGCAAGCGCAGAGTCAAGGGCACAAGCATGTTGTGTTGAGCGATTCAGAGGAAGATGACGGCGGCGAGGATCGCATGGACGTGACAAGTGACGCATCAGCCAAGACCAAAAAGAGGCAGCACAAGCCCGACGCTGCCGCGATTGACGCCACAACACTGACGCGCGGCGACATCATGGCTCATTTACGCATTCTTCTCGCCCGCGCCTCGTCACTACCCCGGCACACGGAGCCCATTCTCGCGCGCATCGTGAAATGGTTTGGTGCCAAGGAAGCCAATGTGCGCTCACGTGCAGTCAAAGTCCTTTCCAACGTGGCGCAAGTTGATCCGGCGCTCATGGACTTGCCTTACATCCAGTCGGCCATCAAAGCGCGCTTGTCGGACCAGTCGCCTTCGGTTCGTGACAGTGTGCTGGATGTGGTTGGGAAATGGATTGTCGCGAGTGCAGAGGGCGGCACGCAGATTGGGCCCACCATGCTTGGCATCATCTTGGACCGGGTGCTCGATACCGCAACCAGCGTCCGCAAGCGGGCAATCAAGACGGTCGGATTGCTGGCCCCACACGTGGGCGGTATTGAGCAGGTGGATATTGCCGTGCGTGTGTTTATGCGCATGAGGGATGAGGAGGATACCGTGTCCGAGTTGGCCAAAAAGACATTCATGGAACTGGTATTGCCGCCCAACCCAGGTGCACCGAGTTCGGCTGCAAGTGATGACGGGATGGATGTTGACGATGGCGAAGGTCAAAGTGCGCGGGCGGCCACGTCGGCCACGCGGGCATTCCGGTCCTTATCGGCGGCGGCCAGGCTCAAGGCGCTTTCGCAAGCGACAGTGTTTTGCGGCGTGGTTGCACGCGCACCACAAGATGCGTGCGTTCAGTTTCTGCGCAAGGATATGGCCAATAAGCTTGGTGTGCTGCCGCCTGCCCTCTTGCATCAAGTCGAGTCGAGCGATCCGCAGTCGCCCGCCCTGTTTGACGCCTTGTTAGCGCTTAGCACAATTGCACGCGCGGTCCCGCAAGCCATCACGGCCAACGTGCTCACACACTGCGCGCAACTGCTCCCCAGTACTCCTCAGCAAATGCAGCGTGCTACCGATGAGGCCAATGCGCAGGCATCGCTTGTACTTGCCCTGTTTCGCGACGCAATGTACGCGAGCGACCCGGGCCTGTCGCCTGCTGCCGCCGCCGGATTGGTCACGCCCGTGCCCTTGCCCAACAAGATGCTGGAGGATCTCGAGGTGAATGCGTTGCGCACCGTGCAGTATGGTGCGCAAATGCTCTTGGCAGATGCCGTTGCTGTTTCGTGCTTGGCGGCCCGCAGGCTCAATCGGCCGACGCAAATCGCCAAACTGCTCGCCAGTGTCACGCAACACTTGACCAAGACACGTGCGGCTTTGGGCAAGGACGGATCCGGGCAAGTACCTGAAAACATCAAGGAGGTGCACATTCGCCGGTTTCTCGTGATTTTGGGCTCGATTGCCCAGTTTGGTGGTCTGCTGCAGGTCGGGCACGCACCTGAACCCGTGTTTGCATTGCTCATGTTTTACTGCCTGCCATCTTGTGGGCTGAGCGAGTTGACCCGGGCTCAGGCAATCGAAGCAATCGGACGGATGGCGTTGCAGTACGGCAAGTTGTTGTTGCAGCCGGGCATGATTCAGTTACTCAAGGATGCGCTGGCAAGGTGTACCGAGGAGCCCAGGGTGGCCGAGTCGGCGCTCAAGTTGATTGTGCAGTTCATGGCACAGGAGGATGCCCGTGCGGCAGAAAAGTTTATGGCCGGTACGTCCCTGTCTCGCGACTTGCGTGCATTCGGGTCGTGGTCTCACTTTCACATTTTTCTTTGGCATGATAGCCGATGCCGAAGACTTTGACCGCCAAGCATTCTTGGGCACTACCATGGAATTCGCAAACGCCGGCATCGCCGAATCCATTGCGCAGTCTTGCATTCAAGACCTCGTTGCCTGCTCCCTTGTTGCGCCGACCGACACTTTTCAGCCGTTCATTGACCTTGCCCAGGAAGCCATCGGATTCATTGCCCTCAATCGCCTCGCTCATCCTAAACTCGTCATGCCTGCCGTTGTCGCGCTCGAATCCTCTCCGCTCCCACACTTGGCAACCATTGCCCGCTCGCATCACCGCAAGCTGCACAGCCAACACCACTCAACCATTTACGACGCCAACCGCGACTCTGTCATTGCTGCTTTTGAATACCAGGCACGTGTGCAAAACACGCCGGTGCCCGTTGGTTTTTCAAACGACGCTGACCGCGCAGCAGCCACGGGCAACGCATCCGAGGTGTCGGCACACTTGTTACCGTTTTATGCCATCATTCGCGAAAGCAAGCGTGACCGGCGCCCGTTCCTCAACATGCTCGTGCGCTTCTTTGAGTACAAGGTGCATCCGGATCGCGGTGGCGACGAGGCCAGCGGAGCAGCCAGCCGGCGTCGCGTGATGAACGCGGCTGAAAATGCGCACGCGCCCGAGGCCGTGGATGTCTGTCGGTGCAAGTGGCTGGCAGATAATATTGCGACACTCGAATATCGGCACGAGGACGAGTTGTTGACCGTGTTGCACCTGAGCAATCGAGTGGTATCAAGCTTGGGATTGGCCATTAAGGTGGATTTGGAGCAAGCGCTGCGTCCGGCGGCTAGAGACGCCAGTGCATCGGCGGCGGCGCCAGCAGCAGTGGGGGTTGCGTCGGACGATAGCGCGGCGCACGACTTGGCCGTTTCTGAGACGGGTTGGCCCACCGACGCTTTGGTTCGCGGGGCGGCGTGCCTGGCTTTCTTGATTGCCGCCAAGACGCACTTGGTTCATGCACACAACATTGCCCTGGCCAAGATTCGTTCATTCAAAGAGGGCGGGACTGGCACTGGCGGACGAGCCGCGCAAGTACGCGCGACACATCGCCGGGACGATGTGGGAGGGTTTACGTGCCCGCTGAGCGACGAGGACTTGGTCGCGTTGACGTCCAAGGATGCCAAGGAGGTCGCAGCTCTGGCACCAGACATGTTGCAGACGCTTGAGCGGATGCTTGAAGACGATCCGGCCTTGTTCCATGAGGATACAGAGGAGGCCACGACCGATGCGCACGAGAGTGGGACCGAAATGCCCGATTCGCTCGATTCCGCTGTGGGCGCGCCAGAGTCGTCGGCAGCAGCGCGGTCCCCGCCAAAGGCGGGACGGTCAGCGGCCGCAAAGAGGTCAGGTGCAACGGGCGGAACAAGGTCGAGGAACAAGCGGTAATGCACATGTGTTGATCGTGAAATCCTCTGGTGCTGATTGGTTTGTTGAGCATACCCTTCAATTTTGTGGCCCATTTTCCGTTCCCTTCTCGTCTTTTGGGTGGATGCAATGAATTGTATTAGTTACCCATCTGGTTCTGTTATCCGAGCACAAGAGTTGAGTGAAAAGGTCGAGAATGTGTGTAACAAGCTATGAAAAAAATACAAGATTACGCTACAAATCTAATGGCCCATCCCTCTCGAGCGCCTTCTCTGCACTCACCCTCGCCGATCGCCCCACCTTTCCTCTTGGTTTCTCAGCGTACATGGTCTTGCGCACCTCGTTGGCGTAGTCGATGCCGTCATCCCCCTTTTGAATCTCGTGCTCCATGACGGCTTCGTCGACCAACACGTTCCGCGCAACCTTTTTGCTGGCTGGCGTCGGCCGCTCACGCGCAGGCAATGCGTCCTCGTCCAGGTCTTGCTCCTCCTCGGGCAACTCCCGCACCATGAGCTCAGACAAGGTCTCTGGCGACGCCGACGTGTAAGGCAACCGCGTGAAGCGCTGGTTCTTGTCATCTATCTGCACGCCCAGCAATGCCGTCAGCGTCCGTATGTCCTCGGGCTTGACGGCGGCGGCCCGCGGAGCCGCCGACGCTTCCATGTCCGCTGCCGCCGCACCCAACGGATCCTTGGTCGCCTTGCCGTCTGCAGGCGCCGCCGCAGTCGCAGCCTTGTATCTCACAATGGCGTCCCGCCGCTTCCTCTCATTCCACACGAGTTGCTCAATCACTGACTGTGGCATTCCCGAAAACACGGGGTCCACTGTCCGCTCGCGCTCCTCCTCGTCTTTCCCCTTGGTGACGGCCGCCTCCTCAAACATGCCCGCACGCCGAATCTGCACACGATACCGGTCCTTGTAATCAATATCAAACGAGAGCTTGTGCATCAAATCCTTGACCCAGTCGAACCGGATCATGGTCGGGAATCCAAGGAAGGCATTGAGTGCACGCAACGACGTACGGAACACGACACGTGCAACGGCCACCTTGTTCATGCCTGCGACCGCCAGGGACTTGAACGTGATGCGCGAAAGGTACTCGTCGGCGGCATCCCACACATGTGTTTGCGCTGAGCCATTGGTGTTAGCGGCACGGGACGTGGTTGCAGATTCCGCAAGTGCGCGCGGGGCCTTTGCGGCGCTGGCAGCCTCAGTGTACGACCTCGGCGCATGCACTGCAGCATCTGCATTTGCAACTGTAGCCGTGCGTTTGCCTTGCTTGCCCGCCTTGGCCACCACATCCCTTGGCGGCTTCAAATGCACATATCGAAACGCCGGGAAATCCGAGGGTAACTTGTCGCCAGGCATGTGCAAGAGCGATTGGCACATGAGCCACGTGGCCGTGGCCACGTCCTTGGGCAAGTAAAGCAACCCAGCGCGGGCATTGTAAGGCTCGTAGTGCACAATGCGCGGTGGGTAACTGAGCATGGGCTGGCGCGAAATCACTGCTTGCACCGCCTCCTCGTCATCGTCGGCAGCGTCCGCGGCCTTGGCGGCTTGAGCGGCGGCCTCGCGCGCAGCAAAATCGGCAATGGCTTCTGCGCGGTACTGGCGCGCCATGGCAAAGCGGTGCAGCAAGGCCACGTGAAAGTCGCACAGCAGCGTGGTGAATGTTTGAAACGCCTTGATGTAGTCTTGGTTGCCAATGTGCAGTTGCAGGGCCTTGAGGTGGAGGCGCGAGTCAATGAGCACTTGAATGGGCCGTTGCAGCGGATGGCACGTTTCGGATGGCAGCGACGGCAGGGGAGGAATCGTAAGCTGGACCAATGACCTCGCTGCAGGGTCCACCTTGGCGGATGCAGACTCGGCCTTGCGTTGGGCCACTTCAATGGCGGGCTCACCCAGTTCATTTGCGAGTTCTGTGGGCAAGGGGTTGAATGCAACGAGCGCGGATGCGGACCCAACCGATTTCGTTGGCTGGACCAAGTCGGCGACCAAGCACCCGGAAATGAGCGAATACTGCTCGCACAAATCGGCCTGCCCACGCAACCGCTCAATCAACTCGTACACCTTGTCTTGATCGGGCTTGAGCTTTGTAAAGTACGTCATGAGATGGTAATAGGTCGTCGGATCGAAAAACATGCCGCGGCGGCCAAACTCGTCCAAAACAAACTGGGCGTGCGCCAGGCGACCATTAAACAAGGCCATTTTGAGCAAATAATTCAACACCGTGTGCGTCACGGGCATGCCTGCGTGGCCCATGGCCTCAAACACTTGCCAGGCCACCTTTTCGTTGTTGACCGTGACACAGCACGCAAGCAACGTGTGTGCAATGTCGGGCGTCAAGCGCACGCCCTCGGCGCGCATCTGCGGTTCGAGCACCTCGATTGCATACTGTGCGCCGGCAGCGTCACGGTGCAGGGCGTGCATCATGGTAAAGTACGTGGTGGCGT
This sequence comes from Catenaria anguillulae PL171, assembly GCA_002102555.1. NCBI lineage: Eukaryota > Fungi > Blastocladiomycota > Blastocladiomycetes > Blastocladiales > Catenariaceae > Catenaria > Catenaria anguillulae. The sequence continues at coordinate 161,519 of MCFL01000014.1, forward strand.
TGCGCTCGAGCCCATATCGGGCCGTCATGGTGTCGAATGCGCGGTACAAGTGATTCCATCCGCCGTGCACGCCCATGACCCGCAAATATGCGTGCATGGACTGATGCGTGTGCGGGATACCATGCTGATGCGTCATTTCACGATGCAAGTCGTGCAACTGCTGAATCACGGCCACGCGCTTCTTGACAATGGGCTTGCGTGGCTTGAGTGCGAGGAACGCAATCGAGTAGGTTTCGGCCGTCACGGGCACCCCACACGCACGCATGATGCCCATGTACTGCAAGATGACCTTGACGCGATCGTGCACGTTCACGTTTTCGCGCGTGTTGGCGTACCCGCGCATCAGCGTGTGGATGGCGTATTGCGTCGGCATGTACCCATGCTGGATCATGGCCTCGAGTGCCGCAGCCGCGTCCTTGAGCGGGTAACGGTAATGGTCGTCGTAGTTGGCCAGCACTAGGCATGCAAGGATGGATTCGTGCGCCGATTCAGACAGGTGCAACCCGAGGCGAGCAATGGTTGCTCGGGTTTCTTGAAACACCTTGGCAACGTGCAGCCGATGTGTCCAGTCGGCGGGCGTTGGGTACCGTGCAAATCGGTGCTCAGAGAGCGATGCACGGCACGCTTCGAGAAGCGGCGAATACAGATTGATGCCCGGATGGCTCGGGTCGTCAATGTCGGGTCCATACACGTCAAACAGGGCCGACTGCAAGTCAATGGTCGCTTGCAAGTTGTTGGATCTGGCTGCACGCAACAGCAGGGCATATGCCGATTCGATCGATGGGACGATTTCCGATTGCACGCACGTGACAAAGAGAGAGCGTGCACGGTCAAAGTCGCCCGCTCGGGCAAACGCCGTGATCCACTCGGAGGGGTGTGGCGGCAGGCTCGTGTCCATGAGCTGGGCGCTCACTTGCTGGAACAGGTGACGCAGTGAGTCCAGGTCGGATGCTTGGCCCAAGGCCCGGATTTCATATCGCAAGGCAATGGACGGGTTCCAGTCGAATGCGCCATGGCCCTCGAGCGATGTTGCTGCTGCTTTTGCCTTGCGCAAAATGTCGAGCGCGAGCGGGCCAGCAACCAACATGCGTGAAGAGAACATGTCCGGTGCGTACATGTCGAGGACCGTGTCGAGTAGTCGCCACCACGCGGTTGGCCCGTGCAAGTGATGATTGTCTGCATGAGCGAGTGCGCTGACGGCGGCATTGATCCCAGTGACAAAGGCCTCAGGTGATGGAGCGTGACGGAGTGCAAGGAGGAATGTCAGGAGCACAGGGGACGATGATGACGAGGTCAATGAGGCGGTGGCGGATAGCGATGGTGCTTGACTTGCGTCATGCAAGGAGCGTTGGCGAATGTTCCAGTCTTGGAAGATGTTGATGCAACCATAGGTATCAGAAGGGGCAAGGGCATTGAGGATATCGAGAATGCGCGGTTCTGTCAAGGCGGGCGGGTGCGAGTTGAAGAGTGCGGCATAGTATGCGAAAATGGTTGCTGGGTCACCAGCGGCAAGGACGGTTGGCAGATTCGCAACCAGATCCTGCGGGTTGTGGCACACGTTTCATGGGAGGGTCAGTGCTCGGGCAGGCACATTTGAGAATACGACGCAACAGAGGGCGCATGGCCGACATACATCCACAGTCAAGGACTCGGGTGGAGGGGGTGGAGGCGGTTGCTGCGGAGGTGAGGGATCGCTGCTGCCAACCGCACTGTCGTCGGCAGGGACAACAAAGAGTGGGGCACTGGACGGACGCCGAGTGCGATCGGTGGGTGACGCTTGACTCGAGAATGCGCGACAGAACCCATGCCGTGAATGCACGGCTGGGATGCAAGAGGAGGCAGCAGAGATACAAGAGATGGCAAGCGTTGGTGATCGGGAAGCCAGACTGTCGTGGCGTGTGACTGGCGTGCACACGCAGGACGGAAGCAGACCGAACGTCCGGGAGGAAAGGAGCACGGTGCGAAGCGGTTGCGGCAGCCGGCGTGTAGCTGAGTAGGTGGTGGTTGCCGCCGTCATGGCGCTCGACAAACAGTTGGTGAACAATGTCGGGAATGGACGGGACCGATGGACCGATGGAGCGATTGGATGGGCAAGTGGAGCCGTGCAGGCAGGCGAGCAGGCGAGCAGGCAATGGGGCCGACGGTGGAGGCAAGTTAAGAGTGAAAGAATGCAGTGCCGTGTACACTTGGGTGGGTTCATTCATCCATGCAATCTCATGATTGAAATTGAAATTGAAACTTTACTTCAATGTTGGATGGAGTTAGGAAAAAGCACAACTCAACGTGAGGGCAGCAGAACGTTAACAGCCCGATCGGCGGCCCATTTCATTGTTTCCCTTCCCCTGCTTTCGAATTCAAATCTGTTGGCTCCATCGATTGTCACTGCATATTTATTAGTACTAGTCGCTCAACACTACACGACGCTTCACCTCGTCGCAATGGATGCCCCGCAACAGCACGGCCCGACCATTGGTCAAAAGCTCAAGATGGGCGCCATGATGTATGGCACCCACCACCCACCAGACCATGTGCTCCAATTCAACACGACCCTGACCAACGACTGACTTCTCGATCCATAGGGGCACTGGCGTCGGCGTCGGCCTTGGGTTCATCCTCGGCAACATCCAGTATCTCATGTGCGCTTCCCTCTGTTCGACTCCCGACCCTGCCCATTCCTCTTCACCTCTTCTGACACTTGCTGTGGCCCCATGGTTCCATATCGGCTTCGCATTCGCCAGCTACGGAGCCCGCGGCAAGGGCTATCTCGGCACCCTTTCCAACTCGGTCATGACCTCGGGCATCACGTTCGGCTTCTTCATGATGGTTGGTTCGTAATCTTGTCCCGTTCCAATTTGGTTCATTCATCAGTCCAATTGTGGGCTCATCGTCTCCCGGCTCGCCGCGCAACAAACCAGGTTCCGTCATCCGTTCAGAAGAACGCCAGCCGGTGGCGCTCTTGTCCGCCCATCCATTGTTCGCCAACTTCCCGCCCACATTTCGCCCGAGACCCGCGCTGCATTTGCAAAGTATGGCGAATGGGAACGGGAAAACGCTATTTGATCTCCATTGTCTGTCTGTTTTTGACGCCAATGTATGTAGTCTGTATTGTGTGTTCCAAGTTCAGGCGTCTGTGGTGGGGGCCAGCTTCTGGTCGAATCGTTCCCGCAGCCCATTTCCTGCCCTTGCAACAACCACCACATTGTGAGCATGATTCCAGTGACGATTTCTTTTGACGAGGGACAGCAGGGGTCAAAACGGATCCAATGGCCAATTTCTGTCGCCACCCCTCAAACGGGGTGTCTGCGCACAAAAAAAAAAAAAAAACCAAAGCAATAGCGCCATCAAGTCGACGCCGACATTCTACGTCGATCCGCCGTTGCCTTGACTCTGAGCTGTTCTGAAACCAAATTCACAATCGAGTTGTCGACGTCCTCACCAAAAACTAGCCAAACGAGTGCAGGCCAACAGATCAGTTGCTTGCCAAAGAGACAAATTCGGCGATCAGCGCAAACCGAATACACCTGCAACTTACCTCCCGGATCTTGTCGCGCAGGTTGTCTTCCTTGTACTCTTCCCACTTGACGCTGACGGCGCTCGGCGTGACGGTTTGCTTTGCGATGGCTGCATTCCGTTGGAGACTGTCAGTGACACCACGGGCATAGTTATGGATTCAGCTTGTGTGTGATTGAGCCAAGTCGCTCTCGTACCCTGGGAAAACCGCAACTTGGGCCAGTCGCGGAGTATCTGTATTGCCACCCAAGCACATTCAGCCTCGCCCCTTCACTACCGTTCGACACAGGAAAACATGGCCAAGCGTACCACTTGTCCGTCCTGCACAACAACTTGGAAATACGTCTGACTTGGCGCGGGCGCCGTACATTGCCTAAAAACCAACCACATACTCTGAATGAATAAGGCTCTCATCCAGTCAATACCTGAGGACCATACGCCTCAAACAAAGGTTTGGTCTGCGGCGGCGGCTTTTTAAACCCCGCCAACACTTCACGGATCGCATTGGGGGGCTCGGTCGCAGCATTTAGCGGCACAGGCGACGTGGCGGCCTTGGTAGCACGCGGCGATGCGGCGGGTTTCGGACCCACAGGCGGCCGTGCGACAGGCGCGGCGGCGGTCGATGACATGATGGAATGGTGTCGCGGTGGGTGTCGAAATTGGGTATGTTGAGTCGGATCTGATGGGATGCGCTGGGTGGTGTTTGTGTATAGCATTTGGATACTTTCACTGTTACTTGCATCGGGCCGTTGAGATGATTGGCATGGTGGGAAAGAGCCAACCAAGTCGAACGCGACACTGATGGAAGGTACCGCTTGGAGCGGACCTGGACCTCTACGAGAAGAAAAACACAAAAGGAGAAAAGGAAAACAAGCAGGCGATCACCAAAGGGCAAACAAATGATAAATACGGAATGGGAAAGCCAAAAGGGACTTGCTGAGCCCGGATCTGGGGAAGTAACAGATGGGAACGGTCCAGCGCGTCCACTTCGGCCATCCGCCTTCGCACAGAACCCACCAGGAGCACCAAAAGACAACAGCGCTGCTGTACACCAGGCACGTCTTTTTTTACTTGGGGTACTGTAGCACTACTAGCACGCCAAATTGGTAACAAGGAATATGCATGCGTTTGGCTCCCAACGAGGAGGCACGATCGCTTGTGCCAACACCCATGCCGAAACAAGCGACTCAAAAGAATAACCGTTGCGGATGAGTTTATGGATGACGATATCAACGCCAAATCAAGTTTCTCACGCTTGTCAAAATTGAAAGGTGTGGACAGTCGTGGTTGAGCTCTTGAGCAAGGTGTCGTGCCACGCCTCCGTCGTCTGTGGTTCGTTGGTCAGAGTGATCTTGTACCGGACGCTTTCCTTTCTCCCGTAAGCGGTCCGTCAATGCTAGAAATCTATAGGATGATAGAAGCAGAGACAGGCTTGTGAAGCACATGTGTGTTTACATGTGTGCTGCGAGCAATCAAGCAGTGAAGTGCAGAGCGAACACTGCAGGAGGACCAGCGAGCAAGCCATATGAATACACGTGACAGGGGCACGCCTCGTTGGCTGGCCCCTGACACAAAGATGGCAAACAGCTTGCTGCGCTTGTGTTGAGCTTCATGCATGGCTCTTTGCCCAATGTGAGTGTAATTCGACGAATGCAGCCGTACTGACCTCCCGTACTCGAACGCCGGACTGTCTTTAACTCGTCTTTGCAGCCGCCATCAACCTCCGCACAGCGCTCTGGAAGTCCGCCTGTGTGGCCTCCTCCGACCATTGCCATCGCAATAGACTTGTGTTTCCATTGTTTCCCACAACCACGCCCTCCCGGCCCACCATGCCCAGTCTCTCAACCACGCTTGGCCGCCGAGGCTCCGCTTCTGCCGCGCCTCTCACCCACAAGCACGTCACGACAAAGGTCAGAAATGAGACCCAAGTCTTTGGCTGGCCTGGCGCCCTTCACTACCATGGGTCAGTCATTCCCAACGTAGCCGTGCCCGTCCTCTTCTTCACGCTCTGGGCAACGTTTGTCTATCTGCTCGGCCATTTTGCATTCGGTGCCGTGGCCAAGGTCTCGATTCCGCCCACCTTCATCACCATCATTTCGCTCGTTCTCTCCTTGTTGCTGGTTTTCCGCACAAACACCGCTTATGAGCGGTACAATGAAGGTCGCAAGGTATGCCCCCTTTGCTCGTGTTTTTCTGGTGCAGCCTTGTCTCCATTCGTCATTCGGTGGGTGACCGCGGCGTTTCCCACGCGTTTATTGTACTCACAACATCAATTGCATTGTCCTTGTTCATGCGCAGCTCTTTGGCACTCTCATTGTCAATGCCCGCAACCTTATCCGTCTCATTTGGGTTTCCATAGAAGAAAAGGACGTGCGCGACACCCGCGAAAAGGTCGCTGCTCTTCAACTCGTCCTCGCCTACTTTGTTGCCACCCGCAACCACTTGCGTGCCGAATACGGCTCAAGGACTCCAAGGGCGTTTGGCGCCACGAGCTCGTGTCGCTGATTCCTCGCAAGAAGCGTGACGAGATGGCCAACCGCTCGCACACCCACTTGCCCATGCTCTCGCCCACAGCGGGCGGCGAAGGCACTGGTGCAGCCCGGCCAACCAGTCCCATTTCACGCCTCCGGGTCAGGACGCACACCAGCGGCGGAGATGCTCGGAGCGCGCTCAGCACCGAGCATTTGGCTGTGCCTGTGGAGGACGAGCACGAAATGGCCGCAGCCGCCGCCCAGGAAGACGAATGCGACCGGTCCAACATCCCAATGGACATTTCGCACTTGCTTGCCGCATATGTGATTACCCAACGCAAGCGGGAGCGCGTCGACATTCCGCAGTTTGGTGTGCTGACGACAACCATTTCCAACTTGGTGGACACTGTTACCAACTTGGAACGCATTCTGACAAGTCCCATTCCCATTGCCTACACTGTGCATTTGAAGCAGGCGCTGTACATTTACTTGCTCATCTTGCGTACGTCCTCTCCTTATTCATTCCCGCTTTATGGTGTATGGTTTCTGTCTGACTCGCCGCATGACAACAGCCTTCCAAATCATCCAACAATTCTTTGCGCTGACCATCCTCATCGTCTTCCTTGCCGCCTTCACCTTACTCGGTGTCGAGTCGATTGGTCAAGAAATTGAAAACCCATTTGGGTACGATCTCAACGACTTGCCCATTGACAAGTTTGTCCACGACATGCGCGAGGAAATTGCTGCCGTAATGTCATCGGACCCGATCGACTTGGCCGCCTGGGACCTTAACGTGACGCTTCCTGCGGTTGCGCCTGCCGCAAGCGACTCGGACATGTCGGCGACCATGGCTGCCGGCGGGGCAAGCGGCAGTGCAAGTGCCCGCAAGGCTCTGTTCCATCGTTCGGGCGCGTCGGCGTATGATCGGCTCATGTCGAGCCAGGAAAATGTGCATGGGAGTGGGTCGGCGTCCAGCGGTTCGTCACCGGCTGGGTCGACCAGGGGGGTGATGAGGAAGATTATGGGCACCTTGGACCGGAATGGCGGACATTGAGTGTGTTGGATTGTTGTCTCATGTGTGTTGTGATGCTTTTCTTGTTTCGTTTCATTTCGTCCATCGGTTCCGTTCGCTTCCCGTGTGTGACGATTTTGTCATCGTGTCTTTTTCGCTTCCATTTCCCAGCATTCTTTCGGTTTGATTTCCTTCACTTTCTGGCAATTCATCATCATCTTCACCGTCTATCTATCGATGCATTTAACCATTCAGGACTTGGCTTACCAGTTGGCTCACGTTCGAGCGTCGCCTGCGATGCGGACGATTCAGCGGCTGCGGCCGTAGACGCGATGCCCTTGAGAACGTGTGGCGCGGCAACAAAGGTGTTGGGGCAAACGAAGGTGGCAGCAAACGCAACCCATGCCGAGAGTTGCCGACTCGAGCTCACCACACATGTTGGGACGGTCGGAACTTGCGGGAGTTCCAGAAGTTGGCACCGAGGAGCTGGACCCACATATAAAGGTGACGAGCGCCCGCCCCACAGCCGCACATCGAACATCGAACGGCCTGGGTCCATCATCTCGCACTCTCCTCTTCTCTCTGTAGTTGATTTTGCCGCACTCGCCCTTGGAACCGCAGTGTCACCAATACCATGCTTGCACTTCACCGCTTGCTGCCTCGGCGCCCCGCCATGTATGTTTTTCGCACCTGTTGCGGGGACCTCCCTGCCACGTCTCGCACCGTGTCTCACGCCGCCGCTGTGCCCATGTGTAGACGGCCCGCGCCCTGTCCACGACCCGCCCGGCCTGTCTCTGTCTGCGCCAAGGTCAAGTCGTTTGTCAATGGCGAATTCTTTGAATCCTCGTCGTCGACCTGGCATCCAATCATCAACCCTGCCACCCAAGAAATCGTCTCGTACGTGCCCGAATCACGCCCGAGGAGCTCGAGGCTGCCACCCGCACGGCCGCCGAAGCCTTCGAGTCGTGGCGCAAGACAACGGTTCTGACCGCCAGCAAGTCATGTTCAACCTTGCCGCCTTGATCCGCCGCGACACGGACAAGCTTGCGCACATGATCACGCAAGAGCAGGGCAAGACGCTGCCCGATGCGCGCGGCGATGTGTTCCGTGGCTTGCAAGTTGTCGAGCACGCCGCATCTGTGCCCACGTTGCAGATGGGCGAGCACTTGCCCGTGGCCACCGACATGGACACGTACACGATTCGCCAGCCGCTCGGTGTCACGGCGGGGATTTGCCCATTCAACTTCCCGGCCATGATCCCGCTGTGGATGTTCCCCATGTCGACGGCCGTTGGTAACACCATGGTGCTCAAGCCCTCGGAGCGCGACCCGGGCGCGGCCGTGCATTTGGCCAAGCTGGCCATGGAGGCTGGCTTGCCCAAGGGCGTGTTGAACTTGGTCCATGGAACGCATGATACCGTCAACTTCATGTGCGACCATCCGTCCATCAAGGCCATTTCGTTTGTGGGTGGCGATCGTGCTGGTCGGCACATTTTTGCGCGCGGCACGGCCAACGGCAAGCGTGTGCAGGCGAACACGGCGGCTAAGAACCATGGTGTCATTGTGCCCGATTGCAATGTCAACTCGACCTTGAACTCGATTGTTGGCGCGGCGTTTGGTGCGGCTGGTCAGGTACGTATCTTTTGGTTGTACAGCATCAGACCGAATCCGTTTGACTGACGTTGAGCTCTCAATGAACCATAGCGGTGCATGGCCCTTCCCGTGCTCATCTTTATCGGCGACTCTGCCAAGCTCATCCCGGAACTCGTTCAGCGCGCCTCCAAGCTCACCGTCAACGGCGGTCTCGAACCCGACACGGACGTGGGTCCCATGATCTCTGCGCAAGCGCTTGCCCGTGCCGAGCAAATCATCTCCGAGTCCGAGGCCATGGGCGCCAAGGTAGTGTTGGACGGCCGTGGCGTGTCCGTTCCCAAATACCCCAAGGGCTGGTTCCTGGCCCACCATCATCCAAAACGCAACTCGCGACATGCCCTGCTACAAGGAGGAGATCTTTGCGCCTGTCCTCGTGACCATGACGGCCAAGACGCTCGACGAGCCATTGACATCATCAATGCCAACCCGTACGGCAACGGCACGGCCGTGTTCACCAACAATGGCGCGGCCGCACGCAAGTTTGCCAACGAGATTGACGTTGGCCAGGTCGGCATCAATGTGCCCATTCCCGTGCCGTTGCCCATGTTTGCCTTCACAGGCAGCAGGGGCTCGATTGCCGGCGATATCAACTTTTACGGCAAGTCGGGCGTGCAGTTTTACACGCAGATCAAGACGGTTACGGCCTTGTGGAAGGCCGAGGATGCCGTTTCGACCAAGGCTGCGGTGGCCATGCCCACGCTCAAGTAAGGTGTTGTTTTAATTGTCATTTCGTTGGAGTGCCCCTTGTTTCTTTCCTTTGTTGTGCCAGTGTCATACATTTCGCCCCAACGTGTGCCCGTTGGCGGGCAATGCATTCTACCTATACACATGTAAACAAGTCATACGTGCCTACGCATGGCAACCAGCAGGCCGCGGGCAGACTCCCACGGGTCGTCTCGCAGACGCGTGCGTGCCCGGCCCGAGATGGCTGCTGACTTTGCAGCCTGCAGACTGTGTGCCGATATACTAAGTGTTTCTTAACTTTGGAGCAAAGATGAATCGAACGATGCGACTGCAGCGGCACACTCTGTCTGCATTTCTCTCGCGCTCATCCACATCATCCCGCAGGCTCTTGATCCACACTCATACCGGACCCGCCGTCGTCTCGCACCGACGTCGTCAGCCGAGTCAGCAAGCGTTTTTGCACCTTCGTCACTACGCCCCCGACCAACCCATGACCATGTCCCCCCGTCTGCCCCAGACGTCGCCGACCCTCTCCTCGCCCAGCTCGGCCCCGACCCGCCCACGGCTCCCTCGTCCGATCCATACGAAAATGCGGCATCGGGCCACGCCGCCGCGCTCGTGTCGCAGCTCACGCGTGACCCAGCGCTCGCAAACACTCCCTCGCCGCAATCGGGCTGGACGCTGCTCCACTTGGCCGCCCGGTACGGCCACCCGCGCGTCGCACAAGCGCTTCTGGCGCGCGGCGCAGACCCGCACGTTGTAGCCAATGGCAAAACGGCAAGGTCGGTGGCCGAGTTTTGGGGCCACGCCAGTGTCGTGCAACTGCTGCCCGACTCGGTTGCCGCTGACGCTTCCAATACCGTGGCGGCAGCGCAAACGTCTCGGGGCCGTGCCGTGCGAGCATTGCCAGACTTGCACGTGCCTGGGCTCACATTTATGGCGCCTCCATCCGTCGACCGTGCTGCGCAGCTGCGAACCAAGCCCGACGCAGTCAATGCTATGTACCGCGACCCGCGCACCCGATTCGTTGCACTGATCGGTGCCCAAGTACTGTGGCACGGGTCACGCTCAACATCGGGCCTTCCTCGGGCGTGCGTTATGTGTCGCGTGAAGAGCTGCTTGCGTGGTTCCCCGACATGCACGCAACGCTGGTCAATTTCACGCCCAATGCCCGCGACACGAGTACCGGGCCGCCGCTCGATCCGCCGATGGCATTCCTCGGTATTGATACGGCCGACGCCGGGCGAGCGTACTTTGGGCTGGACCTTGCCGCACTTGTGTGCACGCCCCCCGCCCCAGAGCCGTCGCCATCACCCAATCCGGTCGACCTCATTCTCACCAAAGCATCGGACGCAACCGTGACCGACATGCGCACCGCGGCCGGCCGTCTGCTCGCCCTCTCCACGCCCGCCTCAACCCTGGCCGCCGGCTGGCTCGCCCAAGCCCGGTCACTGCTCGACTGGCACGCGCGCCACAAGTTTTGTGCCGGGTGTGGGTCACGCACATTGCCAACGGAATCCGGATGGCGCCGTACGTGCCCCAACACGGCCACCTCGGCGTGCCTCGCAGGCATCCAAAACTACGCCTACCCAGGACCGATCCCGTGGCCATGGGATGTGTGATCCACCCACTTGGCACGCACTTGCTGCTTGGCCGCTCCAAGGCCTGGCCACGCGGCATGTACTCGTGCACGGCCGGGTTTGTGGAGCCCGGCGAGCCTCTCGAGGCGGCTGTGCGCCGCGAGGTGAAAGAGGAGACGGGCGTCCAAGTGGGTGCGGTCGAGTATGTTGTGAGCCAGCCATGGCCCATGCCCAACTCGCTCATGCTCGGGTGCATGGCGCAGGCAACCAGCGATCGCATTGTGCTTGTGGATGACGAGCTCGAGGAGGCCAAATGGGTCGGGGTCGAGGCAGTTGCCGACATGGTCAAGGCGTCCGATGCCATGTTTGGTAAGCCCGGGGGACAAAGGCAAAGTCTGGGAGGCGATTTTTGTCCGCCGCCCAGTAGCATTGCGGGCGTTCTGATTCGCGAGTGGTTGGAGCGGTGGGCCCCGCGCGACGGACTGGCGCGCAGGTGCACCAGGCGGCAGCCGACAAGGCTCGCATGTGATGCTTTGCAATGCAGAGTGGCAGTTTGGGGTGTGTCTTGCTGTTCATTTAAAAGTCCTTCACAGGTTGATCAAACATATAAGCAGTCCAATGCGCCAAGTAGTGTGGGGAAAACGGATGTCTCGAAAAGTGTAATTCGGCATGGAAGAGCAGCAGCACAGGCAACAGCAAGATGCGCAGGGCAAGAAGAAAAAGGAAACAAAAACAACGACGAACGGGACGGGAAATCACAATTAGGAGCATAAAAGAACGCCGGGCATCAAAAAGAAAAACAAAAAGACAAGTCAAAGGAATAACAAGAACGTGATGCGATAAGACAACCAAGACAGGGAAAACGGGATACACAAATGTTCAAGAGGGAACGTCCAAACGAAGGCAAAGAGGGCTGAATCGGGAGCTGGAGCGAAGGGCAAATGTACACAAAGAATATGAGCACAGTTGGGACGGAAGCGCTGCAGGTGGATAGAGGATTGAGGAAAAGGGCGAAGCAGATACGAAAGGCAAGAGGGCGGAGGGGAATACGAGCAGTCTAATGAAATTTGAAGCATGGGTCAAAACGGGTGCGTGGGCAATGCCGATGCGAAGAAAGCGGCAAGGAAGACGGGTGCGAGTTACTTGAACTTTTTGGGTCTGTTTCACGAGAGGAAATAATGCAGTCAGTATCCAGAGCGCAGAGTCACAGGGCAATGTTGAGAAAGAGAACTACTCGGCGACTTTGTCGGTCTCCACTCCTTCTTCATCTTCCTCGTCTTCTGCCCCACTCTCCTCGTCGGATCGCGTATCCTCTGCCGACTGCCCCTCACCACCTTGACAATGACCCTGAAGATCATGTACAACCAAATCAAGAGCAACACTTGGAGCGTGCCCAAAAGCGCCAGAAAGAAGTACAAGGCTGGCCACGACATGTAGTGCCCCCGCTCTGGCTCGTACTCCATGGACAGTAGCTTGGGAATGTCGCGATAAATGCTGGCCACAATCACATTGTACACGTAATGCCGCGAGTAAATCCACACGCCGACAAACGCAACAAACATGGCGTCGCACGTCTTGCGCCACCGAATGTAGTTGAGGCACTTGGCGGTTGACAAAAAGATGTCGCCAACGTCCATGGTGGCCAGAATGGCACATCCGACGCGCGTAAAGTTGGTATAGTAGGATGAAATGATGAGTGCGCACGTCACAAAGTGGTGGACCAGCATTTGCGTGTAGTCCTTGCGGGCTTTTCAATGTGGATGACGAGGACTTGCTGAATCCAAAATGCGAGTTGGAGCAGGTAGTAGGCTTTGAATTCGCCAGAGAGGTATTCGTGGGGGTAGTCTATGTCCACGCAACACACCAGTTCATGCGGATCAGTCAGCTTGGGGACATGCAAGGAAACGCACACAGAGACGGAGACGTACCGATCCAAAACTGCTCGACATTCATCCAGAACGGACTCCTATACACAAACCACATGCCGATACTCCACGAAACCGAGTAATACAAGCCAAGCCACCCTTGCTCGCCAAACCGCTCCACGTGGGATCGAGTGCATTTCAGCTTGCGAGCAAGCGGCTTGAGCACGTGGTCGATCGTCACGGCACGCACAAGAGTCCAGATGATGATGCCAAAGACAACAAAGGCAACGTCCAGGGGCCTTTTGCGTACAGGTTGGTTGCTGGACCGGGCGACGTGCTGTTTGGTGGGTGACGTGCGACACGGTCGGCGGTGAGAGGGTAGGCGGGCAGCACAATGTTGTGGAAGTAGGATGAGGCCGAGGGTGGGGCAATGGCGGCGCCCGCGAGGAGCAGCGTCAGGATGGCAAGTGGAAGCTCTGTGTGGATATGGTGGAGAATTGATGCTCTGTCAGCTTTGATAAACCCGGTGATAAACTGAATCAGTCGAGGGGAGGCGCAAGGAAGGGACGGCTGGGGTTTCGTGTGTTCGATGGAAGGGACAATACAACTGTCGGTCCCAACCAACATGGCACACACCAGCTTGATGCGATCCAAAGCTCGAGCAGAGCGTACCGATTTGGTTGTCGCGATACCAGCGCATCAAAGTGCTTGGCTGCCACTCGTGGTGGTGGTGATGAAGGCTGTGCTTGGGCTGCTGCTGCCGGCGTCCTGTGGCAGCTTGCGACGGCGATTTACCCATAGACGACGAAACAGCAGCCGCGGCCGCGTGGCGCTCGGCCTTCTTTTGCGGGCCGTCAGCTTGACGGGTGGCGCGAGGGGTGACGGCGACTCGCCACCAGATTGCTGGTGGTGGGAACTGGTGGCGCTTGGCCGTGAGCGGCGGGAGTGATGAGCCAAGTGGCCCGCTGCAGGAGAGGATGAGGCGGCGGTGGTCTTGTGGCAAAGGTCGCGAGCGGACACGGCGACGGTGTCCTGTGCTGCTGCTGGCGGGCAGCAAGCGGGCTGTTGGAGGGTGGCATGGGGAGATTCGTCCTATCCATGGTGGTGTTCGGTGAGCGGTGATCGGAGGCGGCGGTGGTGCATGATCCTTTGCAATAGGTAGCCAGTCTTTGTCTTGGCTTTGGCTTTGAGTCGTGTATGGTAGAGGAGAGAAAAGCAAAGAGCCAAAGAGGCGGAGGACGACAGCAAGTATGTAGGGACATGTGTCAAGTGTGGAGCGGAGAAATTGGCTTAAGATTGCGGGCGATCACGGGAATCCCAATTTTTTCTTTTGTTGGAGCCAGTCACCAAACATATAATTCCGTCAGACGAGGCGTCGCCGTGTTTCCCACACTCACTGTCGGTATCGGTTTCCCACTCGGGCAGAGCGGGGGAATGGGGCGGGAAGTCCTGGTGAAGTCGCTGGGAGCAACAGGTCGAATTATTTATCAAAGCAAATCGACATGACCTTGGCTCTTCCGGCTGGCTGGAGGCTGTCGTTGCGAATCGCGAGTGGTTCGCTCCGCTGTTGCACCAAGTTGGGCGCACGATGCAACAGAGATGCTCGAACCGGCGTGATGATGACATAAAGGCATCAAGTCGCCGACTGGCTACTTTACAACGTTCTCCTGTGCCATCTCGGCGACGGGTCAATGGCATCCGGATCCTTTACCTATGATCTTTGCACATTGAAATCATCGACGTTACTGGGCTTGACGACCGTCTCAGGTCGCAATACTGTAAAGACTGTTGGCAGCCGAGGACGACGTCCAAGCAAGTTGTCCGCCGACAACGATATACAGACAAGTTGTTGCCTCGATGACAGGGCGCAGGAAGCTGTTCAGTCAAGGCGAATGCAACTTGTTGCGAGCCGCCACGCTTTCAGCTTTCAGCTAACGTCAAGTATTGAAGGGCACGATCGGTAAATCCGAGTCCCGGAAGAGTTGCGCCATTTCTTCGGAAGACGACCCGAAGAGTGATTCAGGATCAATTTATTCAGAAAAGGCAAAATCTCCGAGACATTGTTGATCACAGTCGAATATTGTGACTTCAACATAAAACTTGACATATAACAAGAAGGACCTACGGCCAAATGGAGTACAACACAGAGTTTATTGAACTGGAGCACAATAATGGTGAAGACCTATGGCCAAATGGATAAGGCGTCTGACTACGGATCAGGGGACCATACTCCAAGACGGGAATCCTGCTGTTGGCTTCGCAGTCGGGCACGTAGAAGAGCGCAATTGCCCAAGCTACCTCGCGCACAAAGGTCCGTGGCAGGCACGAGTCGCGGCCAGACTTGGGCTGCCGCATGGGCACACACACCGGGGTGCTGCCGCCAAACAAGGTGCCCGACATGAGGAGCGACGGCACATCGGAGACGCCGCAAGCGGCGAGGTGTTTGCTCAGCCAGCAACCATGTGTCCCAATTGTGAAGCCGTACACATTCATTTCGATACCGCAGCGCTTGTGCCAGCTGGCCTGGCCTGCACCTGCCGCGCCTGTCATTGTGGGTTTGTCATTTGTGGTGGCGACGAAATGGCCGTGGCCATTTGCAAAGGGCTGCATTGTTGTGATGGTTGGTCAATTTTCTTGTCGCGACACAGCAGGCTCATGACGTTTGCAGAACATATCTATTTACATAGACGCGTTAATGTGCTGGATCTCGCATCAAGTTCTTTCCGATGAGAATGAGCTTGGGCGGTAAAGCACTTGACCAACAGTACATGATGCAGAAATATGTGTGCCAATTTGTTCTGACGCACACAAGTTCCGCCATGATGAAGTTCAAACTCTTTGTGTGTACTCGAGTATGGCTCCATTTTTCCCATTCAATTGCCATTCCCAACCCGTTGGTAGTGAAAATGCAGAGAGGAAAATGCATCGAGCGACAATTGCACGCTTTAGAATATTTGATTCACGGTGTTCCAGTCCTGGCTCCTCGGAGAAAACACACCAGACTCGGATACTAGTGTAAAGATCATTGTGGAAAGTTAAGTAGCCAGGTGAAAAAAACAGATCACTGCCGATCCGCCAGGATTGACACAGACATCGTGTGACTCGACGACCAACGCTCAACATTCGGTTGTTGGCGGCACCAACATTGGCCCATGTATTCACCGACGCACGACAACTCTTGGTATCGTCACCTTGCGCATTCAATGCACCCGCCACCACACCCCGTCCCCTCTCCCAGGCCCGCACAGGAACGCCGACCACAACTCAAACCCCGCCACTCACTGACGCACACACACTGCTGACCTTTCGCAGCCAGCCTTGATCCGCCTTATTCGCATCTTCAACAACAACAGAAATGGCCGATGCAATGGAAGTCGATACCCCCGCGCCCGCCGCAGCAAAGCCCGCCGCCAAGGAGGGTAAGAAGCGCTTCGAGGTGAAGAAGGTCTGTTTGCTGTGAATATACGCCCCTGACGCGGTTTGGTATTCAATTGCTGACGGCTGACATTTGCCATCGATGCATGTAGTGGAATGCCGTGGCCATGTGGGCTTGGGGTATGTTCCATCACCACCACCTCTTGATGGCACTCTTTGCGTTCCTGACCGTTTCATTACGTGGCAACAGACATTCAGGTCGACAACTGTGCCATTTGCCGTAACCACATTATGGAACTCTGTATCGAGTGCCAGGCCAATGCGCAATCCGCATCGTCCGAGGAATGCACGGTTGCTTGGGGACAGTGCAACGTGCGTCCTGTTCCTCCTCTTGACCGCACCTTCCAGCGTTTGCTCGTCACTCACAATTTGGGGTTGCACTTCACAGCACGCTTTCCATTTCCATTGCATCTCGCGTTGGCTCAAGACCCGCCAAGTGTGCCCGCTCGACAACCGCGACTGGGAGTTTTTGAAGTATGGTCGGTAATCGCCATGTGTGCCGACTCGTTGTTGTGCTTGTCGTCGTCGTCGCTGGCGGTATGGCAGTGTCGTATCGGATTGTACAGAAGGACCATATCGTTCATCGTTTCCAATATCATCTCATTCTGATCCCCAGTGCTTGGCCCCACTCCCACTCGTGCGTTGGAGGCACTCAACCCGTGTATCTCGAGGCAATATAGGCAAAGCGGCAAAGAAAGAGAAGGAAAACGAGGATGATAGGAACAGATGACTTGAGAAGCGGACAATTACAAAAGGAGGTTGAGAGAAAAACAAGAAAATGAAATATGCGCACGACAAGAGAATGTGCAAGAAAAAAGCTGCAATGCCAGCCGGGAGTTATGCTTCGTCGTCGTCACTCGCCAACATGGTCATCAGAGTCTGGTCCAAGTCGATGTCGTTGCCACCTGGATCAGCAGTTGCGGGCGGTGTCAACAAATGCCCTCCGATAGTCTGCTCCTCTTCTTCTTCCTCCTCACTCAGTTGCATGGCTGCTGCTGCCCCGGCCCGGCTTCCTCGTCCTCATCATCATCGCTCATCTGCATGGCCGCCGCGCCATCCTCGTCCTCATCGTCACTCATGGCCATGACGTCTCCACCTTCGCCCTCGCCCTCTTCATCCTCGCCGCCGTCTGCCTGCCCATTGGCCGAGGCCGTCGTGGCTGCGGCTGCAGCCAGCAACACTCCAGCGGCCTGTGCGGCGGCGGTCGCCGCCAACACCTCCTCGCCACTCGTCTCTCCCCTGACTGCCCTCTCGGCGGCATCCAACACTTCCTGTGGCACAGGCTGGGTAATCTCCTCAGTCGACATGCCCGTTGCATCGGAATACTCCTCGAGCGACGCGGGCGCAAACTGCGACAAGGCCTCATCAATCTTTTCGGCATCGCGCTTTGCCTCCGAGTGATACTTGTTGCGCACATTGACCCTTGTCTTGCCCGGAATCGTCATTGCAATTGCCTCAAAGTTTGTGCCAAACTTGCGCAACCCCTCGTAAAACAACTCGAGCTCGTCGGGCCGCCACCGTGCGCCTGACCGGTTGGCCCCGCCGCGCGTGTGCGTAGCTTGGTTGTAGTATCGGCCATGTGCGGCCGACTCCTCAACAACATGTGTCGGCTGAGGCGTGCCGCGGCCACCACGTGCACCCGAGCGGACAATCAGCGCCGAGGGCCGCGTAATGACGGCTTTGCCGTCAATGAACTGAATGCTGGGCCCCATGGCGCCCGACGCGCCGTGCGAGTTTGGGTCGTCTGGGTCGTCGTCGTCGTCTGAGGGGAGCATGCGCTCTTGGTCCACGCCGTCATCGTCCTCATCCGATGCGCGCATGACTTCCTCTTCTTCCTCCTGGTCATCGGCATCACCGTGACCCTGCCCGGTGGATCGGCTGGACCTTGTACCGGATCCCGCACCCGCGGTGGCGGCCCCGTTGACGGCCCGCACACCAGCAAGTTCTTGGCGCTCTTGCTCGCGAATGGCCACCTCGGCCTCGTTCCACTCGCGCCGGATGCGATGGCGCTCGCGCTCATTGGGCGCTGCGGCCAACCTCGACGCGCGCTGCCGCTCGCGCAACCTGCGCTTTTGGCGAATCGACTGGTACAGCTTTTCGTGCTCGAGGGCACGTGCGCCGGCGGCCGTCATGGCGCCGTACACGAGGCCGCCGCCCATGGATGGGCGGGGCGAGTTGGCGGGGAGGATAAGGGGGACGAGGCGGCAGATGATGAGGTGAATGAGGACACGTCGCAGAAAAAGGACACGGGCAGCGCGTTGCGGACATTGGCGTCCGAAAGGTCGTGGTCGGGCAGTTTGGGGACATGTTGGCCTTTCGGGCAGACTTGCGGGGCTTTTTCGCGGCGGTACGTGGGCGTGAGGTGGACGAGGAGGCTGCGGTCGAAGCGGCAGACGCGATAGAGGTTGTCGACGAAATGGACGTTGTGCGTTTGCGCTTTTGCTTGCCTTTGACTTGAGCCGTGCGGCCACGGTTGTCTGGTTGTTCATCATCCTGTTCCTCCTGTTCTTCGTCCCGCTCCTCCTCGTCGTTGTCGTCTTCTTCCATCATCATCATCCTTCTTCAGTCGTGACTGATCCAGTCGGCGACAGAGGCGCAATCGGCGCAAGCAATGGCGACATGGCGGATCCCGTCGAACTGACCGATTGCGACCGCTGCCTACGGCCAGTCGGCAACATTGAGCTGCTGCTGGCATTGCTTGACGTGCTTGACTTGCGAGCGCGGGCGGCCTTGCGGGACGCTGCAGCGGCAGCTGACCGGGCAGCAGCGCTGCTGCGATTTCCGCAGCGCCCGGTGACGATCGCGACCCGCCAAAGGATGAGGACGATGTGCTCGGGCTGCTTGCGGGTCCGCCGAGGCCATATCCGAGGCCGAGCGAAAGGCCATGGCTGGTTGAGGTGGAGGAGAGCTGATGAGCACCGCCCATCATGGAAAAGGTCGAAAGGCGGCGCTGGCCGAGGGCGAGGCCGGGACCGAGGGACAAGCCAGGCGGGGTGAGTGACGAGGATCGGACGTTGTTGCCCGAGCTGTTGCTGCTGCCGCTTGGGGTGGACATGGTGGTGGAAGTGGCGAGGTGAAGAGTGCTCAGGAATTCGAGTGGCAATGCTGTTTCATGTCGATTAAGAACGGCTAATTTGTTGCACAAGCTGCAGCTGTCTTTCTCGAGTGTTTAATCATGTGGATGAGTTCTGTGTTGTTTTTCTTTGAATTCCTAATGCTAAACTTACCATTAGAAAGAGGGCCGCCGATTCGCTGTGTTGAGACATATGACAAATTGTTTTGCGCTCTTTCTGACGGAAGCTGATTATTATGATGACCACGCACGTTTTCTGCTCAAGCCGTCGACGTCGTCGACCCGATGCAACCCATGGACAGCGAAGCAATCATGGATCACAGACACACAGACCGCAATTCAAGTTTCCCCCAGTCGCCCTCCTCCGGGGCTCGGAACCGTGATGGCGATCGTTACCAACACAGCCACTCCCGAGGCCACAGAGACCGCTACACTGCCCCGTCCTCGTCATCTTACCCTCCACCGACCAACGCCACGC
Source organism: Catenaria anguillulae PL171 (assembly GCA_002102555.1). Taxonomy (NCBI): domain Eukaryota; kingdom Fungi; phylum Blastocladiomycota; class Blastocladiomycetes; order Blastocladiales; family Catenariaceae; genus Catenaria; species Catenaria anguillulae. The sequence continues at coordinate 181,279 of MCFL01000014.1, forward strand.
TCTCCCTGCGCCTCCCCGTCCCACGGCCCTCGGACCCCGCGCCTCCTGGCCCCGCCCCTTCCGTCCAACAACCGACCGAGATCGCTCACTTTTCCTACGACGCCGATGGCCAGTTCCACGCAGACAGATCGTCGCTCCGGTACTGGTCCCCGCCACCCTCCTCCTTGCTTCCCTGCGAACGTGTGTCGGACCCTCGCGAGCTGGCTGTCCCTCTGTCCGCTGCGCCGGCCACTGCTACACGCGCCATGCGCGACGAGGACAAGCGGTTTTTGGACTTGAATTCGGGATTTGACCAGTACGACCCGAATGCTGGTCCTGGGATTGAGCCGCTCGACAATTTGCTGCGCGGCCTGGTCGACCATGGCGTGTGGTCGGCGCAACGCGGAGGGGCAGAGGGCGTGAGTATCGTGACTTGGCGTGGTATCGTGACAAAGTTGTTGGTGGCACCATACAATGACCGCGATGGGTGGGAGTATGCTTGGTCTGCTTGTCGAGCGCATGAGATTGACTGCTTGCTTGAGAGGCTCACTGCCATTGTTTGTCACACACAGACTCGGCATGGTCAAGCACAAGTCGACCGTCTTCATTCACGAACACTTCACGCCCGACCGGCTCGCTCAGGAAGCCGATACGCAGCGTGACCCGCGCAGGGCACGCATGGCTTATTGGGGATATCGATTCGAGCACTTGTGTGTGCTTGCCACGCCGCCCACGTCGCTCTCGCCTGCCGAATTGAAACAAGCGCATGACCATAGAACGAGCTCGCCGCTCAACCCTCAAGTCCAATACTGCTCTGTCGTCAAAACCAAAATCGGAAATCATCGTGTCATACTTGGCGCCGAGGTCGATTGCTGCCTGCCGCCCCGCCCATCTAACGCACAAAGTATTTCTGCGAACGCACCCTCTCAACCATTGCATTACCTTGAGCTCAAAACACACCGCCTGGGCTCTGGCGGCGTGTTCGGGTGGCGCTCCAAGCTGCTCCGCATTTGGGCCCAGTCCTTCCTTGCCGGCATTCCTACCATCATGATTGGGTTCCGCGACGACAACGGCATTGTACGTGCCGTCCGCGAGTACAAGACGCTCGAGCTGCCGAGGGGCGTGCGCGGGCTCGACGCTGCGCAGGGCGGGTGGGATCCGAATGTGTGCATTCGGTTTGCGGCAGACGCCATCGACAAGATTGTGGGCCTGGTCAGGGGTGGAGAGGAAGGCGTCGAGTGGATGGCCAGATATGTCCCTAAGGATCGGGTGGTCGAGGTGTTTCGCAAGACGGTGCGGGAAGAGACGAGTAATAGCGGTAAGGACAAAGTGTGGGAGAATGGTAGGCTGGGTGGAGTGGTGCCTGAGTGGTTCAAGCGAGGGGAAGAGTTTGAGCAGAGGCCGCGGTAACTCTCCAGCTTGTAATTGTTGGAGTCATTTCTAAATTGAACACTTGCAAACGCAATGCCCATATTTTCTGCCCGAACCTGCTCTAGCACAGTGTTGCTGTCGTGCCAATAGATGCTGAGGACAGGCAGTGACGCGATGCGAGACACATTTTTGTTCGCATGCCAGCTGGGCTGAGCAGTTTCGCGATGTGCCTATCCCAGTCCACGTCCGCATTGCGGTTTCTCAACCAGCACTTTTGGCAACCGGACCGCTCAGCGTCGTGCTTTATGCAGGCATATGCCATTCGCCTTGCACAGGGTTTCTAAGCGGCAAAGAATACTCACGCTGTGGGAAACTACATGCTGGCCTGCAAACATGGTGGTACCAGTTGATCTTTAACGACAAGAACGCAGACGAAAAATAGAGATGTCCAATGGCATAAAGACTAAGCACTTCCCACCACCAACCACCCAGCTTTTTGACTCTCCATCAATTCCCACACCTCCCTCTCTCACTCGTCCATCCAATCATCATGACCAACCACACCCAGCACCAACAGCAACACCAGTGGCAACCTGCCCCTCCCACGCACCACGACAATGGCCAATGGAAGGCCATGACGGCTACAAGGACGCCCACGGCAACACCTACGATTCAGGCCACTGGAAGGGTCACGACGGTTACAAGGACTCGCACGGCAACACGTACGACTCGGGCCACTGGAAGGGCCACGACGCCTACCCTCCATACCACAACAACCAGCACGATCACCATCACCATCAAGGACACCAGTGGCAAGCGGCGCCCGTGCGTGACACCAACGGCAACCCCGTTCAGCCCGGCGAGTCGACCATCTTGCCCATCCAAAACGACGGCGGCCATCATGGCCGTTGGCAGCAAGATACTCCTGTGCAAATGCGCGACGAGCAAGGCAACGTCCTACAACCCGGCGAGTTCTCCACTCTTCCCCTTCCCGGCCAGGTCCAGATGCGCGACGAGCAGGGCAACGTGCTGCAACCCGGTGAATTCTCGACACTGCCGCTTCCCGGCCAAGTCCAAATGCGTGATGAACAAGGCAACGTGCTCCAACCCGGTGAATTCTCGACTTTGCCCCTCCCTGGTCAAGTCCAAATGCGCGACGAGCAAGGCAACATCCTGCAACCAGGTGAATTCTCGACTCTGCCCGTTCCCGACCAATTCGCCGACCAACACTCGTGGCACGCCGGTGCGGGCGAGCATGCCCAGCAAGACGTTGCGGGCGGCCACATTGTGCACCATGGCGCCGACTTTTTTGTGACGCCTGACGGTCAGGTGGGCGGCGCGTCGTCTGTGTCGTGGGAACCTGCAGCGGCGACGCCAGATGTCGGAAGCGAGTTCCATGCCATGTCGTCGACTATGGTTTAAGTCAAGCAAAGCCGGTGCGAGAACAGTCGGTTTGAATTCTGTATTGGTATTGGTTTGGTGTATTGACATAGTAAGATGAAAGTCGGAAAGAAAATGTAGAAGGATCTATAACTGGCGGAGTGTTTCGAGATGTCGAATTGATCAGCAGGTGCAGGTCCCAGACCCCCTGTTTTTCAGCGAGTCACCTCCCTTGCCCGACCATGGCTTTACGTTGGGCGGGAGTTACTGTGCACATTTTGGATTCCTGCATTTACATCGGCCTGGGTGAGTATGTTGCTGTGCTGTGGACATAACCTTGTCGTCGAATGGCAACGACACACACGCCGGAAGTACATATGCTGAATGGGTGGGACCGTGAGAGCCCGGCAAGCCGAGGCCGCACACTCACCTCAACTACAGCTGACGTCAGCCCATTGAGAAGAAAGCACTGGCGGCGAAATAAGAAATTCGTCGTCCTTGTACGACTTCCTGACCTCAGTCGCCTGCTGACCGAATTGCTTGCACGCGCGAGAGACAAGGGTGCTACCAAGAACTCCGACATTTCGAGCCCCTGACGGGTTCGGGTCCCAGCCATGTATATTTACAAGGGCATGGACGACCAGTTGATTGCTCATTTCGACTATTTTCACACGCTATGAACTGTTCCTGCTGCATGGACACGGGTATATGCATCCGCGCCGTTCCGTCGTGAGTTCGCGGAACGCAAGCCCCGACAACAAGCGATCGCCGTCGTCCGATGCGATGGGAAAAGTCCTACAGCAAGCAGGCAGGATCGGCCAACCAAACTCTGCGATCGCGGGATGGAGCGGAGAAATTGCGTCCAGAGTCCGGAAACTATGCACAACTATACGCGGACAGTACGGCTCATCGCCATCGCAGTCGCTCTGAATGTGGACGAAGTGGGTGTGGAAAGGGGAGGGAAACGTGTAAGTATTCATTTGTCGGCGGAGAACAATTGCAAAGCTCTGAGAGAAGAATGCTCAGAATTCATGACAGAAGGATTTGGCAGGGATCTGAGTTTCTACAGAAAGGGTTCGGCTCACGGCCGGAAAATCGCGAAAATCTGACAAATACAGCATCAACAAGAACAAGGGGATAAAACGGCAATTTATTGTGTCACACGAGCATGAGCGGGAAGCCAAAGCTTTAACCCGTTAGAATGTCGTCCTCATCGTTACGGAAAACATGTCGCCGCCCATTTGTGAGCCGACCGCCAGCCGAGCGAATCGCGATGTGATGACGTGTGAAGACCTGTGTGGCGCCCGCCAAGGTTAGTGCCGATGTGACGTGCATGGGCTCGTCAATTGAACTGCATCTGCCTTGCCCCAGAAAAGCCTCTGTTTGACGAAGGGGGTAAGTGATCGATCGAGTTGTGCTCGATGTACCAGCATTGATTTGTCTGCGACCATGGCCACCAGTCTACATACGACCCAGTTATCGAAGGCCAGGAAACAGGAAGCTGCAAAGCTTTTACGCAAGCAAAAAGGAGCGTTTAGGTTGAAGAAGATTTGCAGGGCGATTTTGTGTTGCGCGAGCAAAGAGTGCCCCAGATTTGCTTGTATAAAGGTGGCCAGCGCCCCCTCCACGCCAGCAGCGAGTTATAGGAAACGGGGGCCCCAACCCACAATATCCGATATATCATCACGCACCCGCCGCCACCAACTCCACCAGTCCAAGAAGATTAATCCATCACTGCACGCCCTCCCAGTATCTGCTCGGCCAACACTCGACCCATAACTCATCGCAAAGCAGGCGAATCATCGCTACCCCCTTTCATTCAATCGTATGTACGGTACCGGCCACGGCCAGGGCCTTCGACCATTTTTTTGACGTCATAGCTTCCGTTCCCGTTCGCTATGCGTGCTGAGTGTGTCAGCGATCTGTGCCATTCACTGCCATCATTACTGGTTGCCACTCGCCTTTGTCGGTACAGGATACAATTGAGCGAGCGGACACGGAAATGTACATTCGTGCATGGCAACCGGGCAACCTGGCTGGTTGGTCATGACCACGCTGCGCCCGAATACCCGTGGCCACCTCGCTCTGCCTCGTCCTACTACCTGTCATAACTGACCTTGAGTTCCTCTTCCAGCACTGTTTATCCAGTTCCATCGTCAGTGCTGAAAGGCTCGGTCCTTTTTCGCGATTCGTACGTGCATGATCTCTTTTCTGCCACTGAGTGCTTGGGGCCAGGAGTTGCTACTCTCTGGTGAATGAGCCATGGGCAGTGATGAGTCTTCTCATAATGCTCAAAGTGCAACCACTCCAAGTGCCCACGATTGCCATGTTGTGTCCTCATTGTCTTGTCTGCCTTTCCCTTCCTCATTTCCACATGGGCCGTGTTGTTCTTCCAGTCTCAGCCTCGCCAGGCGCTCCCTTGCCACAAAGCCCGTTCACCCCGTTGTCTGGGCTCTGTTGAGCCACCTTCCACGCCGACACAACTATCCGGTACTTCCGAGAGCAATTCTCGACTCGCCGTATTCTTAAATCAGTACGGCCCTCGTTTTCACAAGTCAAGTGGGCTGCTGTGCGCCTTTTTTCCTGGATCGTTTCCCACCCAATTCTGGCTCATAACCGTTACCATTACCAATACCATTACCATTGCTCTGTCTCATTCTGACATCAGAAACTTATCTTGTTAACCAGCTACCCCCGGCACCCACTTAGCACGCTCCGACTCGGGACACCTCGCCTTGCAACCGCAACCTACAAGTCAATCAATCACCCGACAACGCAAAACATGGCCGGTACCAACACCACGCTCAACCGTGACCCAATCGGTCCCGCCGAGTGGGCCGCGGATGGTCCAGCGACGGCGCCGACGGATGATCACCCCCTTCACTTGCCTCAATTCGATCACCCACAATGCCAGCAGCGGCCCTTGGCCCCGCCGATCGTGCGGCATCGTTTCTCGCTTCAGCCTGGACGTTCTACCGTCATGGAAGGAGGTGACTCTGCCGATGAGCGACAGCCCGCCTCCGCCACGGCACGTTCTTGGCAGGAACCGCCGCTGCAGCCATACGCAACGTATTCCCACAGGAGCTATGGGTCTTGGTCTGGCGACAATCATGGCGGTGCTGCTCCATCCGACGCGTATCATTCAATGCATTACGGCCCTGCGCAGCACGAGCAAGATTCCTACTACCATATTGGCCATCGTCCTCAGCCTCATGGTCTTTATCACGCTGCAGCAGCTGCTCACCCACGCCACCTCGGTCGTATTATCCTCAACAACTTGCGTGGGAAGCAGACCGATATTCATCGTTACACCAACAGCACAATCACTTTGCTCGGGATCGGTACTCCATGAATCCGCCTGTTGCCAACGCATCGCGCTTGGACTACGACTCGGCCGCCCCCGCAGCCCCCATCCCCCCACGCTACGCCAGCCATCAGCGTCACCATCACCATCCGCTCGACCGCTCGTACGAATACGACTACAATTACCCCGCAACCGACTATTCAGGACCGTTATCCAATGCGGTTCAAGCTCCAGCAGGTTTTGGCGGCGATTGGCCCCGACCGCTCGCTTCACGCGATCTGGCCATGTCGCCCATGTCCGTGACGGACCATTCGCCCGTATCATGGAGCCGATATCCCGACCACTTGACGGCGCACACATCCTCGTCCATGTTTCCGTTGCCTCCGCCGCCTCCGGTTCCTGTCCCGCCGCCGCCCATGTCTAACAGCGGTAGCTCGTCTCAATACTCGTTGTCATCAGACCGCCCGCGTTTACCATCACTGATTACCTCCGGCCCGCTCGACTTTCCACCGAATCGGCCGTTTCCGCCGCCGCCCGCGTTGCCGCGTATGGAATGGCCGCCTTCAAGAGCGGGCAGCGGCAGCGATCGGCCCTCGTCCGATGTTCGCTCGCCGACCTTGTTTGGTGTGCCGCAGTCGGCCGCGTCAGGCCTATCGTCCCCCGGCGTGCTGCTGCCAGAGGCTGTCAGTCCTGCCGGCGCTGTTGCGCCTGCCAAGCCAAAGGCGAACGCACCCAAGGTGTCCAAGTTGACGGCGGGCCAAAGGAAGCGTCAGCGCAAGGCACAGCCTGCGATCGAGGACGAGGAAGAACTTGAAGTCGATGAGGACAAGGAACGCATTGTACGTGATGCATCATCCTTTCGAACCATCTCCTTTTCATTCATTCTCACCGGGATACATCACGTTCCTTTAGAGCAAAAACTACTTTCAGTTTACTGTAGCCACGTACAAGCTCATGGTCAAGTATCTCGAACGCGCCGGTGAACAGCCATCTTCTGGTTCGACCGCCTCGGCCGCGGCCTCTGCTTCCGACCCAGCCTCACCTGATGGCCAGCGCACAGACACGTCAGCCAACAAACGTTCCAACATACTCTCTGATCGGTACCCGACCACACAAGAGATCCACGACGTGGACCCGACCAATGCCTTGCCGCGCAAGCGCTGGAAGCGACTTCAAGAAAACCTCCAAATATGGCCCAACCGTCCCATGTTCCGCAACTTGAGCTGGAAGGGCTGCTCGCTGATCATTGTTCCGCGCGAGCACTGGCGTGACTTGTTTCTCGAGCACCATGTCATGCGTGTGCCCAATCCCGTCACGCAGGCCGAGATTCATCGCCACTTGTCGGCCAGGGACACGTTTCATTCGTTGTGGAAGTCGTATCAGACGCGTCGGTCCCGCTGCGGCTTGACTTTGCCCATGATTGAGGCCATGGTTGCAGAGTGCAGGTGCCCCATGTCGGCCAACGTCTTGGAGGAGCCCGAGGTGGGTTCAAGTCCGGACAAGGTGGAAAAGGGCGAGCAAGCTCAACGTCGACCATCGAGCAACATTGATTTGCCACTGGTTCAGACACGATTGCCATCACCCCCGCCATCGGCCAATCCGGATGTCCTGCCCGTAGGCTGAATGCCAATTGTGTTGAGTGATGTTGTTGCATTTTGATTGTTTCCCCACTTAATCTTTCACACGAAATCAAGGCCAGTGTGCCAGCTGCTTTCCCCCCCCCCCATAATTTTACGATTGTTTGCCCGAGTGTCTGTTATCCCACTGATTCCAGGCTCAATTATTCTCGTGAGCCTCCGTCTTGACAGTTTTCCTCTTGGAGTCGTGATGCTCATTTCGTAGTTGTGCACAATGCAGAGTACCGCATCAGTTTGGCATTTTGCATCATTCATTGTTCCTGGCCCTTCCCCTTCTCTCTTTACCCGGTGATATCTTTCCTTTTTTGTCAGTCTTCGGAAGTTCAGTTGCCATTGTGATTGTCTTTGTGTTTTTGAGGCAACATAACATTGCAGTGATCTTTGTTGGCCCACCTAGTGGCACAAACTTGAAGCCGTCAAAGCCCTCTTTCCACTTGAATCGGCCGACTTGCGAGCGGGCAATCTCAATAAATTGCACCCAAGCTGTCATATGTTCATGGTCCCATATCGACAACAATGGCAAATGTGCTCCACAGCTAGCTCCAAGGGCCATTAAATCATTTCGTGCTAGCGACCATCATGATGCAGGCGTATCGGGGACTCGGCAAGTTCGCGATGGCTAAAAGGTTACATCCTCAACAGGCCCACGCAATGTTCACTCATCGTCTTCAGGGTGTCCGCGCTCCCTGATATACGCATGAGCAACGACGAGCCTGGTGACACGCTGAAGAGCCGCCATACGCACGCGATCAGCCAGCCAGCCTGCTGTTTGTCTCACATGTACAATTTCTGGCAGCGTGTGCGGTTCGAGAAGTTGACATTTGCCGCTGACCGCACGACAACCAAATACACAGAGAGTCACTCCTTCCAGTCGAAGGCTACTCTCTGGCGCATACAACGTACAGTGCGGTCAGCACTTGACACAGACAACCACATTAGGGCAACAGGCTGCTCCTCACACTCGCGGTCCCGTCAAGTGCCTACAAATACAAAGGCATATTCCCACCACCAACCACCCAACATTACTCTCCAATTCCCACACCTCCCTCTCTCACTCGTCCATCCAATCATCATGACCAACCACACCCAGCACCAACAGAACACCAGTGGCAACCTGCCCCTCCCACGCACCACGACAATGGCCAATGGAAGGGCCAGATGGCTACAAGGACGCCCACGGCAACACCTACGATTCGGCCACTGGAAGGGTCACGACGGTTACAAAGACTCGCACGGCAACACGTACGATTCGGGCCACTGGAAGGGCCACGACGCCTACCCTCCATACCACAACAACCAGCACGATCACCATCACCATCAAGGACACCAGTGGCAAGCGCGCCCGTGCGTGACACCAACGGCAACCCCGTCCAGCCAGGTGAGTCGACCATCTTGCCCATCCAAGACCCGCGTGCCGTCCCGGACCACCAGCACCAATGGCACCCAGCACCACAATCCGCGCAACCCATGCGCGACGAACAGGGCAACGTTCTCCAGCCAGGCGAGTTTGCGACGCTGCCCGTGCCCGATCCGCTTGGCGGCCAGCAAGCGTGGCAACAAGACTTGGCCAGCGTGGATACTTTGGCTGCGGCACCGGCGCCAAGTGCCGATGGACTCAACTTCAGTGAAGCCGCCGCATCGGCGTGTCATGGGAACCTGTTCAGGGCAGCTTTGAGATGGGCCAGGGCGGGACTGAGTTTTCGATCATGCCGATTACGATGACATGAAGTGTGTTTTCTGATTGTGTAGTCAAACCATTGAAACAGAATGACGTCTATTGCCCAGACAAATGGACATTTTTCACCTTCACCTTCCCTTGGGTACCCGAAAGCTGGAGCGCAAACATCGTGCAGCACATGTAACCAGCTGCTTGATATACTTATACTTGCACTCAAACCGACAGATCAGCCAAGTCTCGTTGAATGAATTCGACTCCGAGTCGTTGGACTATTCATCGTGTGAGCGAGCAACACAAGGAGGAAGGGTATCCTGGTATTTCAGGACAAATTGAACGAGAACAATGTTGGAGACGGGGGGACAACAAGAGCCAAACTAGCACTTCCAATGGCAAACGAACAGCCATTCCACGACGGAGCTGGAGGCAGGACGAGAATGTGCGATCAGGCATTCAAGTCACGACCCAAATGCAAAGTATGATAAGAATCAGAAATGAAAACATTGTAGAGTAGCAGGGAAAATAGGAATCATGGGATCGCGGAAAAGCAGCAAAATGTGGTGTGGGATAACGAAAACACAAAACGGCAAGCATAAAGGACAGACAGACCACACACACATGGGAAAGGAGGGTCAAGGGCGAAAAAGTGAAGAAAATTGGAGGAAACAACGGCAACTCGGATAGGGGACGACGCAAAGATCAGACTAGAGAAACAAAGGATAAACACCACACACCACACACACAAACACACACAAACACACATGGCAAGAATGCTCGAGCAGATAGGAAAGTGAGGGGAATTGAGCAGGAAGCAGCAGAATGCACACGGCAGTTACAGAAGTGGAAAAAAAGAGAGGCGAAAAGAAACCGTCGTTGGGCAGCTGTGTCAAATGTCGGCTCAGTAACTGCGTGTGCAAGAGCGCTTGAAATGCACTACCCTAATGCATCGACGTCATCCCGCTTCCCTCGAGGCCATGGCCATGGCTGCCTTGCCCGTGCTGCCCATATCCGCCCGACGACGGTGAAGCATGTGACGACTGCTGATGCTGCTGGTGACCGGGTTGCTGCTGCTGTTGCTGCTGGTGTTGTTGTTGTTGCTGCTGCTGTTGCTGGTTAGGCATGGTCGGATAAGGCTGCAGGTATGACGCAATCGCCTTTGCGGGAGAATGCTCGTTTCGTCAGCACAGATCAGGTCTGCATGTGGCTGATAGAGCGTACTTTGGCAACGGATACTGCGGCGACTGGCCGTGGGTGACGAGCTCCGTTGTGCATCTTGGAAGTGATAAAACTCAATCAACAGCTGATGGCCAAGCGACGGCTCAAGCTCGGTTCCATCGCGCGACACCTTGATCTCCTTGCCCGCATTCCATGGGTTGTGCAGGTACCGGACTTGGCTGAATGGCAAGCGTTGGCTACAAACAAGGAATGCGCACAGAGAGCAAGTCGCAAGGTTGGCATGGATTGAGTGGGTTTGTTTTGATTGTTGGGTGAAACAAAGCGCGAGAGGCGAATGATGCGGATAAGTGGTCGATCCGAGCACGCAGGCAGGCAAATGCTGCGGGCATGAACGTAAACAGCAATCGTGCTGTACACGTTTATCGGAAACAGGGGGGTGGGCGGGAAAATCGACGTACATGACTTGCCACTCAACTCCAAACACACCACCGAGAGCGTTGCGGCGGGAGCTTTCTTGAATTGACCAGCTGAGTGCGGGCCCTTGGCCAATGCCCGTCGACATCCTACACAGGCAAGCGCGTCAATTTCTGGCAAGCCAAGAGCTTATCACGAGGACAGTGACGAAAGATACCGAGCAAATCCAAAGAACTCGCCCGACTTGTTGACGCTGAAAATCAAGTACACGTTCTCGGCCGTCTGAAAATCAAGGAGGGATGATCATGTGAGCGGTTGCCCCAGCGCCGCCCAAACTCGATTTGGTAAGAATCATCGTACCTTGAAGGCCAAATCCAGCACCGCTTCCAGATGCACTTGAGGCGACCACAAACGGTACTTCATGGACAATTCGAGGTCATCCAAGGAAAGCGACTTGATGATAAAGTACCGGTTACTCGGCGATCCGCCACCAACGGCACCCATACCCGGAATGGCAAGTGGCAAGGGGACTTGAATGCCAAGAGGCGTCGGCGCGGGCAAACCTGTGGGCGTCGAGACTTGCGCGGCTGCCGAAAGATAAGCGGCAACCGGAACCCAACCAATCCCACCGGGTTGGTTGAGCACGCGTGGCGGGGGAACACGGGGGGTCATCGAGGTCGAGGCTGGCGTCTGTTCCGACATGGCCTGCTGGTGCTGCTGCGGCGACGACCCAGACGAAGACGACGCCGGCGGCACTTGTTGATGCTGCTGGTGTTGCTGGTTCTGTTGTTGATGCTGAAGCATCGGATACGAAGGATTGCGCGACATGTCGCCAACCATCCCGCCAACAGCTGACGGGGCAGGTGGGCCTGCAGGCGCAGCTTGCATCATCATGGGCAGCGTCATACCCAGCGGCATGGCCCCGGGCATGGCCATATTGTACATGGGATAGGGTGAGGTGGACGTTGCTTGAGGCACAACCGGAGGCGGCGGCGGAGAGCCGTAAGACGGCGGCGCAGATCCCGGATGGTGCGCGTGTTGCTGGAACCCATAGTATGGGTAGTAGCCTGGAGCGGCCGGCGCGGCTGCTGCGGGAGGCTGCCCAGGTTGTGCAACGTTGGGTGGTGCGGCGCCGCCGGCTTGATGGTACGCAAATCCGGCTCCCGTTGGCACAAGCATCCACTGGCCACCAGAGCTCGCATTACCCGATCCCGCGCCCTGCTGAGATGTGGGCGGCAGGTTGGCCAGTTGCGTCATGTATGATGCAGAACCGACGGTGGAGATCATGGGCGGCGGCGTTGGAACTGAGCCGGGCGAAGTGTACACGCGATGTGTCGGCGCCGCGACCGACTTGGGCGCAGGCGTATTGCCCGTCGAGCTCGGAATCAGGGTCTTTTGCAGGCGAGAACGACAGATCAAGCGTGACCCACGGAACACTTGACCATGAAAGTGCAGGGCGCCTTCTTCGACGGCTTCGTCGCTCGCCATGTTGACAAAGGCCGAGCGAGTTTGCTTCATGTAGTACAAGTCCTGTTGAGCGAAATGTCAGCTACCCGTCTTAGCGGACGAGAAAAAATAAGGCGGAACGCACAAGATAACCGGGAAATGAGCCAAACAAGTGCACCAAATCGTCACGCGTAGCCTTTTCGCTGATATTGCCAACCCAAATCGAGCGATGACGAGGAGGACTTGAGGTGCTTGCGTCGCCAGTCGCCTGTGTTTGCCCAACATTCTGCTGCTGTTGCTGCTGAGTTTGCTGTTGCTGGTACGACGGTTGTTGCTGAGGGTAGTTGGGTGACGGCGCGTACTGCTGCTGATGTTGCGGCATCATGCCCGGGTAGTAGGACATGGACTGCTGTGCCGTTGGATACGACACGGGCAACGGATACGTCGACTGATGATGCAGCTGCGACGCAACATCCACATCACCGCTCCCAGCGCCACCACCACCGCCGACCGCCGCCGCCGCCAACGCCAACACCTCCGACAGATAGCGGATCCTGCTGCGAGGGATGCATACTTGTCCCGACTGCAGAGGCCGACGCCGACTGCGTCAACCCGACAGACGGCAAATCCTGGGCGCTCGTCTGCGCGCTTTCCGCTGCCGCGGCATTAGACATGCCAATCACACGATCCGCCTCGCCACCACTCCCCAACGGCATAGGCCCGATCGAGCCACGGCGCGACGGTAAGGCCGAGTTGGAGCCCAGGGAGAGATTGGCCATCCATGAGGCAATTGTTTCTTGAGGCGACGCATCCGCGGGCGTCGACAGCGACCTGCCAATGCCGCCGCTCATGCGGCGCGTCATTGTCGAGCTTGAGGCTCCAGTGTTGGTGCCATTGCTGCCACTGGGACCAAGGACCAGACTGGTATTGGCGGGAGATTCGGGGGCGGTGCCCGATGGAGTTGCCGTGGAGTGCGAAGTTGACATTGTTGAGAGCGAAACGGAGGGTTTGGGGGCAGCGAAGAACAAAGTAGGAGAGGACGGAAGCACAAAACGTTAACGAAAGGGGGGTGATCAAGGGAATAAAGGAACGAAATGGAGAAAGGGAAGCGAGAAAGAGGAACAGGAGGGGCGGGAGATAATACAAGGAGCACAAAGAGGAATGATGGGGGCTGGGCGAACGCGGGCGTTGGTCGAGGCCAGGGAATCTCGGGAATCGATGCGAATTGCGCCGGTACCGGCCGGGACTAGTCCACGCTTGTTATTTTTTTTGGGTAGTTGATTGCCGGGTCGAATGAAATGCCGCCAAGGAATGTCTATTGAGGGAGCCATGACTCGGCGAGTGAGCGCAACTGCCAATACAACAACCGGGTTGATCGATCCAAACGTTCGCTCAGCGGCCGTCGGTGGCCGGCCACCAATGAAGATCAGGAAGCCAAGTGGCAATGGGGTGTGACGTAAAGTAGAACAAAGACGACATACTCGCAGGAGGCAGATCAAGAGAGAGCACCGTTGCACAGGGTGTGCAGGTTCCGCGAGCTGGGCTGTCGGACTGGGGGTGTTTCCAAACGTGAATATGTACAGTTCCGAGTTTTGCTTCAGGATCGCGGATGCGAGCATACCTAGGACTCGTGAGCGGATCGGGGCACTCTGCGCGAAAGAGAGGACGGTGGAAGTGGTGGGGCACAGGTTGGCGCAAGGCACGGGCCGCTGTGTCAGAGAGTTGCCAGTAAATAAATACAGCAGGCTTGGATGACAGCCAGTGGGCAGCCGCGAACAACACAAGGCGGTTGGATCGGCGGGCAACAAAAAACAAGGGATGAAAAACGAAGATGCCGTTTGAGTAAATAGTACGTCAACGGTTGGCGGCTGTGGCTGTGGAGAGGTGAGTGCCGATGGGCGGGCGGTCGTGGTTGTGGTGAGGGGAATCTCTGGTATGGGTGCGGAACTTTACTTCTTTCCTTTGGGTGAGGAATGGCGATGTGGCGTTGCTGAGGGTGAGGCATGGACCAGGCAGATCGAGAGTCGCCGTGGACGGATGCAGGTTGCGGCCTGTGGTTGGAATCGTGCTTTCCCCATCGGCACGAAACACATGTGAAAAGGCGAATCAACGCGTACTTACTCGCGCGAGCCAAGAAACAAGTACTGATAGCTAGGCAAATGGGGGCCGTCCACAACAATCCTGGGCAAATGCAGTTGCACTGGTGCGCGCGGTCGGCAGAGCCCTGATACCACTCGCCGCCGTAAGTTCCAATGTTCTTGCGCAAGCGTCAGAGGGCGTCAATCAACCGATCCCGAACTGCAGTTGCTTGTGCTGACACTACGTATTCCAATCAATTTAGCGATTATGTGTTTGATGAAAATAAAAACATGATCTCACTGTTGATTCGACGTACATCGAGATACATTCACTGAAGCATTCCTCGGTAGAGAGGGAAACCCAGCAATGGATGGAGGTACGCTCTCGGAGCAGGAACGATCACACGTTGTGGGGCCGTGAGACATGATTCGCGCGACAGCACAGTTCTGCTCTGCCTTGGCCTTGACGGCAACATATGCATCCACACATGACATGACTTACAATTGGCGGAGGTTTGACGCTTGCAAAATCATGTCTTTATTCCATGGGCAAAGTTTCGATTGCTTCCAGAATTGAGCAATGCATTCGGTGGGTTCCATTTGAGAAGCTACGGCCATGAATATTCATTGAAACGAGCACCGTGCAGGTGTTTCCCTGAGCTGAGCTGGAAGAAGTGCGGGGTACCAAGTTTCCAGTCCATCTTGGGCCGATTGGCGCTTTGGGCCACGTTACCGGCATCCCGATTCTTGAGAGGCATCCCGTTCAGCGACAGTTGGAGTGTATACATAAGGCAGACAAGAAAATCAATACAGCCATCAAGTGAAGAATTCATGATGTGGCTGTCATCGAGGGAAAGTCGCGTTGAGGCGTGGGTGGGAAAAGTGGGCAACAAGCCAAATCAACTTTTCATGAATCGCAGAGGCGCATGCGTTCAAGGTCAAGTCCGTTGCTTTCTGCCGACAAAATCAATCCATCGATTGACCTGTTGCAGTTGCAAGGAGATGCCACATTGCTTGCATTGGTAGGTCACCACGACCTATACAGACTGTCGCCGCTTCCCAACCCACTGACTCTCACTAACCGCCGTCTATCACGACCCAATATTGAGGTGCAGGCCACCACATTTCAATGGACCAAACCACCCGCAATACGCACTGCAATCCTTGATGGATGCCTCGTTCAAACACACAACCAAGAGCCGGCTCTCACTCCTTCTTCCTTCAAGTTTCATCAGTAATCCCCGACACTGGCATCGTCCCCCACCCCTCCATCCTGCGAAGCCTGGACCCACAACCCTATTTCCATCGGAAGCAGGCGCCCTTGCAGCGGTCGCTAGACCCAGGGTCGACCCGCGTTGATTGTCGCCAGACGTCGCTGTTTTCAGCATGGATTGGCTTTCATCGCTCAAGGCTACGGCCAAAGACAAGGTCGCATCTGTAAAGACGGCTATATCGAGCAATTCGGCCGGTAGCAGCGCCACCAGCAACCACAGCGGTGGTCCGCCAGCACCTGCCCCCAATACGCGTAGCCGCTCGTCCAAATCCTCCACCAGCAAACTGCGATCGTCCGGGCCGTCGTTTTGGGAAGAGGAGGAGGCCCTTGATGCACAGCCTTCACCCAGAGATGTCACGGCTGCTCCCGAGCTTCCTTTGCCTCCTCATCTCAAGCCGGCAAATCCCTTGTCGCCATTGCGGGACGTGTCACCAACAAACCCACCGAAAAGCCAGCGCGCTTCATCGGACCCGTCGTTGGCATTGTGGGAGGATGACCCGGATTCACCCACATCTCCGCGTGAGCGTGCAGTGCCTATAGCTCTTAATGTCCCATACTCACCCCGGCTTCAACTCAAACCAGTCAGTCCTTTAGCCCCCGTCCGCATTTCTGGCCTTTCTCCAAAACCGCCCAAACCGCGCTCGTCCGACCCATCGCTTGCTCTGTGGGAAGATGCCGATTCACCAACATCTCCTACAAATCGCGCGAGCTTGCCCAGCTTGCCACTTCCGCCACTCAAACCACAAAAGGCGCACCTTTCACCTCCCCTCGATACACCCAAACCCACGAAAAAACTCTCTTCATCACCGTCGTTTTGGGAGGAAGAAGAAGCACTCGACTCGCCCAAGTATCAACTTGAAAAGCCTGCGCTTCCAATGCCGCCAAAAGACCCCGAACTTGCGTCGCAAATCGCGGCCGAGAAATCGCGCCCGCGCCCGCGCTGGATCATCTACTTGGCCATGGGCCTGCTTTCCCTTGCCATGACATTGACGATTGTGCTCGTCGTGTGGATGCGGTCGGCCGTGGTTGTGGACTTTGTCGACCTTCGCCGGCGGAATGCCTCACAGCCGCTGTCTGCGCTCGAGGATACACCCACCATCAACCTGAACGCCATTTCCGAGTCTGCCGTGGCGTTCACGGCACGCATTAGCGTGTACTCGCCGCTGGGCGGCAAGTGCCGCGTGTCGGATTTGAAGGTGCAAGTCAAGTCGGTCGGGCGCACGCTCTTGGACATGCAGGTGCCGCCCGGGACCGAACTGTTGCCGTACACTGCAAATCGGTTAAACTTGACGGTTGTGGCCAACGATCCAGTCATGTTTGATCGTCTGTGTCCCGCAATGGTTGTTCGGACGCGTGTGGCCGTGGATATCACTGGGAGGGCGTATGTACGAGGTGGGTGGAGGTCGCTGTTACCGCCGCTGCCCGTAAAGTCAAGGCTGTATGATATTCCGTGCCCGCGGTGACCGCGGTTTGTGTTTGTTCTCGCCTTCGTTTTTGCCCTTGCAGTTTTTTTTTTCAGTTTGTCCTGTGATCCCCCTCATTTTCCTTCCCTCTTTTCACTTTGTGCTCTGTTGTTTGTTTGTTGCTTGTCCCGATGGGATAGTGGAAGGCATTGAATGCTGTTTGATCCCATTCTTGTACATATTTACATGCATTCTTGCTTCGGTTCCCACTTGACTTGACTTGCGTGAGCTCTTCATTCCCTTCCCGACGCGCCCAACCTTGTGGATCGGTGACCCTTTCGAACTGCCATCGTCTTGCGTGCCAACATGGCCAGCCGAGACGCCACCAGCAGGACGTCTCCTCGGCAAGAATCAACCCAATGTATGTTGCATGATGCACCCAATGCAATTTCTCGTCCAGCCGTAACGTGCTCGCTGTCCCAAACCTATTCCACCCCTGACGCCCATTCCTCGCCATTGACCTCATAGCCAGTTTGCACAATGGGGTCCAAGAAGTCATCGAGCAACCGCGGGTCGCCCGCAACCACGCCCCGTAAAGCAGGCAAGTCGTCGACACCTGCGGCGGCCACCTCCACGCCATCCAAGCTCAAGTCATCGATCGGGGCCAAAATCGACCGATTGGACGCCCTTGCTGCCCATCGCGCGCGCCCAACCAACCCATCGTTCCGCATTGCCAATGCCATCATGACCTTGTATTTTCTGTACGCCACATATGTGCAAGTCAACGATCCCGGTACGTATGCCGAATTTAAAAAAAAAAAAAAAACTCTTAGATGCTTTCCTGTGCGTACACACGCTCAAGCTGACGACAAGCAACGTAGACTTTATCCCCTGGGTAGCCTTCTACTCGCTGTGTGCGCTCAACTGCCTGCTCAACACTTTCCCGTCCATTCCGCTCGATGCGCCCTTCCTACCCATCCACCTCATTGGCTTTTTTCTCGTGGGCACCTCGGTCATGAACGACAAGCTGTACCCGCTGCCCGACAACTGGGAAGGCAACCTGGTCCACGAGCTGTTTGACGTGCACTCGGAAACGGGCCGCGACGTGTGGGCGTTGTGATTGCACTCACTTGGACGCTTGCGTGCCGTGCCGTACCAAAGGCAGTTAGCAACGTGTTTCTAGTGGGCGTTGCCGGCGGCGTGGCGGCGGCCGCGTATTATGTGCCAAAGTATTACATGACGTGGGACGATGTCAAGAATGTCGCGCATTGCCATGGGCTCGGGTTTAACGCAGGCAAGGCCGGAGGCGAGGGGCCGGGTTGGCCGGTGGGTCGTGCAAGATGCCGCCTGGGCATGCAAGGTGTGGGCGGCGGCGGCACGTGTCCGTTCACGGGCAGGAAGCAGTCAGAGGCCGGCGCCTCTGAGCAGGGCAAGGACGAGTTGTAAGCAGCATTTCCACCCAATGTTTTCCCGTGAGGCTTATTGTGACTTCAAGGATGTCCTATCATGTTACGAATCGATAGATTCACTGGACTTGCATAAACCTTAACCCAGCATATGCATATGCCAAGTGACAATCGATTCATTCTTGTGCCTTCTTTTTCGACGCAAATGGGATGGCGGGCATTCGGTTGCCCACGGGCACCAGCTCGGTCATGCGCCAGATAATCATTCCAAACTGTTCAAACGGAAAAAGTGCAAGTCTGTCAACAATCCATCAACATCATGATGGTTCCCGTAGAGGTGACAGAAACACGGACCCAAGCACACATTGCCAAGAACCCATCCAAAACGCCATTTCCGGCCGTTTGACCCTTGGTCCCAGCCCTCAACATCTCGCCATTGAAATTGGTGGCCATTTCCTCATACCCCTTGTCCAAGCCATCAAACAAGTACTTGCAGCACGCCTCAGGAGACAAGATCTCGTCGTCCTTTTCGAGCTCCTTGGTGGCCGCGGGCTTGATGCGCTGTTCCTCGGCAAACGATTCCGTGTCGATGCTGCCCGGGAAGAAGGTATGGATCGAGACGCCCGCGGCGGCGCCGCCGAGGACTTCGTGGCGCAAGGCGCGAGCGAGAAGGTTGATGGCGACTTTGGAGGGCGAGTAGGCGGAATAGCCGGTAAACTAGCAGAGCAGCAAGGTGTGATGGAGTGTTCAGGTGTGCAGGTGCATAAATCAAGAAGAAAGACATGGCGGGACGTACCGTCACCATACTGGCCATGCTGCTCACAAACACAATCTTGCCCTGGGCAACCGGGCGCGGCGCACGGTCATCGTCCTGATCCTGGTCATCCCGATCACGGACTGCATCCACCATGCGCTTGAGCGCTGCATGCGCCGTATAGGCGGCCGTCAAGTAGTTCATCTTCATCAAGTACTCAAAGTCCTCCGGGTCATGGTCCAAGAATGTCTTTGGCAACGCCGTGCCGGCATTGCACACCACCATGTAAGGTGTACGTCCACCAACGAGTTGCGTGGCCTTGTCGAGTGCTTGCGCAATGCTCGAGGGTACGGTGCAGTCAGCAGTGACGTAGGTAATGATTTGGTCGGGTGTGGCGTCAGGCGGGAGCGAGGATTTGATTTGCGCAACTGCGGCGCGCAGGACGGGCTCGCGGCGCGCGCAGATGACGACGTGGGCGCCGCGCTGGGCGGCAGATTTGGCAATGGCCAGGCCGAGGCCCGCAGAGCCGCCTGTGATGAAGACGTGCTGTTGGCAGCAGGAACGGGAGGAATGAGGGGTGGGTGTTTTACAGGGTGGCGCGAAAGCGAGTGGGAAGCGCCAACATACGCGGTCGAAGAGGTCGAGCATTGCGGTGATACTGTAATTGACCTTCAAGTGTGCATGGCATGCGCAATCATGGCGGAGAGTGCTGGACTGGACGATGACTTTGTGTCATTGCACACACTTTGTACTGCAACTTCATTGTCTCGCACACCACGGCAAAAAAATCAAAGGCGAGACCGGATCGGCGTCCCTTGACTCGCTCCTTTGGGCCAACATTCAACCGATCCAAAGAGCATCAAGTTATACATAGAGCAATTATGCAAATGCAACTGCAACGCAAGACCGGACCCACACCACACACCCACACGGGCACCCGCTGCAACAGAGTCAGCCATTTCGATCCGCAGAAAGAGATTCTTTCCAGACAGCTTTGCCATTCACTGTTGTGACCCGCTTGTTGTGTCTCCACCTGCTGTCCGCCCAATCACCAACCATTGGACCCAAGTGCACCGACAGGATTCCCCGAGTACCCCGATTGAAACGGTAAACAGGGCCATCAGCGAATCAACCGCTACATGGTCCCATCGTTGGTGACTGGCCCGCCTCTTGGATCCCCGTCATGTTTGTGCGCATGGCCCATCGAGCGGCGACCAATTTCCACCCAATCCGCCCACCACCTTCTTTACTGCAAGTCATGTTGTCCCCACACCAAGACATGACCGACATTGTCATCCCACCGCCACCTTCAAGACGAGTGGCTTTTGCACCCATTCGACCAATGTCCTGCTCCGTGACGTCTCCTTCCGATGGCCGAAAATACCCCCACAAACTCGACTGCCGCCTTCAAAGTCAGTCCAGGCACATGGGCATGGCTCGGAACAGATTCCTCTGCCAACAATCCACTGCACCAATTCTGTATCTGCATCAATACCCACACCGACACCCGCCACTCTTCCCCACCAGCCATCCCACTCCTTCCATCTTGCAAGCTCAAACTCCTCTCCATCGACTCGGCCGCCTACGACAAGGATCCAAAGACTCGACCGGCAAATCGCTCACGTTCACGGCCACGCACCGTCTACCCATCCTCATACCAACCCACACGCTCGCTCCCGGGCAACATTTCTGTGCCCGATCTCACGCACTCTCCACCCATCAGCAACATGCGCGACTGGCGGATCCGCTTGACGTATCTTCGGCACTCCCTGTCAACCTCACTGACCCTGTCTTCACGCTCCAAACGCCGCCAACTCAACCGCCACTCGCCACTGCCCTGGCCAGGGCCAGGCACCTCGCCGCTCCCACCTCGCCACACGCACTTGCACTCTGTCCCTGGACTGCGTGCTTTGCTCGCGGCTCACCTCGCACTTGTCGGCACACCCAATGTGCCCAATGACCACCTCGACGCCAAGGATCATTCGGCCATCATGCACGCCTACTACCTGCTTGGCAACCACCGCCTTGTCGTCAATCTGTTCACCCAACATCATCCATGCCCAGACGTGCCTGCCCTCAACTTGGCCATGCGCTCGGCCGCACTGGTTCACGGGCCGGTGGCCGCTGTCAAGGTGTTTAGCGAGTGGATGCAAGCCACCGGCGCCAAGACCGAGACCGAGACCGAGGCAGAGGCAGAGGCAGAGGTGGGCAGGTTGGACGCAGTCAGTGTGGCCACCGTGATGCGTGTGCTCGAGTCGATCGGGTGTGCGAGCGAAGCTTTGCGCGTGTACGAGTTTGCGTGTGCAGAAAGCGACAAGACACCCAAGCATGGAATGGGATGGGCAGGGCGGCCCGCACGCCCGCCGCATGTGGTTCCTGACAGGTATTTGGTCGAGTATGTCCGGGCACTGAGGGACAAGGTGCACAAGGACTCGGCTGCCTGTCAGGCGGCAGATGGAGAGTGCATACATGGGGATGAGTAGTTGCTGGCCGTGTTCCCAATACACTTGCTCGATCGATTGGTGATTGTGAGGTTATGGGGTTTATTGATTTTTTGGGAAACAGACAGACACAAATGGACAGCATTGGAAACAACAACAAGAATATGCAAACAACGTGCAACAATCACAGTTGACGATTCGATTCGGGCATGTGCGAGGGAGAAGGAGAGAAAAAGGTGGCAATGAGCGACCAAGGAGGAATGGGAGAGGAGAAAATTGAACAAGGCCCGATCCGAAACGGAATTGCGTAATTGTGCAATGAACATCAAGAAGAGCAAAGACACACAAGGCTGAAAGAAAGTGGGGAAAGATTTGAACTCGTCGTCATTTACACATATCAGGTAGAAGAGGAGGAACAATCGAATAGCGAAGGAAGCCCTATCGTGGCCCTCACCAGCAGCCACGACGTTTCTGCTCAAACGGGCATCGGTCCAACGTGATTGCACCGTGGCAGAAACCAGAAAAGAGGGCAAGGGCAAGAATGACGAGGCAGAGAGACGGAGAGAGAAAACGAGAGAACAAGAGAGGAGGGAGAAACTGATTGTTTGTGCATGGTCCCGAAGAACAGTCACTGAGGCATCCCCGGAAGAGCGCAAGCAAGGGGGGGAGGGGGAGAGGTACGGAAACAAACAAACAAACAGTTGAGAGGGTCAAGGAGAAGGAGAAGGAGAAGGAGAAAATGAAGGGAAAAGGCGCCAGCTCGGAATGGTGCACGTCAAGGATGCGAGCGCACAGCCAATGGATGAAATGAAACGGATACACGAACGTTTGACATGGTTGAACGATTGCCAGATGGTTCAAGAACGGACAAGAGGAAGAAGAGAAATGCAAACAGCAAAGAGGAATCAAGGGTGGAACCAGGGCAAAGCAAACAACAACGAAGGGTATCCGAAAAGGCATCACAAACAGACGAGCAGCAAACACGGCCACAGACGGCAAAGGCAGCGGGTGGGTGGAGCCCACGCAGATCGACACAATGGGTTGGATGGGCAATGGATGTTGAATCACCAGCATCAGCGCGGGTGGGAGGACCAAAACGAGGTCACTCGCAAGTCGGCATTTGGTCACGACTCGTTCACACCAGCGCACGCAATGCCCACATCCAAGTCAATTTCGACCGCCATCCGCATACACACCCAAGTTGCAGCGATACCATATCAATCAGCAGCTCACAATTTTACCCGTTGAAGCCACCCGTGGATCCAGCTGGATTCATTCCGGGGGTAAACACATACCCGTTTGCTCCCGCCATGGGTAAGATGGGATACCCAGCAGGTGGCTGTGTGGCCACAGGCGGCTGTGCCGCAAACTGGAACGGCTGTCCCGGAACCGACACGGGCATGTTGGGCGGCGTTCCCGACGGCGTGTACGGATTGTTGGCAAAGTAAAACCCGCCCGCCGCAGCGGCTGCCATGGCCGACGCTCCAAGCATGAGCGGCTGTGCAAACGATGCGCCGGAAGCAACCGAGTCGAGCGACGAAATGGACGCTTGGTGGCGCAACGACGCAAGCGAGTGTGTCGAGTTGCTGCGCGACAGACCCGATGCCGTGGACCGTGCAGAGTTGGACCTGTGCAACGACGAGGCCCCCGAGTTGGACCTGTGCAGGCTCGCTCCGGACGGATACATGGACGGCTGGAGCATGGGCGACGAGGGAGCTGAAGGGACCGGCGTCGCGTAGCCCAAAGCCTCTGCCTGGCGCTTGGCTTGCACCATACGAATCTCTTCCTTGAGGCGTTCGGCCAACACGGCCTTGCGGCCAGTTGCCTGGCGGCCGCGCTGGCGCAACAGGTCCTTGAGTTCGGACACGGTGATGTCATCAAAGTTGACGCGCAGCAGGGCGTCGTCTTGCGCACGCTCAATGTCGTCATTGGTTGCCTTGGGTGGCGGCGGCAACGGGACGCCCGCAGCGGTGGCTGGGGCGGGAGCAGAGGGGCCCGACACGTCCTTGCCTGGTGTGCCGTTCGAGACGCTGGCAAGCGATGCGCTGGATGACATTGATCTCAAGGATTGGACAGACGTGCGTTTCGGAGGAGGCGGCAGATTCAGGCTGGCAAGGCCATCGATGGAGCTGCGCGGCGTGTGGCTGACCGAGGCGGGCAAAGGAACTGAAGCAGCGGATTGGGCCGACATGTCAACGGATCCACGTGGGGTGAATGTGGGCGGGGCCATGGGGCCAGCGAGCGGCTGCTGTGAAGTAGGAATATCCACTGGCTGTTGCAACGGGGTGACGGAAACGTTGACAGAACGGGTCGCGGTCGGTGGAGTGGGCAACGAGCTTGTGCGGGTTGGCGGTGTGAGCACCATGGGCTGGAATGAAACTGGTTCCTGCAAAGGTTGTTGCTGCTGGGCAGCCATGGCAGCCGCCACGGCCTCAAACGAGGCCAAATTGAGATCCACCGGTGTAGCTTGCTGCTGCTGAGCATCCGCGTCCTCAGGATGCTTGAGCGAGTTGACGGGTTGCTGCGACAGGTTGAGGCCAGCTGCAAGCGTCAAATCCGAAAAAGATTGGCGCATCGACAAACGATCCGACGACTGGTTGGCTAAGCGGCGAGGCTCGCGACGAAGCGTGCCAGGAGGCGCAGGCGGCATGACCGTGAGAACCGTTTGCGTATCCTCATCCATGGCATCATCCTCGCTATCGTCGCTCTGGTCGCTTTCCATGACGTGGAACGACGGGGCGGCAGCAGGAGCAATGGATGCTTGGGCTGCATGCAGCTGTTGAAGGGCAGCTTCGAGCGGCTGGTGCAATTGCTGTTGTTGTTGCTGCTGCTGTTGTTGCTGCTGATGCTGGTGATCCAAAGTCGGTGGCTGCGAATTGAGCGTCATGCCGACAAGGAGCCCAGTATCGATAGCGTGAGGCTGCTGGTCGAGCTGCATGGCGGCAGCAAGCGAGCTGAGCGAGAATGATGAATCCGACAAGGACATGGAGTGCGCTGGCGGGCCCATGGACATGGACGACTCTGAAAGATGCTGCTGGTGGTGGTGGTGGTTGGGCATGAACATGGACGACATGGACATGGACATGGACGATTCGCCCGCATGCAAGTGCGCCGGGTTCATGGTGGCCGAGGTTGCGGTGGTTGTGGATGCCGAGCCCGCGGTCGTCGACATGGAAGCACCCGCCATGGACTGCATGGTGGACATGGAGAAGGACATGGTCATGGACGCTTCGCCTGTAGCGTGCGGGTTGGCGGGCGTCGTGGGCGGGGCCAAGGATCCATGCAGCAAGTACGGCGTCAAACCGGTGCGAACAGGCGTGAAGTCGAGATCCATGGCATCGTTGGCGAGATCCAAGCCAAAGTGCTCGGACCAGGCGGTCAGCACATCGGCCGAGAGAGGGGCGTGACTGGCGGCCCCATTGGCGCTGCTTTGGATGCTGGTCTGTTGGTCGGGCGTGGTATTCATGGGATCGGCTGGCCGAGCGGAAGAGTCTATGGTTGGTTGATAGATTGAATGGTGATTGCAGCCTGGGTCAGCGGATTTCGAGAGACACAGATAACGGATAGAGAATGGCATGAGGGATAGAGAGAGAGGGAAGAGTGCAGAGCTGATCTCCTCTGCTCTGCAGAACAAATCAACCGGGCGCAAAGGTCTGTAAGCGGCAGTGAGAAAGATGAGGGAAGGGAGTGACGTGAGAGCAAAGGGGACCCATTCCCCAGATGCCATGGACGAGGCGACCAAGACCCGGCTGGTATCAAAGACCCAATACATGATATGGGGCGGGCAGCAGTCAGGGAGTGTGGGAACCGGGAACGAGCCGCATTCCAAGTGATGAAGGAGGAACGGGTGGTGAATCTGGGTGTCACAGGTGATGGCAGTCGAGTTTGCACGTTTGGAGGCGCCTCGCACAGAGGTGAGGCTCGTGTCTCATGGATTTGTCTCGCGCCCGCGCCACGTCTCCGTTCATCGCACGATGATGGATTCTGTGGCATGCCAAGTGACAAACACAAACAGAGGATCCAGCACCATGAACCATGACAAATGACGAAGGCCGCAATGCGCAGCACCTGGCGTGCATGGAGGATATGTACGACCAAACATACACCCAAAACCTCCACAGCACACATGGACCCATCCGCTCATTCCCACCGCACAGCACCAGTTGGATCAACACAAGCGCCCACGACCCAGAGACCTGCGAGAATCAGTGGGTCCATCGAGAACACGGACTCCCGAGCCGCTAGTACATGTCGAGTGTCGTGCGCTGCAGAGTAGGGGGAGCCGGGAGGTGTGGACAAGGGATCGGAACAACGGAAGGACACTGGAAACGTGAAACACACCCTGGGAAATTGCGGTGCTGGAAAAGAAGGCCTTGAAAGGCGAGGGCGTTGACGGAAACGAAGCGGCGGTGGGCGAGAAGAAACGCATTGGGGATACTGTTGGTGTTGAGGTTATCGCCTGGCGAAATCGGGCGTTGGTGCTGACTGCCGAAGGGGTTGGTTGAATGTGCAGTTGGTACGATAGTAGACGCCCGATCGAGGAGTGGTGGTTGTTTTGACGAATGGACAGAGTATTGTACAGTTGAGAGCAAAGAGCAAAGAGCAAAGAACTGATTGGGATCGCAAGCAAGCAAGAGCGAGCGAGGGACAACTGAGATGAATGCAGAGGCAGGGAGACGTGGGAACAGGCTAGCCAGGACCAGAGCAAGAGATGTGTCTAGATGTGAGTGGTATACGTCTACTTTTCAATGAGTGTATCGGGGAGAATCTTGGGTAGGTCGGTCACGGTAACAGAGCAGGCGCGCGAGCCTTTGCCCTCAGGTCGCAGAAAAGTACTTAAGTACTTTGAGGCCGACAACCATGACGTCGAAATTGGTGGGAATGCCCTGCGGCACATGGCTGTGAATGCAGATACGTACAAGAATAGTGTGTGCAGCCGATCAGGCAAAGAAAAGAAACTACAACCGCACAGAAAAGGAACCCAAAATGCGGCGGGAAGGATTGAAAAGCCGGGGCGCACGTGAGTATAAAAGGGAGAAGAGGCAAGGTTGGGATCGCCTTTTCCAAAAACGGACCATCAGTGAGGCGTTTATGGCGCTTGCCGTGCCGGTCAATCGGCAGCCGGCCGTTCGATCGAGCTGCCTTTCTTGTCAGGCTGGTGAGTTTGTCTCGCGTGCTTGCACTCGACAAGAGTATTCCCAGATGCAGAGTCAAGGCTGCACTTGCTTGCGAGGAGCGGACATCTTTTCTCCATTGGTCAGTTCTAAGGATGTCCACTCATGGCAGGTGCTCTGCATGATTGAACAGCTGAAGCCTCGTTTCCGAGCCAAGGGTCCTTTGATGCCGCCAAATCCCACCTTGGCAACAATTTGTGCACTCAAATCATTTCTTGACAATTGGTCAATGCCGAGTCCGTGCCTGGATTGGAGATTGGTAGCCACCCGCATGACCATCGCTGATGGTTTCCATCCATCTGACAGTTCCCAGGCACTACGTATTCCCACGGGACGAGTGTCAAGGGAATGATTGATTGCACGTCTTGTTAGACATTGGCCACACATCTACTTTGGCTGCGGGATGGCAACATGCACGGTGTGACGAGTTGCATGATTTCTCGGGAGAGGCACTTGGTGTACACAGACGCGTCAAGGGCTCAACTCGGCTGCTCATGGTGGTGTCAGTGTCATGTGATATTGAAGGCTTGCCGCAATGGCCAAGGAAGGTTGCAAGAATGCTCATGGAATGCGACCGATGACGTGAAGGCTGTGGTTGGATCGGCGGGCTTCTTCCACACCAGATCCACCGCAGATCCGTTCATGTTCATGATTGTTCAAGTCAAAATCTATCTCATATTTATGTTTGCAAGAAAACACAATCCTGGCTGTGACTGCCTGCATTCCCTTTTAGAATCACTGTGCATTTCCGAACAGTCGCCATTCTACCCAGCCTCATTGTCCCATCGCTCCTCCCCATCGTCCACCATGCTGGCTATATCTTATTCGGATGTTGAAATCCTTGGCGACTCTGCGCCCAAGCAACTCGTTCCGACTTTGAATTCGACCAGCCGATCGCGCCCCGTGATCTCCCTCTCGCACTCCACGGCCCACTTACATCGATGCCATCAAGTGTCACAACGGCGCCCACGTCACTCCAGCCAGTCAAGCGCGCGACTTCTTCCACACACAAACCGCAGCCAATCTTACTTCATCATGCGATGGCCGCACGGGGCCATACCTTTCCGACCACGGCATCGACTCTCAAAACCTTTGGCCTAGTAACGGCCCTTCGTTTGGACCGGGTCGAGGCGCTACCCAAACGGCCCGGCAGGACATGGGCGTAACGCGCATGCGTCTTCCACATCACGGTGGCGGCCATCATGCAAAATACGGGTTTGGGGCGCTGCGGCAGCATGTCGACAACCCGTCGTCCCCATTTGCCGCGAATGGTGCAAGCCACGCGACGATTGGTTGCGGCGGATCCGTGCATCGCATAATCAGCAGCGGTCCATTTGAATCCGTTCATTCGCGCTCGAATTCGTCTCAGGGCAACCGCTCAGGCCCCAGATACGTCATCGCATCTGTTGCCTGTGCCAACTGCATTTGCTCAGGCACGGTCTCTGTCAACATCATCGACATTGTACAAGCGCAAGCGGACGCGCATGTTGTAGTCATGGACAACACGATTGCCGACGATGCGGAAGGCATGCCCCCAACTTACTTGGCCGCTTAATCATGGGCGGTGGGGTCTTTGACGATCCGGTGCGCAATGCGCGGCCACATTCGCAGCCTGCACGTGCAAACGCTGCCGGATCACCTTTGAAGCGGCCTAACGAGGCAATTTGGGACAAGAAGGTGATGCGGCAGATGGCGGCGCAAGTCAGGTTGGTGGTCTCGTTGAGATTACCATCTGAATCGGATCAAGGTGACGCCGCACAATCGCGATGATCCAAATTCGCCCTTGTATTCCGTGTCTCGGTTTGAGGATCTCGGTCTGTACGTCTCACTTGGCTGAATGGTATCCAAATGTCTCGCTCACCTCACGCGTTACAAGTACAGACCATCCGAGCTTTTGCGTGGCCTCTACTCGCTCAACTACAATAAGCCCTCGACAATCCAAGAGCGTGCTCTCCCACTCCTCCTGCACGACCCACCCACCAACCTCATTACCCAACCGCAATCCGGAACGGGCAAAACAGCCGCTTTTGTCCTGACCATGCTCAGACGCATCGACCTCGCTGACACGACGGGCCTACCACGAGCAGTGTGCCTCGTCAATGCGCGCAAACTCGCCGTCCAAGTCGTTGATGTTGTCCGCAGCATGGGCATGTACATGAACGGGCTGCAAGTGAAGTCATTGACGGCTGGCATGCCGCCGCCGCCCCGCGGTACGCGCATTTTGGTCGACACGCTGCGGCGCATCTTGTCGTTGCGGCAACGGCGCAGGATTACTTGAGCCAAGTGCGAGTGTTTGTGCTCGACGCGGCCGACACACTCACGGACGGCCAAAACTTGACGCAGCAGACGGTGGCATGGCCAATCAAGATGCGCAAATGGTCTTGTTTTCGGCAACGTTTCCGGACCGCGTCCCCCGGTTTGCCGACCAGTTTGCCCCCAATGCAAACAAGATCATGTTGCCGCTAGCCGAGGTGCGCCTGGACGCCATCATATAGTTTGCGTTGCATAGGCAGATACCTGGTCTGCACGCCAAGCTCGCGGCGCTGTCGGACACTTACGGGTTGCTCAGCGTCGGGCAGCCGCTCGTGTTTGTGGATCGCAAGGAAACGGTGTATCGGGTGGCCGAAATGATGGAGAGTCAAGACCATGAGGTGGCCGTGTTGACGGGTGACGATTTGCCCGGAGTTCGCGACCAGACCATGAAATTCTTTCGCGAGGGGCTGACTAAGGCGCTTGTGTTGACCACTGTGCTGGCCAGGGGGTTTGACGTGCTGCAAGTCAATTTGGTAGTCAACTTGGACTTGCACAAGCACGCTTTGACTGACAGGCCCGATTTCCAGGCGTACATTCATCGGGTGGGTTGGACAGACCGGTTTGGACGGGCTGGGGTGGCCATCTACTTTATTGATAGGCCCGAGGCCGAGCGGATTATGGTATGTTGTGCTTGGACTCTTGCGACAGCAGAGTCGCAGGTGAGACACTGACTCGCGGCGTGAAAATTCAAATCATTATAGGAATCTATCCGTCAGCATTACGGCGGCATGACCATTCACCCATGCCTAATGACGATTTCGAGGGCATGGAGCGTCTGCTCAAGTCGGTCCAAGTGTTGTGACACCTGCTCTTCCCAGGCCGTCGTTGACATCGTCCTCGACCACGCCCTCGTGACACGGCTGTCAGCTCAAAGCCAACTTTCTCCGTCACGGCTCCACGGCCGTCAGCATCGACCGCGGGTCGACCTCCAATCTTGCACGTGCCAAACGCACTGCTGCAACCACTACTACCGCCGCACAAGTCAACGGCTCCCAGGGTCGTGAACGAATCGGAGCCAAGCCCGCGGCTACGAAACCAAACGCGCCTGCGTCCGCCAAAGAAATACGCGGGGTGGCAAGCTCGTCTGAGCCTACCCGCGCATTGCCCAAGCACCTGCAGGAAGCCTTGCCGTACGCCAAGGCCATGGTTCTGACGCACAAGGCGTTTGGCGAGCCCGCCGCTTTGGCAAGGACGTCGTGGCGTACATTGATTCGCTGACCAAGAGCAAGCCGCTCTC
Source organism: Catenaria anguillulae PL171 (assembly GCA_002102555.1). Classification (NCBI taxonomy): domain Eukaryota; kingdom Fungi; phylum Blastocladiomycota; class Blastocladiomycetes; order Blastocladiales; family Catenariaceae; genus Catenaria; species Catenaria anguillulae. Next base: position 211,740 of record MCFL01000014.1, read on the forward strand.
CAAAAGATGACGCGAAAGACGTATGTATCCGTTCCATTTGCCGATACTGTATGTCAAATGAGCTCACTTGCAACGGTTCCCCACTCCAGGGACTCTCTATTTCTTCCATTGCCCGCTCTCGCCTCAATGTCTCGATCTCGAAGCCCGCCCGGAGCATGGAGGCAGGTATCCACTCGTTTGCGCTGGCTCAAGATCTGCTTAATCAATCGATGGCAGACCGAAACATCACCCCAACCATTACAAAGCTTCACTCGCCGGCATTCGACTCCGGCATTCCACTTTATTCGTTCACCAATCTGCTCTGGTTCGCAGCTCAGCTCCCAGATGGTGTCGAGTCGCAAGTGATCGTGTTGTACCTGGTTTGCATCCAGCGTTCATTGCCGTCGTTCGCGATTTTTTTGGGGTGCAACGAGTCAAACAAACGGTATGGACGCTACCACTTCACAATTCCAGTGCTGGTTGGTTAATGGCCATGACTTCTTTTTTTTGTCCCTAGCCCTCATGATGGGCCCAATTCTGAAAACATCGGTGCCTGGGTGCCATCATCGGGCAAAGGCACAGTCCCAAACGATGTCGATTTTGGCCGCTTGTCGGCATTGATTGCTTTTGTATACGTTGCTGTGCGTGTTCCCACCACGTCTTCTTTGTTCAAACCACCAAATGACTGACTTCTTCACCTTGACTGTATTCCAGGTTTCGTCCACTTTGTCCACACCACACAAAATTGGAGGTCCAATCGCCGTCGCGGCATATCGCGCCTGCAAGGACACTCTGCATTTGGCCGGCTCAGACCCAAACGTCCGCCTAGTCTCTTCGAAAGTACTTCAATGTAGTTTTCCCAAGCTCGGCTGGCGCCATTGCGCGCTTGCGCCCCGTCGATGCCTCGGTCCTGGGCCTCAACCTCGCGGCGTTTCCTGGCGACCTTCTTTATCATTGCCCGTGCCCACTGGCACGCGCGCTCGGTTGTCGCAGACCGTGACATTGATCCGCCGGCGCTGCCGGACCAGGAGCCGCCTCGCGATCGAGATTCCATCCGTGCCCAGGCTGGTCGGGCACCTCGGTCGCGTGTTGTCGAGAGTGATGAGGATGACGCTGGCGCGGTTTTTGATGAGCAAGAGAACGATGGCGCATTGATTTCTATGACATCTGAGGATGATGAAGTGCAAGCAGGATTGATCCAAGACCAGGACGATGACAATTGAGTACATTGCCCATGTCATGACTCTAACACACGATCCGATGACTCGACACATGTATTGTGTTCCTGATATTGTGCATGAAAGAAATCCAATCCGAACTTGGAAGAAAGTAATACATGCCTTGGATACCAATGAAACTAAGTAATGGAAATGAATGTATCAAGGTACAAGTGCAAACTTGGTACGTGAAGAAGGATGAATATTTACAAGTGAAACGAAAAACAATCTCACGCAGATCGACTGGGCTCGGTCGAGCTTGACGCCTCTGCTGCCGCAGGAGCAACGACGTGATGCTCGTCATCGTCTTCCTCGTCAATCGTAAACGTGACAACCTCCTCCATTTCCAAAGCCGTTCCGGGCATTCCGTCCTCGCCGACCTCGCCTTCGCCACCCGCCGCCGGCTTCCGCCTCACCACGCCTCCCTCTGCCCGGCTTTGCTCATCATCCTCGTCATCATCCTCATCATCTGCCCACATGCCACCTGCACCAACCTGTGTGTACGGATTGGCGGCCACGGGCCTAAACTTCCATCCCATGATGGCATAAAACCATGCGCTAACGCCTTCCAGGAACGCGTCGGCTACCCACAAGTGCGTAAACGGCAACACGGCTTGCAGGACCACGGCAATAATGCGTGTCAGGTACAAGTACCCGAGTACAATGCCGTACAGCGTGCCCCAAAGCTTGATCTTGTCAAGCGTTTGTTGCGCCTTGCCATCGTCCTCGGCGGCTTGCAGCAAGTGTGCGCGTGTCGACAGAATGATCCACAGGATCATCAGAAACGAAGCCAGGTCAAAGAGCGGAAAGATGGATGTCCAGGTGGTCCAGGACTGCGACCCGAACGCAAGCACTTCAATCATGAACCGGGCAAAGTTGGTCACGAGTTGCAAGGGGATGATGCATAGGACAATGCGGCGTTCGCGTTTGGGCAGGATGGGACGCACAAATGACCAGCCAGAGGCAATGAGGGCGACAATGGTCATGGCGACCGACGATTTGATAAATGTGAGAATGTAGGCGGCCAGGTCCCAGCCCTTTGCGTCAACGCCATTGTCAAGGTACCATGTTTGCACAGAGTGGAAGGTTTTGTCGACGACCAGCAAGACGAGGAGGAGCAGCATCATGCGGTGGATCCAAAAGACTTGGGCTCTGTGTCAATTCAACTCAATTGTGAGTGGCTTTGGATTCCTGCAACCAAGCGAAAGGGCAAGACGTACTCTGGCTCACGCATCATCTTGACAAACTTTGCCATGAGAAGCACATAAAACGCTGCGGCCAAAAAGAAAATACGAGGCAATGGCTGCAACCCAACATCCAATAGGGAATTGGGCGGATTGACTGCCTTGTACTCGAGGGTGGCCGAAATGGCCGGTCCAGTCTTGGCCCGGTGCCATCTGGGTCCATTCCCCAGTTGTAACAGTTGAGCAAGTAGGCCGTCCACATGGCCGATTCGTTCTGCGTGATGCGGTGCACATAGTTTGTGGCCGAGCCGACGCCACGCAAGTCGACCGACGTGGTGATGTTGGCAGGCAAGCCCCATTCGTTGGGGCACTTTGCCGAGGGACGGCGCCCAAGGGTTCGGCAAGCGACTCGGTACGGATGATGAAGAGGCCGATGAACTTTGCGTCGCTGGTTTCGGACCCGCCGTTGGGCACGTCCGAGATGGCCAGGTCGTCACGGACAGGTTGAGCGAGCCGCCGGGGGCAAAGCCAAACTCGAGCACGGGGATGATGGCGCGGCGGTCCTGGGAGAGGCGCAAGGCAGCGGCCGAGGCGTGTGACGTGAGAAGGGCCAGTGTCACCAAGATGACGACGAGGGGGCCATGGACCAGGCGGGGGATTGGCGGCGGCCGAGGCCGGCCGGGGCAGGCGCAGGCGCAGAGTCGATTCATGGTATTGTGGTGGAAAATGCAAGTGGTCAAAGGAGGTGCGAGTGCATGGCGGCCACCTTGATGGCTTGGGTGTCCGAGTCGAGAGAGCTTGGCGTGGTTGGTTATGTCCGACGTTACTTACCTACGACGTGTCGGGTAATGGACCGGATCGCGACAAAAAATTTCAAGTCCGCCAACGTGCCACTGCTGTCACACAAATGGCTGTTGCATACGTACATCCGGTTGCCACGTCTTCGAATTCGAATACGAAATCGATCTTCGTCAATGGAATTGCCGCTATCCTCATATCAGCGTCTGCCTGTCTGCCACTCGCAGCACAGCACCCCATGCAAGCTTAAGCACCCACCCGCCACTTCCAGTTGGTCAACGTCATCATGACTCCACCGGCACCGCCACTCACTTCCATGCTCTCGGGCCTGGTCCAATCTGCCTCGTCCATCTTCTCCTCGGACAACCTCCAAAGCCATCCCGGCTCCTCTGCGCGCACCGCCCGCAACGTTGTGCTGTTTGTCCACGGCTTTCTGGGCTCCGAAGAGTCGTTTTTCCAGTTCCCACGCCACCTCGAGGCCCGCCTGCACGAGCTGCACGGCTTCGAGTCGCATACCTTCCCTGCCTACGACTGCAAGCACTCGATCCAGGTCGCCGCCACCAGGGTCGCACAGTACCTGCGGTCACTGGTCCCCGTGGTTGACGAAACCGATGTCGATGTCGGCAATCCGGCCGCAAGGTTGAATGTGGTTCTCATTGCACATTCCATGGGCGGGCTCGTGGTTGCCGATGCAGTCCGCATGCTGTACGACGAGGACGATGGCGTCGAGGGATCCTTTTCGACGTCGTTTGCGTCAAGCACGACCACTACCAGCCCACCACCTCGGATTCAAGCATCAAGACCGTTGCCAGTACCGACCTCGTCTCCTTCCGCCAACAACCACACCCTCCGCGTCCACGTCCAGCGTCCCAGCACCCAATCAATGTCCTTGGCGTCCTGGCCTTTGACTCGCCCTACTTTCACCTCCATCCAGACATGCTCAACCTTGCTCATCGGCCATTGGCCAACGTGGTCGACATTGTACTCAACGGCGGGTCGCTGTGGACAAAGCTGGCGGCGCTGGCCGTCCCCGCAGCCATTGGTGCGGCCATGGCGCGGTACTTGCCAGAGTACATTGAGTTCTTGGCGCCGTTGTTTGCCGAGTCGTTGACGAGACGGGTGGCCAGGGTGCAATACTTGTTGGATCGCGGCATTCGGTTTGCGTGCTTCTACCCAAAGGTATACATATGCTATTCCTTGCGCTGGCCTTGGATTTCTTTTTTTGCGCTACACTTGTCTCACTGTCTTTTTTCATTTTGCGTGTTTTAAACAGTTGGCACAATCCAATCCGAAACCGTGGACGTTTATTTACCTGCCCACGGCACTTCCGCCACACATTTCCGCCCTCTTTCACCCGATTCCCACCAACCTGACCAACCCCTTGGAAGCACACACACACATCTTTGATGCGCAGCTCAACTCGATCCCATACGGCCGGCTCGTGGCCGATGTGGTGGAGCTCATTCACTCGTGGCACTTGACAGACGACCCTGCAGTTGCTGCGTCCTTGACCGACTCGGATCTGCCGCCGTGTGAGGATGATTTGGACTGAATTTTTTTTTTTTTTTCGCGCATCATACCCCCCCCCAATGTATAGAAGGCGGTCTGTGTGCTTGTGCGTGTGCGTGTGTCAATCAACATATACATGCATCCATCGGCGAATCATGGTTTCCCATGGCCAGTCCTGCTTGCCGTGGCCACCTGCCTGACGGCCTCTGCATCTTGCTGCACCTGCTCCAGCAACCGCTTGGATGACTCGACAATGGATTTGAACGTGCGGTCGGCCTCGGTGAGCGAAGCTTCGAGCCGGTGCTTGACTTGGGTCAGGGCATCGAGTTTCGAGTCAATGTCGGCAAGCTCAGATTGCAGCTCGTGGAGTTGGTGCGAGACTTGAGCCTTGCGCTGCTCGGCGTGGGAAATGGACGAGGTGACCGATCGCAGGTCGCGTCGCAGAGCATCAATGTCTGTGTTAAATACGATGCAAATCGACGACATGCATGGTCAGAGAGTGATGGAGAGGGTTGACGGATCAAGCCGGGCGGGTGTGGTGCTTGGCGCATAAGTAAATATCATACGCTTGACGAGGTCTGTGTTGAGAGACTGCAAGGTGGCTGCATATGAGCTCGCGGCATTGGTCATGATGATGGCAGATCAATCAATGCTTCCGATGGTGAGTGTGGTGCACGGTTGTGATCACAGAAGTGAAATAGGGAATGGAGATGTGTTGTAAGGAATGTTGCCGAATGTGAATGAGTTGCAGCGTCTCTGGGGACATGCATCTTCATCCAAACCAATGCGAGTATACGTATGAGTGGTTGCGTGAGAAAAGTTCTTTATGAGGAAGCTTTTCCGAATAATGAGCGAAGTGGCATGGAAGGATCGGCAGACGTCAGCAGACGCCTCCCTTGGCTTGCGTAAAAAGCGAAAAGAGTGTGCAGTTGAGCAATTCATCTGTCGAAGTCTACTTTCTCGTTGGCTTTGGCTTTAAACTTGAATCCCACCCCTCGGCCTCCATCCATCCATCCATCCATCCATCCATCCATCCATCCATCCATCCATCCATGGTGAGAAGCATCCCATGAATGAGCATGTAGCCAGCATCACATCTTCCGCAATGCACCGATCCACATCCCGCACACATACAGCTGCCGCCCTGTCGGTCTCGGCCTGCTGTTTGCTCGCCCTTGTCTTTACCTGCCCATCCACCCATGCGCAATCACCCTCACCGACAGTCCCGTCGTCAACGTCAACGTCAACGACAACATCATCCGCAACTTCAACCTCTGCCTCCGCACCCTTTGCCCTGCCCACGGGCTCGCTCGCGCAACTCGACCGCCAAGGCCGCGCTGCTCATTGCGTGCGTGTGCCCGTAAGCGCCGTCCCCTTCTGCCAAGAAGTGGCCGCTGACCGATGGATCGCCCTTCCACAACCCTTGGCTGCCACTGGCGCCCTGGCTCAAGCCGCCATGCTGTCCATGGACACGTTTGCACGCACGGCCGTGGCCAACTGGACTGCGGTGCTGGACGGGCTCGACTGCCGCACATCCGACGACGAGCGCAGGTACTCTGTGTTTCGCACCTGTGACGATTGCGCGCACGCGTACCGGTATTGGATGTGCCGCAACTTGTTTGCCGAGTGTGTCCCGAGCTCGCATTTGATCAAGGCTGGCGCCGCTTCATTGCCCGGTGTGAATCGCACAGAGCCTGTCGGGTCGTTCAGGGTCACGGCCTTGGGATACCTGGCATCAGCCGCGGGCGTCAACGCTACGCTCACCATTCCCGGCCGCCTGGACAAGCCCTTGGAAAGCCAGGCGGCCGTGTTGAAGATTGATGGCCCGCCGCTCAAACTCGCGCAGCCAGTGAGTCGTGAGGCCATCGAGGCGGCCAAGGCCGCACTCAAGGATGTGGTTAAGGAGGACACGTCCGTGGACATGTACACGACCGATCCGCCGTGTATCTCGATATGCCATCACGTCATTCAGTCGTGCCCGTCGGCCTTTCAGTTTGCATGCCCAAGGGATCATCATGAGGCGTGGCGTGAGGCGGCAGCAGAGTTGGTGCCCAGTCAGAGAAAGGATCCAAGTGTCGATTACCCGGATTACAATCCGTTGTGCTGAACCATCAGTCATTCGTGCTTGCTTAATGAATGCATAGTATGTATCCAAACTCGGTTTCCTTGTTTCCACGTATTGTATCCCCGGAAACTGTCAAGGCTTATTGTTGGCCCTTGAGATTGCGTGGCGAAAGGAACCCAGGACAACATTCCAGTTACACAATTGCATGGTACAACAGACACCATGACCACGCAGCCAGCGTTCCCATCGTCTGCGTCGTCCTCCGCCTGCGTCTACCCGTGTCCATGCACCTTTGCTTGCTCGCGCAAGCGTGCTCGACTTGATTCCACGCATGCCCTTTTGGCACCTTGGACAGTATCCCATGCTGTGCTTGGTCGCTACTGTCATGCGGCTGTTCATGCACCCCTTTGCAGTCACGCAATCTTCCCCAGTAAACCAAGCCAAAAGTTTGAGACCTGGCCTCAGCAGTTGCCCGCGCACGGTCTCGCTCGTCTTGCCTTGACCACGAGCGTGCGTCGCGTTGATGCCTGAAAGAGTGCTTGGACCGCTGTCAGAATGGCAGCGGCTGGAATACGCGGCAAATGCGTGACGTGTGTACATGATGGGCAGCGTGGCGGTAGGGTTGCGGTGTTGCAATGGTGAAATCTTGACGAGCGCGTTGGTTATCAGGTCACTGCAGCATTTCTGTTGGAGAAACCGTCTAATGACGGTTCTTGAGCGTGATTTCGGACACTGCTGGCTGCGGGGGAGTGCGGGCGCTTCAGGGAGCTACCTAGCTCCTCTGCGTCGCGACGCGTTGGATCAAGTTGGAATTGGAGTAAATGGTGCCAATTCCACGATTGTAGCTGGCAGTCGCCCACTTGGTTAAGAGTCGAACTGCGCACGCGCCATTCGTTTACTTGCTTTTGGTGGTCAGCAAACTTCAACTTGAGGCAAGACAAGATAGCTGTCGCCAACGCTTCAGTTGAGGTGACCGTTGAAAAGTCGATGTGACTTGAAAGCTCAATGCCCAGGATAGCCAAGTCGTCGCCGTGTGCTTCCATCCAGCGGCAGTGATACGAGGGAGCAAGATCCTAAGCGGATCCGATGCTGACATGGGATACTCTACCGAGTCAAGTTTCTGGCACCGATGAGTGGTGAAAATCCAATACAGCTTCTCTGGTAGGTAGGTGTGTACTCTTTTCCATGAGCCGAGAACGTTTGTCGCAGTGGATGTGTGCGATCAGGGCATAGACAATCAGTTCGACGCTCTCATCTTTGGATTCAGTTCCAGTCTTGTGACTCGTCGCCCAATAGGATATGGCGCGAGGCACTCCAGTCAATGCCGGCCATTGTGATTCCAGCCGACGGTAGCGGATTGGGACTCTCAGTGGCAGTTGGCGTAGTATCAGGAGGTCGCTACGATGCGGTGTAACGACGGTGATAGCGATGTATGACGTTGTTTGCGAGGCGAGTGTTCTCTCAATGGGCCATGGTTATATTCCGACGAGGCGAGGATATTGCAGGATTTATCGAAATCTCATTCATATGGAAGTATGCTCTCCTCTATGCGAGGCCCAAAGACTGCCAGCATGGACCGAAGCCAGGGCATTCATCTGGGATTGTCCGCATTGGTCGCGTCCCTTGGACTGCCGTGTTCGCAGTTGTTTCACATGAAGACCATCTGCATCAGACCCTGGCACACTTGGGTTCACACGCACAGGAGAGATTATATTACACACACACTACATCGGCAATCGCTGCTATCCACGTGCTAGTTCGCCAACTAATTACAATATGGGTAGCTTGACCAAGGAGTCAATGGAAGCGGAACTGGAGACGCCCGTCCAACCTGGAACGGCATCGGAGAAGCATTTCGGGCTGGGAAATGAGCTGGAAAGGCAAAAATAATACGCTGGCGAAAATATTTCAATTAAAATGAGTCAGAAACCGACCACCTGGGAGACGAGCAGCAGAAGTAAAACAGAACATGCAGAAACTGTGAACTTGCGTGTGTGCGACGGAGACGTGAATGGTGTAGTACGCGGACTACGGTACACGGGATTGATCCATCCGAATCTTGTCGCCCGAAGATTTTCAATGATCTAACCAACCAAGCAGTGCATGTCAGAATCTAAATGAACGTGTGGGAACAAATTCAGAACAGTTTTGCATGGATTTGTTGGTCTTGCAGGCGCGGCCAGTCTCCTCGCCCGTGTCTGCGGCCCCGATCCACCACCCAACATAATAGTACTCGCACCACAGAGCATCAGCGCGAGGTAAAGGACAGGAAGCCGGCCCGGATAGTGCCAGAGAGTCTGCCTCGGCCAATCTTCGCAGAGAAGGCGTCATCGACAAGACTCCCGCCGTGCGTGTGAGAACGCAATTCGACCATTGAAGCAGCTACCGAAAGCACGAGAATGCACTGTTCCAATCCCCTTCGATTTGGTTCCGTTCTTGATGGCAATCGAGTGACCAAACTGGCGCCGCCGGCTGACGGATGCACTGCATGAACTTGCAAAATCATGTTCATTGACTCCAACTCGCACAAGGGTGCGAGTTCATAGCCGGCCCCCCTCCCCAGTCAGGAAAGCGTGTTCCTCACCTGTACTGCTGAAGACAGAGAGACGAGGCTGTCAAGCGCAGCAGGCGAACGAAAAACAATGGACAGAATCGAGCCTTCAGGGCAAAGCCAGAGGGAGGGGGCAACTACTAGAGTGTGACAGTGCAGAGATTGACCGAGTAGTAATCGACCCGAAGGCCATGGGAGATTTGGAAATCCCACAATCTCTCGCCAGTTTGGTGGCGCTGTGCAGCTCCTGCCACCATTCAGACGAGGTCCGATGCAAATGTCCGTTGCAATTGACCGAAGCGCATTGCGCTGAGCGTTGATGATTCATATTGATACCTGCATTGTCATTTACGGCGGACTGGATTCGTCTCTTCAGCTCGATCGATTCATGTGTTTCGTTTGTTCGCACATCATGTCGGCGGGTTTACGTTTCGGGGCGCAGCCAGTCCGTTTATATTTGCAACACTCTCGAGGTATTTCATCGTGTGGGGACAGTTGCTGTATGTGCAAAGAAGTAACTGTACTCCCAAAACGCAAAAGGATAAAGGACACACCAGCCTCCTAAACCATTGCCGGCACCACCGCCGGCAAGTCGGACACTGCAACCGCTGCTCCAACCATGGCCGCAAACACTCTGCATGAAACACGTGCTCGCACGGTGTCCGCACAAGCTCTCTGGCCACCACGCTCACCTCTTGCCCGTCCTCGACCAGTGCGCACATGCAAATCGAACACATGGCCCCACCTTGGGCGCCGCCCGCACCTGCACCCTCCGTCAATGGAACCTGCTCTGCATCGTGCTCATGCGCGCGCAAATGCGCCTCAACCTCGTCGACACTCACCGATAGTCGTAGCTCACGAGCCGCCATTTGCGCGGGACAAACCAGGATGCGCCGAGGAATGGTAGCCGTTGGGTGGCCATGACGGCGTACTGCACCGCAATCCACACCATAATGATGTGGAGCCATGGGATGTAGGGTTTGCCCGTGTGTCCGAACGTGTAGAGGTTGAATGGGCAAAGAACGAGGTAGGCCGGGAAAAAGAGACGTGTTCCAGTGGCGAGTACCGAGAGTACGAGCGATGTGCGTGGGGTCACCGACATGTATGCTGAGCGGGCGATTTGCAAGGATGGGTATGAAAATGCGAGGAGAAGTGGGAGGCCAAACAGAGGTGGGAATGGCGCCGGGTCGTAGAGTAGGATTTGGAGCATGTTGAAGCCAAACACGATCACGTCTACATAATCGAGAATGTCAGACTTGCGTGTGAGATTTGCCCATCATCTCATGCAAGGGGCAAGGAATGGGCGGCGTACAAAAGGGCAAGAACCAAACAGGGCGGATGCGAATGGACGCCAGGCGCGAGTTTTGTGATTGCAACACGTGGGCGAGGAACCGCCAAGAAAAGAACATGGTGTGCATGAGCTCAACGAATGCGGCTGTAAGATATGTGAGCATCAGCTCATCTGCGGGCAAGAAATGCAGGCGATGAATGTCAGCGACAACAGAACTTCTGCGTTCCATGCGCAAACGACGCTTGAACATGCCTTGTGCCAGAGCGCTCAACAGAAACATGAACGCATAATAGCAGTCGATAACGAGCTGAATCGCAAGCGACGGCCAACTGAAACGCATCAAGTGCTGCAAATGCAAGGTCAACCGAAAGCGAATGGTGCGAAACGTGAGCGACATGATACAAACCCATGAATATTCAGCAAGAGGAGAGAGCGTACAGAAGGCGACGTGTTCCAGTCCATGTGCTTCATGGTGACCACAAACCTCACGACTGCCATCACCACATACAAGACGGCCAGGTACGACATGCGCTGAGCAATCACAACATCCGCAACTCCCTCAGCAGCCCGCGCTCGTCGTCACTCTCCGAGGCCCCTCCCAATGTCCCCAACGTCACGTTACAATTGTGCGAATCCATGATCCATTTTGCATCCAGCGCGGGCAACCGCCGATCAAACATGCCTCTAGGCTCGCGGTACTCTTTGTAAATCTGATCCATATCCCACCACGTCATTCTAGTGGGCACCTGCGGCTGTGCAAACACAAACCACGTGCAATTCGTCGCCTTATCGGGCGCATCCAGTTTTGGCCCTCGCTCGGACCCATCGAGCCAAGTCTGCACTTTTGCACGAAATGCGTCCAAGTCTTGGATGAGCGGTGGAATGGCCAATGTGCGATTGACGAGATCCGAGGGCAGCGAGCCCAAGAGCGACGTGGCATTGATGCGTGTACTCGCACTAACTATGCCAAACAGCGATCCGAGAGGACTAACAATGGCCGAGCCGTAGAAGACAAAGTCGGATTGGCCCGGGGCGGTGGTGTTTTTCAGCCCGACGCGAAGTTTGGCGAGCGTGGTGGCGTTGTGTGATGTGGACGTGAGGTTGGACGGGTGGTCAATGTAGATGAAGGCAAGAGCGCCATCCGAGGTGAGATTGAAGTCGAGCGCGGCCGGTGGGAGAGGGTATGCAAGCGGGGACGGTGGTTTGAGAGAGCCTATGCCGAGAAATCGCAACGGTGAGCTGAGGCAGCGCGGGGTATGCGTTGTGAAAATCAACGGACCTAGGTAGTAACCAGACAGGTTGGTGTGATGTACAGGGACGTCCGTCCCATTGGGAAATCGGCCGGGTATCCAGGACTTGACAAGATCTCGATTGACTTGTGGCAACTGTTCCCAAACGGAAGGAAACGACACGTTGCCAAACCGCAGCGCCGCGTCCAAAAGGGCACGCTGCTCGCTGGTTTCTGATAAGAGTTGCTTGTATAGCTGCGAGCGATCGCTTCCCTGGCCAGAAGTGAGCTGAATGATGAGTAGGGCAACGAGAATCCCTACGAGCAGTGAACAACATGTTGCACGGAGGCGTTGGGCACGCGTAGGTGGGATTGGAGGCACACGAGGATCGGCGCTGGCCTCGGCAGGTGCAGTTTGAGTTGTTGTCGTTATCGGCAAGATTGGTTGAGGCTGTGTATTTGCCGGAGGTGGCGGTGTATTGTTGACAGAAGGTGGAAGCATTGGCCGGATAGTGGACGCGGTTGCTGAGCTTGCTGGCGAGCTGGGTAGTGGAGGAAGCAGGCCCGGAACAAAAATCGTTTGAGGCGAGAGTTGTGTCGGTATTGGCGGCTGTGCAGGTGGGGATATGCGGGGCATGGCAACGGGCAGCAGCGGCTGAGAGGGAGAGGGAGATGGTGCCGCATTGGTGTTCTCTGGGTCTGGGTTGGTGTCCCAGCTGGCGCCGAGGCCGTGCTGATTGCGACCGAATGGCGGCGAAGTAGGTGACGAGGGTGAGGATGAGGATGACATTGCCGTGTGCTGGTTATTTCGACTGGTTTTCCATTGCTGCTGCCAATGCACATGGTATTTGTTGTGTGTGCCAATGTTCACGGAGAAAGCATGTTTGGATCTTTGAGCTGTGATTGAGGTTTAGGTTTAGGTTTAGGTTTAGGGCTAGGTTTTATTCTCTGCAGAGCATGTTGAGTCAGCATCGATCCAACCGACTTGACTTCTGCGGCTTCCTCGCCTAGCTTACGAGATTAGCAGTCTTGCTCTCTCAAGCTTATTCTTCGTTGACCTTCAATCCATCTGAGCACTACCTCCAGCACATCCACAACATGACAGCCGACCAATCCCAAACCACCATCACTACCGAATTCGCCGTGGACATGACTTGCGCTTCGTGCGAGCAGTCTGTCCGGTCTGCGCTCGCCCCAGTCCCAGGCATTCGGTCGCTCGCCATCTCCATTCCGGAAAAGCGCGTCGTCATTGAAGCCGCCACGTCGGTCCCGGCCTCGCACTTGTTCACGGCCCTCAAGTCCACGGCCCTGCCTGTGGTGATTCGCGGCCAGGGGCCCGCGGGACACAACCATTCTGCCGTGTGTGTGCTCGAGGCAACCAACCTGGGCCACGATCCCGCCAAACCATACGGAGTTGTGAGGTTGACGCAGTTGCAGGCCGATCGCCCGGGCGCAGTGGCGGATGTCACGGCCACGGGACTTTTACCTGGTGCAGACTATCAAGTCTCGATCACCGACTCGGGCGATTTGTCTCGTGGCGTACAAGGATTGGGCGACCCCAGGGTCAAGGTTGCTGAAGGGAAAACCGACACTCAAGGCCGCCTGGAAGTCGTTGGGCAGCCGCTGGGCAACGTGTGGGATTGGGTCGGCTATGGCTTGATTCTACGCACGGCGAATGTTGCCGCCACTCAAGGTGCGCCAGCCTCAACAACCGCCGTGTACGAAGCGGGTGGCGTCATTGCCCGGTCGGCCGGGGCGTTTGAAAACTCAAAGACCGTGTGCGCGTGTTCTGGTCGGACGCTGTGGGAGGAGAAGCTTGGATGGGTCCCGAGTGAGGAGCGCAAGGCAGGGCCATTTGAACCATGGTTCATTTGTAGCTTGTTAATTTTGAACAAGGTCACCATGTTCTAGCCCCCAATATCTTCATCATTGCAACAATGTGGGCAAGCTTTTGTTTGTGACATTTCCGTTACAGTACCCCTTGCACGCGAGCACTTGCCTTGACTGCCAACTGACTCAACCCAAACCCTCCCTTCTTCTTCTTTCTGCTCGCTTCCTCCTGATCGCCCTCTTTCTTTGCCGACTCGGGCGGCTGCGCAAACTGTGCGCGGAACGCCAACGCCATCTCAATCGCTTTCGCCGAACTGGTCCCATAATCCGACGGCTTGCGCAGATGCGTCTTTGAACTCGTCCGATTCACCACCGCTGGAACAGGCGCAGGCATGCTCACAGCGGGCAAAGGACTTGATGCAAGTGGCGCCGCTGCAGCTGCCACCTTAGGTTTAGCCAATCCAAGTGCAACCAGCTTGTGATTGAGCTCGTCAAGTGCGCGGTTCCGAACGGCCGCAGGAATGCGCTCTTCGCGAGCGACCTTGCCGTCACGCATGTATACGACGCGGTGCGCGAACGACTTCAGATACACGTCGTGCGTTACCATAATCATGGTCATGCCGTTTTCAGAGTTGAGCCGGCACAGCAGGTCAATGATGCGGTGCGTGTTTGCCGTGTCGAGATCTCCCCTATGTAGGATTGTTTGAAGCAGAGTCTCAGTCATGTACGCCCGACCAGCACCGCGGGCGACTCCATTGGAAGGGAAAGCCGTACGTTGGCTCGTCCAAGAGTAACACATCAGGGGTATTGGCTATGGCACGTGCAATCGTCACCCTTTGCGCCTCTCCACCACTCAGTTGGGTTGGAAAGTGGTCGAGCCGATGGCCCAGGCCGACGCGCTGCAGCGACTCGTGGACCAATTGGCGCCGCTTGTTGCGTGGGACATCGCCTTTCAATGTCATTGGCAACTCGACATTCTCTGACGCGGTCATACTGGTGATGAGGTTGAATGATTGGAACACAAAGCCGAGCTTTTGCAAGCGGATCGTTGCCAAGTCTTCATCCGATGTGTCGGAAGTAATTGCTGCAAACAAGATGTTGGTGGTTGGGATGCGAACGGGATACTCGTGAAAGGAAATGAGGATGAGCGTGCATACGCGATCCACCAATGTGCAACTCGCCCTTGTCGGCTTATCAATGGTCCCAGGACATTCAATAGCGTCGACTTGCCACCACCCGAATTGCCGTAAATATGAGCCATTCGCCCGGGTACACGTTGAGCGACACACCGCGGAGCGCAGGCACTCCCTCCAGCCCGAGCAAGTACGTCTTGTGGATTTTTTGAGCTGAATGATGGGCGGCAAGTGCGTGTTCAGTGGACATAGTATCCGCTCTCATTCTCTAGGCTAGGCGACTGGTCTGCATCTCTAGCGGTGATCGATGCCGACGGATGGTGGTGGATGGGAACTGTAATGGACGCGGCAGTCAAGGCGCCGTTGGGCGGGGTATCAGCGGCAGTCATGTTTGCGGGCGGTGCAAGTCGTCAATGGCTTGCTGTAGGATGGAATGGCGCAAGTTGATGGGTCTGACACTTTTCCGGTTGGCATGTTCGCAGGCGCAATCAAAGTGAGTGATTGTTTGCCGCCACAGGGGACGTGTTCGCACAAAAGTGAGTGCTCCATCCAATCCACTCACGATTTCTGTGATGAATCCAAAATTAACTCCATCATCTCCATCATTCTGGGTCCTTCTTCTTCTGCAACCTACGGAACACTTCTTTTTGAGTCATTGAAGCAAGACGAGCGCCGTGCAGCTGTGTCCTTCCGCAAGGAATTTCTGGACGAGCCGTCTGCGTCGGTGGGTTAAGATTTGGGAGGTATACAAATGATGGACAACTTCACCTCACATCCTCAAACCAACCCGGCTAACCAACAAGCTTCTCCCATTTGCCTTGCTCCACTCCCACGACTCAACGCAACACCATTTCCACCATGGCATCCACCGCAACCTTTACCTTTACTCGCTCGCCCTTGCGCTTTGCCATCCACCGCCTCGCGCCGGCCACGAGTATTCCTGGCTCGATCGCGTCTCTGCCCTTTGTCACCATCTCGCGCACGCGCGACGAGCTGTCACTGCTCGTGCCCACGACCGTACCGCTGGCCGACCATTTCCCTGCGGCCAGCCTGGGTGAGCTCAAGACGGAGCAAACGTATGCGGCATTCAAGATATCTGCCGTGCTCGATTTTGCGCTCGTCGGCATTCTCGCGGGCGTGTCCAACTTGCTGGCCAAGGTGGGCGTGTCCATTTTCGTGGTGAGCACGTTTGATACGGATTATGTGCTTGTCAAGGAGGAGAATGTGGAAAAGGCCGTCAAGGCGTTGGAGGAAGTGGGACACAAGGTTGTTGAGGGCGAGATTTGATGTTGTCTGCTGGCATGATGTCCAAGTGCGAGGTAAAACGATTGCTTGACACAATAAATAAGTTTGAGGCATGTATTGCGGAAAGTTGTAAAGGATGTGACATGGTGCTTCTCAAGAGGAAGAGGAGATGCACTGCGACTGTGAAGAAACAAGAGGAAAACATGACTGCACGATGGTGTTTCTTGTTGTGGGTGCACCAACAAACAGAAAGCGAGAGATGACTCACTGCCAACCACTAACCTTGAACCTTGGCCTGGTCAATCTTGAACTGCTCCCTCAACCGTTCGGCCTTCTTGACGTAGGGCGCCTTATCGGCATCGCTCATGCTCTTCCACTTGGTACTGGCCAACGCAGCGACCTGGGTCATGTCGCGCTTGACCTCATCCGACTGGGATGCGCGGAAGTCCATCATGAACAACTGCCACGACGTGGCAGGCTTCTTGGGGCCCGTGTTGCGCGCCTTCTTGGGCCCATGCACCAAGCGTTCCGTGGTCTGCTGAGCGCGCACGAGCTTCTTGTGCGCAACCGACTGCTCGTACGCCGCAATTTGTGCGGGCGTGTACTTTGAGTGATACTCTGCGAGGGCCGGTCGTAGGCGGCCTTTTGTTGCGTGGCTTGGTTCGAGTAGTACGACTTGTCGGCGGCAGAGAGCGTCGCCCACTTTTGCGGGATTTGCTGGAACCAGTCTTGCGAAGACACGTTTTCGGGGCGCTTGGGAGACATGTCCTTGGTGAAGAGGGCATAGGCGTTCCCGGGCGTTTAGGCGGGGCAGGTGCCGGGGTCACATCTGTGGGTGGATCGAGGTGTGAGGTTATGTTGTCCAACCCAAAGAACTCGCACACAGCGTGTGTGTCTTGTACCGATAACGTAGGACCGAATGGGGATGGCCATGAGCGGGGCAACGGCCGAGGCGACAGGTGCCGCACGGGCAACGGTAGCGGTGCGCAGGGACAGCGCTTGGAAAGTGCGGGCGAGGGCAAACATGGTTGGAGAGCGGGGTCTGTCACACGAAGCGCAATGAACAGGGGGCGGGAGACGGGTTGAGGCGGGTCAGCTGAGGGAAAGAGCGGCAGCTGCTACGGGGTTGAGAGACCATACAAATAAAAGAATCAAAATCAATCGGGCTGTTGAGGCGAATGCAGCGAGTGAGTATGTTACCTTGATACGGTTTGGTTCTTGTGGAGCAGCAGGCGTTTATTTACTTACAAAAACTGGACATCCATGCGTCCATTTGGACGCGGGGCAAAGCAGGAGGTGGACGGAGGCTGGACAGGAGTCAACAAAGTGTTGATGTTGATCGGCGCTTTATCACGTGTCTATGGATTCCAATCAGGGTTGACTGCTGATCAAGTCAAGTCGCGTCCGCTTGATCACAGACACGACCGACCTCGCACTTGGGGTCATGGCTGGAGATCCAACCTGTGGAGGATATGCTCCGTTGGGCGGGCGAGCTGCTTCAGGTCCCGCCGATCCAAAATGCCCGACGATGACGGTTCCCAAGCCAAGAATGGCCGTCGACGTCCGAGTCCTTGATGCGCCAAGATCTGGCCGCGGACTGAGTTTGCCAAGAATGGATCTCAGCACATATGGAGCTCCTTTGCGAAATGACAGACAGGCACGTGGAGAATGTTCGCGAGCTCCCTGTCTCGGGAAGCGTAACTCCCAAAAGAGTAGGTTGCGGTCCTGCTTCAACAGACAAGACAACAGGTCAATTCAACTGGTCGGGAAGGGCCAAAGATGAAAATGGTGCCGAAAAGGCAGAGGAAAAGGAACGCGACCAGGGCGATGGACCCCCGATCTGCTCGCCGCTTCAAGTGCCACGCCACCCATTCGTCCACATTGCTGTCAGCTGCAACCTCAACTCCAGAGCCATCATGCTTGCAATTCAACTGCCGATGAATATTAGTACATGAACAAACGTCCATGCATCCCTGTCCTTGAGTGTCCTTGAGCCTCGAGGTGTTCTTCCCGCCGACCCCGAAATGACTTTGAGTGAGAACCGTCAACTCAAGTTTCCTTTGCTCGGCCTCATCCTCAGCACATGTACGGTCTACGAGCTAGCACCGAGTCAACAGCAAGTCACCGCATCCCTTGCAATTGATTGATTCAATTCCCCTCGCGCACACACCTTCACCAAATCGCCACCCACACAAGCACCATCATGTCGAACCCCTCGTCCTCACCCATCCGAATCGCACCACTCAACGCGCCCACGGCTTCCACGACCCCAACGTCCATATCCTCCGCATCTGCATCTGCATCTGCCACCCCCGCCGGCGTCGGTCTGCGCCGCAAAGACTCGTTCCCAACTGAATCAAACGACGACCTCGGCTCCACGGCAACAATGACCCACGGTGGTTTCATGGCTGCTATGCGGTTGCGCGATGACGACCAATCGACCGTGTCCGGTCCCAAATCGCTCGGGTCCATGATGCATTTCGAGTCGGAGGAGTATGTGGGACCCGCCAATACGTTGCCACAGCCACGCCCCTTGCAACCCATTCAGTCTGTCCTCGCTGAAGATAACGCGAGCCACGACCGTGAGGGGGGTCTGGGTCGTGGCTTGGTGGTACAGGACGATTCACCAATGCCAATGACGCTCGGGCGGCCACTCAAGCCCTCGGCAAAGATTGGGCCCTTGGGGTCTGGCCCGCTGCTTCAGCAATCCGCCTCTGACACGGCCGCCGCTCACGACGACCACCACCTGCACAAGCAAGACTCACCGCTCGACTCGACATCGCCCACACACCAGACAGATCAGCTCGCCACCTCGAGCAATGCGGTCATCCACCCCGATCCAACATCTGTGTTGCAAGCGTCATCCAATCCCCTCACAACCCCTTGTTTACCAACAACACGTCTGGGACTCGCTCTCCTCCGCTCCAAGTTATCGACCACGGATCCATCATGGCTCTCAACACCGACTCCGCGCCCATCATCACGGGCTCGCTCCCATCCATTCACTCCGCAAACGCTTCAACCGAGTCGCCCGACACCTCATCGCACACAGACGCTCATCAACCAACAACTGCCGACGCAACCGTCACAAAGTCTCTTGGACCACATGGGACAGTTGGCGCCAGTGGCAATGCGCTTCATTCCCAATCCGAGCTTGGCGCGTCCCTCAACGATATTGCGACGCCCGTGGCTGGATCCTTGGAGGCCGGGATGAACCCGGCAGAGGTCACTGGGCTGGTTGCTGGTGCAATCACGGATGCAGACGTGGATGCAGTGTTGGCAAAGATTTCAGCGTCGCCGTCACATGCTTCGGAAGAGCAGCCGGCAAACCCCCTGCTGCAGCAGCAACAAGTCGTCGAGGACGATATCGAGTACCCAGACTTGGCCCAGTCGATTGTTGCCATCAATGCGGCCACGTCGTCGCCGACACGGCTCCAGCAAGTGGATGCCCCCACAACAGACCCAGCTGTACCTGCCTTGTCGCTTTCGGGACCGTCGCACTCGCTCACCGCCGCCGACGCGCAATTACTGAACCACTCTGCAAGCGATGGCTCATCAGTTAGAGTGTCGCACTTGACTCCAGAACAGCTCGAGCAGTTTGCCAACGATAAGCCGCGGTCCATCGAGTCCCTCTCCGAGCTGATGATTGTGGAGGCTTCAACCGATCACTTGGCGGAGTCTGGAGGCGACAAGGAGCAGGTTCAAGACGATTCGGGCATTGTGGTTTCGACTGTTGGAACTGTCACTGCGCAAAGCGCTATCGAGCCTGCCATTTCGCCCCAGACCTCTCCATCCACCGCCTCTCCTTCCCAACCACCATCAGCATCGCCATCGGTTTCCGCAACGTCACCTAACCCTGTCGTGTCCCCAACCAAATTCCTCTCTCAAACACAGCCTTCTTCTACCAGCGTCAAGATCAGCTCGCGAAACATTACCTCTCCAGCCGCCCCCCCGCTGCCTCAGCCGACACACAAACCCCGAAACCACTCGTCCTCAGCAAACAAGGCGGTATGGCATCAAACGCTGCCGCATCACAACACGTCCTGGCGGAAATGAAACAGCGCGACATGCGACCCTCTGGGTCGCTGCAATCCATTCCGCTCTCTGACGCCGGCGCCGTACCCCCCTCGGCAGCCCCGCTCCTTCCGCCCGCCTCCCCCACCATCCCGCAAGCCTCCCCTGACCAGGATACCATTGTGCCCGAATCGTCCATCTCACGCGTGCCCTCGTCGCTGCTCTCGAGCTTTGACGCCGACTCGCTTGCGAGCTTATCTAGTATGGGCTCGGCGTCCGACGACGCCAACTTGGCCAATCAGCCGCATGTCACCAACGGATCCACATTTGGGTCGAGCGCACCGCGCATTCAATCAGCGCTTTCGCGCGGGTCGATCGCAAGCTCGTCATCCTCGTTCAGCTCCACAAGCTCGGCGCCGTCGGCCACCGGATCGGCCGCGTCGGGTGCGCCGTCTCAGGCAGGCAGCGGATATTCGTCATTCTTCAACAAGTTCCGTTGGGGTGGTAGCAGTGCTGCGGCCCCGGCCGGTGGCGGTTCAAAGTCGCGCGGATCGAGTCCGGATGCGAGCCAGGTCCAGCCGCAGACCGCCGTGCATTCGCCAGCGTCGGCCTTACCTGTCCCAACCACCCCAATTGCCATGGCAACGCCGATTCCCGCGACGCCCGTGACACCCACAGCCACCCCGGCGCCAACGGGAACAGTCGGCAGCGCATCGAGTAGTTCTGGCCGTGGTGTGCTGGCGGCCATGGCGGCTGTTGTCAAGGGGACCGGGTCGACGCCAACGAGCGTGCGCGAGGTGCCAAGTGCGCCCGCATCGCCTGCACCACCAGCGCAGGTGCAAGCGCAGAAGCCGGGGGCGACGGGATCGATTCTGAACGAGGGGCAGGCCACGGCCATGGGATTGGCGCCGCCGCCCATGCAAACTGGTGGCATTTCGCGGTCAGAGTCGGCCGTTAGTTTTGATGATGACGTGGATTGGGGTACGGCGCGCTTATATTCTTGTCCCGCATATCTTTTTTTTTCTCATCTCGAGACTCGATCTTTGCGTTGACAGAATTCTGGGGCAAGGTCATGCAAGACTACGATATGGTCGCCCGCAAGCACCCAAAGAACCTCCAGCGCAACGTGCATGCTGGTATTCCGGCCAAGATCCGCGGCACCGTGTGGGTACTCATGTCGGGTGCGCGTGACCCGGAACTTGAGCGTGAGTTTCAGCGGCTTTTGCCGTTGCCCTCGCCATTCGAGAAGCTCATTCAGCGCGATTTGCCACGCACTTTTCCCGGGCACGAGTTTTTCTCCGAGGCGGGCGGCCCGGGACAGGAGGCTTTGTACAATGTCGTCAAGGCGTATTCGCTGTATGATCCCGAGGTTGGATATTGTCAAGGGATTGCGTTTGTGGCAGGCCCGTTGTTGATGAATGTGCGTTCGTCTTCCCATCCAACAGAACCTGTGTGGCTCGTCTTCCTCTCATCTCACACATGCAACCTGTTTCGCATTTCCCGTACGGCAGATGCCGGACGAAGAAGCATTTTGCGTGCTCGTCAAGCTGCTCAACACGTACAACCTGCGGCACCACTACACGCCGCACATGGACGGTCTGCATTTGCGCATGTACCAGTTTGACAAGCTGTTTGAGGAGCTCATGCCGCACGTGTACAACCACTTGAACCGCGAGGGCATCAAGTCGACCATGTACGCGAGCCAGTGGTTCTTGACCTTGTTTGCATACCGGTTCCCGCTCGATTTGGTCATGCGAGTATTTGATATGATCTTTGCTGAGGGCGGTACGTTGCCCCCTTTTTTCTTGGCTTGTCGCATGTTGGTGGCGGTAACTGACCATTTCCTTATTGGTGAATACTAGCCGACGTGCTGCTCAAGATCTCGCTCGCCCTCATCAAGCGCCACGAGCAAACCTTGCTCACGCTCGAATTCGAAAACCTGCTCGAGTACTTGAAGACGGGTCTGTTTGACTACTACACGTCGGCCAATGGGCACGAGTTTGTGCAAGACGCGCTCAAGATGAAGATTACAAAGCGCAAGCTTGAGGTACTCGCAGGCGAGTACGAAAACGAGGTCAAGCTTGCTGACGGCCACTTGGTCATGATGGAGACGCTCAAGTCCGAGAACCGCAGGTTGGAAGAGCGGATTCGGCAGTTGGAGAAAAACTTGACGTTGATTAATCAGGAGCATGTTGACTTGGGTATGTTTGCTCCCTTCTTTGTCTTGCTCGTGCTGTGTTGCAAGTCAGGGAGCTGATGTTTTTTTTGGTCGCGCAGCCAACGAGCTGATCCAAACCAAGGTCGACTACTCCAAGCTCAAGGAAAACAACGATTTGCTCGCCAAGCAAGTTGCCGAATTGCGGGCCATGGTGCTAGAAGAGAGGCGCATTGGCGAAGAGCGGTACCACGAGCTGATGTCGTCCAAAGATTCGGAAAAGGTGCCAACGCGTCCTTGACTTTTCTTGCTTTCGTCAACCATCCTACCATATCTGCTCCTTCCCGCATCAACTTCTCTATCTCTTTTTTTTTTCTCTCTTTTCTCATCATTTTCGCCTCACTTAGTGTTACCATGTCTCGCTGTTACCCGCACTCACTCGCGCAACTCCCGTCTGCAATCATTTCACTCGTTTCCCGTCGGTGCATTGGCACATCTTGTCATCAGTGTCAATGTACCCTCTTCATACACGCTGCCTTTTGCTTGCTTTATGTTGCCACGCCCCCTTTGCGCCCAAACAGATTATGCTGACGCATCCGACTCTACCCCTCATAACGTGTAGGATGCGCTCAAGGAACAAAACGATATGCTTGCCCTTCAACTGCAAGAAATGCAGCGCGAGCTGGTCGACACCAAGCTCAAGTTTGCCGAGTCAGAGAGCGACCGCGACTCGCTGCAAAAGAAGCTCAACCAGCTCAAGCGGGCATTTGACTTGTAGTCGTCTGTTCCAGTTCTCTGCACTGCTGGGTTGTGGCTCTGTAACTACCCCCCCCCCCCCCCATTTGTCTCCTGGATTTGTCGACTTGCTTCTCATCACATTTCTTTCCCACTACTCGACATTCGTTTCGTTTCGGCCTGTATGGTTGTCCATTTGACTTTGCTTACCGCTTCTCCGACGGCCATTTTGCATCAACCAACTCGTTCAAGTTGTCCATTTGTGGTTTCACGGCGCAGGTGCTGAGTGTCTGCACCATGCCTTTCTTTTCCCGTCATTGAGAATAGATTGAGCTGCCTCACCTCCTCCTTCTTTTCAGCGGTCCAGATGCACAACCGACATCATATTACTGGCGTTCTGCTGTGTCTGAGCTTCACTATTCCGAAGAGGGACGCAGAAGCTTCGAGAAGTGGGGCGGCATGGCTCTCGAACTTGATTTGCATGGTCATGGTGACTCAGTATGACGGTTGGTTGAACGCCACGCGCCACTGACATCTGAGCCCCCGATGAAAGCCACTTTTGACTTGAACCTTCCAGATCCTTCAGAACTCTCTTTGAAGCGCGTCTGTCGTGTCAAAACACGAATCACACTGACTCCGAAAAACTTTGACGGGAATTTGGCCTCACTCGTGCTAGCTTGGTCGACTGACCAACCGGCCAGGACGGGCGCGACCTCGAGGGTATAAAGAGGACCCATGTCCCTGCTCGGGTCTCGACATACTGCTGGCTGATCCCCATCCCAACTCCAAACCTTCAACATTTCTCAATCAAGCTCAACCTCAACCCAAACCAAACCAATGTAAAATGTCATCCTCTCCTCAATGACCCGCTTCGAGACTTTGCCCATTCATTCTAACGGCCCTGTTTGCCCACGCTCCCTTCCAGCTTCTCTTCCATCATCATGTCGACCAAGTGCCACTGTCACAACACTTCCATTGCTGACGTTGACGTTCACCCGCGCATGATGCGCGACTGCGAAAACTCGACGTCTGCCAAGTGCCGCGACACGCTGCACCACGCCGAAGCGCATGCGTCATGCCACGGCGCCGATGCGCACGTCAAGGACAATGTCAAGTGCTGCTGCTCGTCCAACTCGTGCTGCTGCTCCAAGGGCGAGTGCGGGTCCAAGGTCGATGGATGCTGCAATGCATAATGCGCCGGCTGCGCCTGCCGGCTCGCTCGCTCGTCGCCAAGGTGGATTGACCCGCCGCGCATCGCATTCTCTGTGTATATTGTCGATGTTTGCGTAGGATTCCCCCATCCCCCAAGCTATGTTCCCTCTCCGTTTTTTTCGTTTCGTTTTTGCATGTGAGTGTCGTCAAGTCTCTGGCGTCAGCTTGCCGCAGTCTGTCGGTGTGTGTGTTTCGGAGTGTTGTCGCTGGTGAGACATTGACTTTTGCTTTTCTTGTCACTCTTTCCTCTTTTGTTCATACTCTTCTCTGACGTTTCCGATGAGGGCCTGAGTGATGTCGCCATTGGCCCTGCGTATTTTACCCCTTGTCTCAAATCGAATGAAAGAAATACGCAACTTGAATATCTCGTCGGATTCACTTTTTTACTTGAAGCTTGAGGTGCAATCCATCATCATCGGGATCTTTTGACTCACACCCTCGCCAGACGTTCCGCTTGGCCCCGAGTCCCCCGCCCCGAACCGCGAAACCAGTACGTCAATGCTGAAGAGGCACATGCCGACTGGCTCCGACACCCTGTCGAGTTGGGTTGGCTTGCGTGATCAGAAACCTGAACCGAGTTCGGCCGCCTGGCTGCCTGTCTATCTATAGTGTTCGGCATGAGAAATGTCGTGAGACATTCACCTAAAGCAATGTCGGTTCCAGTCAAACCCCCGGCCGTGGCAGGCCAGCAGGCAGACCAGATCAATACAGTAGAAGACACACTTCTCCCTGATCCTTTGCCACCATTCCCGCGGACCCAAATACGACCGACACCCGATCCATCATGATGACGCTGGCAATGCTAGCCAACAGCCTCCGTCGGGCAACTCCTACCTCTCGATGCATTTCTCGCTCCTTACGATCGATCCACACTCAAGCATTTGGCGCTTCTCCAAGTCAATTCAGGTCCCGACGGATTTCGACCTCGATCTCGCACTTGGCCAAGGCTTCGAGCCGCCAAACCAACGCCCTCCTGGGGTCCAGGCTCGCCGAGCTCTACTCTGTCGTGACGTACACCAAAATCAACCAGTTCAGTGCCGTGAAATCGCGCCTCGACAAGCACTATGCTGCGGTCCTCGCACAAGCCAATGCCGCCGCCACCACGGGCGACAAGGTCGCCGAACTCGATGCGCTCGTCAATGGCCTCAAGGATCTGGTCATTTCGCAAACCAAGGTGCACCCAGATGTCGAGCACTTGCAAGACGTGGTCAAGCAGCTGAGGGCGAGCGCCCCTGTTGCCCGGCCGACGACCGCCGTGCATCTCGTCAAGCGGCTGCGCCGCGAGATTGAGCAGGGCATCAAGCGCACAGAATATGCACTGTTGTATGGCAAGGTGCTGGAGGAACATGCGCGGTACCAAGATCAGGTCGGTGACGAACATTCGGGAACCGGCACCACTCAGGCACGCACGGCGGCCACGGCCAGTGTGGCCGAGGTGTCAGCCAATTACGCCGCGCAGCGCAAGGCCACGCTCGATGAGTTTTGCAGCCGAGTATTTTCGCTGCCGCCGACCCCCGAGGGCAGAGACGCCAAGGGGTTTGCGCGGTACTTGCACAAGGAGGTGTTTCACTTGGACGACCCATTGCATCGCAAGTTTCTCGACAACCTTTGCAAGGCCAACAAGCAGTTTGGCGAAGATTTGGTCAAGTCGACCATCGAGCCAAAGGATGTGCGGTCCATGATTGCCGCTCTGTTGCAAAACAACTTGTTGGACGAGTCGCGCAAAGCTGCACTGCGCGAAATCAAGGGCAACGACGTTGTACACGGCGAACTGGCAACCGTGCTCAATATGCAGCTCAGCAACTTGGCCGAGTGGTCGTGGCCAAAGGAGGGCATCAAGGTGGATTTTCACCGCGGCATGAATGGCAAGTTCCGAATGCACATGGACGAGGATTTGGTCACGGCCATGTTTTTGCAGTGGGTGGGTACCTGCGTGCACGTTATCATGACCTTTATGCTGTGTGCATTCACGCTAACTTGTGTCGCTCTTTCATCTTTATGTAGGTGGGCATCAAGTGGTCGATTCAACTCAAGAGCATGTTCAAGCAGATTCATCAGTCCGTGCTCTGGTCTTCGGATGCGGAACGCAAGGAGGCGACCCGCAAGGGGGTCTCGGTGCATGAGCGTCTGGGTTCCGCAATGCCCATGTCTGTTGCGGATTCCCGTCGGCAGTTTGTGGATTCCACATTCTTGGCTCTCCTGCCATCCGAGATGCAGGACATTGAGGATGGGAATTGTGCATACGAGGAACCCGAGCCGGACGAGGCAGAGGGCAAGAAGCAAGCGGTTGCGGAAGCCATCAAGCGTAAGCAGGATCTTGTCCATATGATAGGTGCAGACGCTTGGCTTCATCGAGTCACGGCGAAACCCGGTTCGGACCCATTTACCGTTGTTCGCACGGATTTCGAATGGTTCGGTCCATCGTTGCCACACGGACACTTGCTTGCGTTACTCGACTTTTTCGGTGTTCCCAAGATTTGGCTCGACTTCTTTCAGCGGTTCCTCGCCGCACCGCTTCGTGTTCCCATTCTCGACGCCCACGGTGGGTATGTCCGGCACCCGAAAACTCGCCTGGTTGGATCTCCGGTTAACCATGCCCTTACCGACTTGTTCGGCGAGATAATGTTGTTCGCGCTCGATTACGCGGTCGTGCGTGTGGGCTCAGTGACGTGGGTGCGGTTGCACGACGACATTTGGCTGTGGGGAAGCGACGCCAAGGCAGTCAAGCGTGCGTGGAGCGAGTGCGAAAAGTTTACCAAGATTGCGGGATTGAAGTTCAATGCGGAAAAGAGTGGGTCGGTAGCGCTGTTGCCTGATGGTGCGGACAAGACGCCAGACGCTGTCGCCACCAGCTCTGACGGATTGCCAACGGGGCCGATTGCCTGGGGAATGCTCAAGCTGGATGCAACGTCGGGCAAGTGGATCATTGACTCGGAGATGCTGGACGCTCACGTTACCGAGCTGCGTGCTCGGCTCGACGCCGCACCCACCGTCCTTTCTTGGGTCAACTCGTACAACAAGTACACCCGCTTCATTGTACGCAACTGTGGATCGATTACGCAGCGCGACCATGCCGAGCAATTGATTGCCGCGCTCACCAAGTTCCACCAACGCGTTTTCCCTCACACTCAAGGCGACCCCGTCCGTGAATTGGCAACTTTGCTCGATCGGTTCGGCGTTGGCTCCTCCTCGGCCACAACTGACATTCAAGACGCATTCGTCTACTGGCCCTTGAGCCACGGTGGTCTCGAGTTGTGGAACCCATTCATCGATCCACAAGCTACCATTCTTCGGATGGATGATCTCGTCAAGTTTGACAATGGCAAGGGCCAGGCCAGCAACGAGTACATTGGCGAGCTGTTGGATCAGGACGTAGCGCAGTACTGTGCAGCAAAGAAGGAGCACGAGACGGCGCAGGCGGCGCTGCTGCTCAAGCGCAAGCTGGCCATTGGCGACTTGGTGGATCTTGCAGAGGCCGACCAGTACCTCGGGTCACGGACAAACAAGAACGTGGACGCGGACGCGGTGATTGCACAAGCCAAAGCCAAAGGTATCATTGTGCCGGATTTCCTGAGCCAGGACGAGTGGATTGACAGTCGCCGTGAGACACAATTGTCGCATTGGGGGAGTGGCACTTATGGGCACGGATGGTCAAGGACCCAAAGAAGATGGAAAACATGGCGACGAGTTTGGGAGGGCATTTGGATTCATTGTCGGCGGAAACGCGAGTGGGCAGCAGTACTATGGTCGGCATTCAAGCAATGCGCTGCACACAAGCTCGCCCTACTGGAGTTGGGTCGTCGGCATGTATGGCGAGGCAGTTGTCGACCAGCTGGGTTCCTTGTCGTTGATTCCTTCAGATGTTGTGCCGAGGACAATGGTGCTGGCCGTGAAGCGCGAGAAGTTGGTCCAAGATTTGTAATTTGTGTCAACGTGCTTGTTCTCACTTTAATGACAGAGTGCCCCACCATGCCTTCTCCTTGCGCGCAATCGAGTGCGGCGAATCCAATCCAAATCAAAGAGCTTTGAACGAGCAAGCAAAAATTGCATAAATACATTGAAGCGAACACTATCACGTTGGTCGACACTCTTGCACCAACACAAACAAGGTCGCGGCTGCGTCCCTCACCTCCTCCGCAACCTTGTCGGCGGCGGCTCTCATGGTCAAGTCACAAAAATGCGCTGCAATCCGCTCCCATGGAATCGGGGTCTGCTCGCCCAAACCGCCGCCACCTCCTCTCTCCCCAACATTTGGCCGATTGTGATCGACAAGCCCAACCACATCCGGAAACTCGGCCAGCGCACTCAGCGCAGCCTGCACGTCATCGGCCGACACGGCCGCCGCAGCCGTTGGTACAGTTGGCGATAATGGCGGCACCAACCACGCCGCCGCTCCCCCCGCCGGTACCGCAGCCACGGCCGTCGTCCCTGGTCGACTAACCGCGCCTCCCCGACGAGCCCTGGCCTCGGCCCTCGCCAACAATGGCAACACGACCTTGAGTGTGGCCACGAGCCTGGGCAGCGACTCGCTCGGGACCCGATCCAACCCTGCATAAGCCCGAGCACAATGTCCACGACGGGCATTGGGTGGCACTGCAAGCAAGGCATGAGGAGCACGGGCAACCCGACCATGCCGCGAATCGCAATCATGGCCGTGTCCATGAACCCGCGCAGCGGCAGCAAGTGCCCGACGCGCGCAAATAAGAGCGTGGATGCAACCGGGTTGCGTGCCAGGTCCGCGTCACATGTGGCTGGGTCGATGCGTGGAAGAAGCGCCGCAAGCGCATGTAGAGCAAGGTGTTCGGCGTTGACAGCGTCGGCGGGGCCAATGAACGGGGCCGTCGAGGTCGGAGGGTGGCCGTCGGGTAAGGTGGTGGTGCCCGGTGATGTGATTGCGACGGCGGGCGAAAGCTGCAGGGCTGTTGGGTGGTTGGCGAGTGTGCATAGGGCGAGATTGAGACGCGGCAGGTAGGAACGTGTCCATAACAGCCAAAACAGGACGAGGTCCATGGTGGAAGAAATGAACGCCGAGCGGGTTGGAATGGAAAGGTGCGCTCTTCGCTTGGGCGTGCGGCCGTTTTCAGCGTCAGCGTCAGTTGGCGGAGTGGATAGTGGGAGCTTGCTCATGTCCAAATCGAGCACAACGTTGGAAACAATCACTACCACCTGGTGCACAATGGTCACTAGGGCATCCACAACCGCATGCGACCGACCCAATGGTCGCAGCCGCCGCGCATGATGCTCGCGGCCCGATTCGTTGGATATACTCCACCAAGGGCCGCAAGTACCCACAACATGGTCAATCCTGGGCAGGCAGATTGTCACGACCCTCGCCAATACCCCAAGCACACGTGGCAAGGACGAAATGAGCTGCTTGTGATCAAACGACCAATTGCGCATAACCTGCAGCGACTCGACGGCCGTCTCAAGCAACTGCAATACTTTTGCCCGGTCCGATTCCGAGACGGACTGGTCCATGGGCAACAAGTAAGCGATGGGATCACACTCGTCGGCATCGCCACTCTCCTCTTCCTCCCCGCCACAGCCAATCCGCTCGGTCATTTCCAATGCCTGCTCAAGGCTCTTGATAGCCACCTCAGCCACGGTCCTGACCAACTGCGGACTCTGATCCACAGGCACCGCCGCCTCTTGTACCACCGACGTGACCAGCAAAACGTTGAGCGCGCTCGCCACCTCATGCTGCAACCCGCTCGCCAGCTGGCACGTGAGCGCACGTACATCGAGCACAGCCAAATCCGCAGCCACTTGCGTTGGGTCGTTGCGAATCGCGGCGCGTAGCCGCGTCATGCCCGTGAGCTCAAACCCGCCCTGCAAAATGTCCATCAGGTACCGGTTGACGGCAATCAGGTCCAGCCCGGCGGCTTGCTGGCCCAGCTCTTGCGGGAAGAATCGTGGGTGGTATTTCTTGTACTCGTAGACTTGCAGGTCCTTGGGCGGGAATGGGTCCGAGTCGTCCGAGGCGTCGCGGTAGCAATGGCGTTGATGTCCGCGGGGTCCGTGGTAACACCGAGCAGGGTGTAGCCAGGCGGAACGAGTGGTGGCGGCACCGGTGCAGGTGGAGGCGGTGGCATGGGTTGGCGCATGGGTTGAGATTGCGTCTGTTGCGTTTGTTGTTGGGCAAAGCGGGTGGAGCAGCCGTGGGTGCGCCAACCATGGCACGCTGTGGAAGAAGGCCAGGTTGCATTGCCGGCGAGAGCGGGTGAAATGGGGTCGATGGTATAGACGACGCGACCGACTGCGATCCCGATTGCTGCTGGTGTTGTGCGTTCATGTCAAAGCCGGGCTTCATGCCAGCGCTCGTCGGTGCTGCTTGCGCCATCCCGGCACCGGCTCCTCCCGCCGCGGACGCCGCGTCACTGCCCGCCACCGGATCCATGGGCTTGAGCCCTTTGGCCTCTTCAAGCGGCACAAGAAACGTGGTGTAATGCTTGCGCAAAAAACTCGGCACATTTGAATTGTCGCTGGGATACCCGAGCTTGGTTCCCACACCGCGCCACTGCTTTGCGTTACTCATTTTCGCATACCCTCCTTCGGCTTGCACGATCTCCCAGACCTTTTTGAAGTCGAGCGCGATGCCGCCTTGATAAAAGTGACGGAACGTGAGCCCGCGCGATTTGAGCACGGGCAAGAGTTCGGCGTAGAATGGGTCCGAGGCCATGAGGTCGCGCTCTTCAGCAGCCGTGAGCCCAGCCTTGGCGCGGCGCGCAGCGGCCGTGGGGTCTTTGCTTGTGCTGGAACCAGCGGTGCTGGAGTCGTAGACATGGTCGACGCGGTGGTGTTGGAGCGCTGCGTGGGTAACGGTTGTGAGGATGGACCAGGCGTGGACGAAGAATGAGGATCGGCTGAAGCCGATTCGGGCATGGATTGGAGCATGGTGGGCTGCATGGCTGGTGTGGACATGTTGGACGAACCGGGCTGAGGAAGAGAAGTGGTGGTTTGTTGTTGCATTGCGCGCAATTGCTGCATGTTTGCCGGTGTTGGTTGCTGTGCGAGGTACTGCGGATGTTGAGACAGCGGTTGAATCTGCCCGGGCGTGAATTGCCGCTGTTGCTGGAACTGCATTGGAAGCATGGCTTGCTGGGGATTGAATCCTCCGCCCATTGGAGACTGCTGGTTCCCCATGCCAAGTGCAGCAAATTGGTTTTGCCTAACAAGTAAAAGTATGCACCATTCCGTCAAGCAAATAGGACGACGGCAGTGATTAGGTTGGGCACGCACCCAAACGAGTGATCTTGAGCAGAGTTCACACCCATCCCCATTCCAGGCATGGTCCCATTGCCGCTTCCCCCATTTGCGGATCCCTGCGATTGGCCAGATGCTTGTGCCTCGATCGCATGAAAGGCTAGGTTGGCCGAGGCAGGATTGCTCACCATTCCTGGGTTGGCCCAGTTGATGGGCTGTGTTGCAGGTGAAGGTGCAGTGGACTGGTTTTGGGCTTGCTGCTGTTGCTGCTGCAGAATGAATTGCTGGTGCATCTGCTGTTGCAAAAACGCTTGCTGCTGCTGCTGTTGCTGTTGTTGCTGAAAGAGCCCCTGGTTGTACTGCTGCTGCATCTGAGGATTTGCCTGCATAAAGTTCTGTGCTGCTTGGGCCTGCAAGAATGCCTGCTGCTGCTGCTGTTGCGAGAATTGTGGCTGTTGCAGTTGGAACTGCTGGTGGTTTTGCTGTTGCTGCTGCTGCTGCTGTTGGAAGGCAAACATTGCAGGATCAAAGCCGCTGCCACCACCACCGGACGAGGGGACACCGCCTGAGTACTGTTGTGGCACATTCTGCTGCTGTTGTTGTTGCTGTTGTTGTTGCTGCTGCTGCTGCTGCTGCTGCTGCATCCATGCAGAAGGAAGCAGGACGTCGGTGGCAAACTGGTCATTGGGATTGGCGGCGCTGGCAGCTGAAGGCGCGCTGGCGCTTATGTTTGGGGGCGATCCGGTTTGGTTCATGGCGAAAGGGGTATAGAGGTCGGCAGAGGGCACTTGCGGCGAGTGACTTACATTGCTCTGACTCTGTGTATGTCTGTAAAATGAATGTTCATATTCGTTACTTCTGATCGTGGTTGCTCGTTGCACCTGCACGCGGACGGTTTGGCCGCCGATCGTGCGGCGCAACTTCAAGTCCAGAAGCCCCTAAACACCTATACATATCATACACTGTCGAGAGAACAAGTGCATATTTACATGAATAGTATAGGAGCATCAAACTACCTCGTGAAATTAAGCACAATGGCCGCATCTCCCGCATTTCCCACCCTGACGCATACGGCAAAGTTTCTCGACGACCCCATCGCGTTCCACGTCCTGGCCTTGGGCAGTCACTGTGGATCTGGGCCGGCCCTGCTGGCTCTGGGTCCGCTACCATGCCCAATCTCACTGTTTCGGTCAATTTCTCCGAGGCTGCTGCTCCCTCAGCCTCCACTCTGTTTGGGGCAACCATTTCCAACCCGGGCGAGCTTGTCGCAAGGCGCTTAGGTGCGTGTTTTATCAATATTCTAGCCCTGCGTGCTTGCTGAGCAACAACCCAAACTGACTCACTGCAATTGCAATTGCAAATGCGCCCAAACAGCAACCAAGTTCCCTGAAATCCAGTTCTTTGTGACGCTGGCGCTGGACGAATCCAACGAAATGCTGGCTTCGTGGGCAGAGCGCCAGTTGCACCCGCTTGTTGCCCGGGCACTTGCTTCTCCGTCGGAAACTGAATCAAGGGCTACAGCCCTGCCAGAAAGCAATGTATCCAGATAACAGGACTGTACAAACTGTGCTCGAGTCGGTACTTACGCAAGCATCAATGTATATTCATCTTGTCCATCATGTGCCTCTTCGT
This sequence comes from Catenaria anguillulae PL171, assembly GCA_002102555.1. Classification (NCBI taxonomy): domain Eukaryota; kingdom Fungi; phylum Blastocladiomycota; class Blastocladiomycetes; order Blastocladiales; family Catenariaceae; genus Catenaria; species Catenaria anguillulae. The sequence continues at coordinate 244,721 of MCFL01000014.1, forward strand.
TGCACACAATCTGTCCTACTGATCGACATGTGCGATCAGGCCAGATTGACTCCCACAGCGCTGCCGGTGCATGTTTTGGGGTCAAACATGACAGAAACTTCGGGATGTTTCTACAGTGTTTCCCAGATTTGTCGGGCCCGGTTTGCCTTTGTTTTCATTCTTGCAAACATACACGTCGAATGTTTCTCGGCAAAACTTGACAAAACATGCCTCAGGAAAAGGTTCAAAAGCGAATTATCCGGTGCCATGTATGCCTCACGTTTGTCGAGTTTGCTGCGCGTTAACCAGTTAAAAAAAACGCCCGCGATATTGCGGGACGAATCCCACAATAGCGCAGATGAATTGCAAGCAAGGACACAAGGAAGCAAGGTTGGTGCAGCAGTGGATAAATACATTGCAAGGTTCAAAGGAGCAACAAGCGACGAGGTGGTAGAGGAGAGGTGAAACAAAAGTGCGAATGGGGTGGGAACGTTGCGCGAGTGCAATGAAGTGACCTTGGAACATCTGCGACAGAGTGGCAGTGAGGCAATGAATGATCAGTCCAGAGATTCAAGCGCGATGACACGAATGTGACATGTGGGTCAGCGTACACCATCAAGCACAATGAAGCAGCCAGTTGACGATGGGGCAAAGCTCTGTTCTTGGTGTTGGGTAGAAGGTCAGACAAGTGACGGTTAGCGGCAGGCATGTGTAAGAAGGGTGGGCAGGTCATAAACGGCAGTAAGACATTAAACGAACGACTGGATACGTACCAATACGTGGGTGAAGAAAGACAAAGGAGCAGAAGGTGACGTACCAAGACACATCCGATGTCAAGGATATCGGCGCAAAAAACAGGCCGGGTGCATGTCGAATGAGAATGGCGAAGGAATAAGTCAGAGAGGGGCGGGTGGACGGCTCCAACGTGCTATTAATCCCAGACCGTAAAGGTACATTAAGTCAGTGGCGCTTCAGCATAATGGCCGACACGGAGCATACATATGTTCTGTCGCGTCAGTGACTGTGGGCGGATAAGGGAGTGAGTTGAGGATTGGGCTGCTCGGGACGCGAAAACAGTGACAAACTGAGTGAGTGGGTTGGAAAGAGCGGTGGGCGCCAATGTGTCGTGATGAATCAAAAGTACAACATGAGAGGAAGGCGAGCGAGGTATCGAGGCATGCGAACGGGTGCGACACGGGGGCGTGCTGCAGGAGTGGAACAACAATACAGTCGAGGGATGCTCTGAAGGGAGCCAACAGCAGTGCAGTTAGCCGAGGCGATCAGGCGGGGAAGGGGGAGGAGAAGGCGCTGGCGGGGGGCGACAGCTGTGGGAAGGAGTTGTTAACGACGAAAGGGCACGAAGCTGTCCTATGATACGAGAGAGGGTACATAAGGTGGCAAGAGGTCATGGGCCGCGGGGGCCATTTGCTTTTAAGTCCACATGCTGTCAACTCAACTCAAGGTTCTGCCGATCGTCGCCGCGAATGGTACATAATTCTTTCACGCGGCTCCCGTCAAAAGGCAGGGAGGGCCTTGGATGCCTCGGATCTCCGTGACGCGTCGAGAAACCTGAGAAACCATCAAGAAACCCATCACGTGAACGTTTCCTCACAAGTTTGTCGTCCGCCAAACCCAGCTCGGCAGCGCTGTGTCCGATATTATTTTGCTGAACATGTATACGATGGGTCATTGGACCGTCCATTACGACTGCGCGCAATGAATTTCAATGCAATACAGGAGCCTGTCTACTCGGCGCCCGCCCTTGCCGCCGCCCTGTCGGTTCTCATCCTGGCACTCGTCGCCCTGAATGCATTCTGCCGCCGACTCCGGCAAGCAGCCGAATTGACGGCCACCTGCTTCTACTGCTCGCAGACTGTGACTGTGCCACAAAAACACTTGAAATACGCCTTTCTATGTCCGCACTGCCAGGCATTCAACCGATTTGACAAGGTTTGCCCACCCTCCCCGCCCTGGCTGCCGCCGTCACACGATTCTTGGTCACTGACTACTTGCCTGCCCATGTGTCGTTCAAGGATGGCGAGTTTGTCCACATTGCCATGTACGAATCCGAAGCGAGCAACCGAAATCCGACCTCCTTCCGCCGCCGCCGTCTTCAATGTCGACCATTCTTCGTTGATTGGCGCTCCAGCGGTCACCAACGCTGCCGACTTGCTTTGCAAGACCTGCATTGACGACCAAACACTGTGGTTGAGAGGCATTTCAGCACACGACGAGGAAGACATTGTACGTTGGTGCTCTCGTCTCTTGTCATCTGCCTCCCGACACTCGATCGGCTGACCACAGCAAAATGTGTAGCAAAACAACAAACATGTCCTTTACAACACTCTTTGTGATGCCTGTCAGGATAAACTCAATGAGTACTGGCCCAAGCATTTGGATTGGTACATGGCCGGTGCCCTCGCTTCGGTGTCTGAACCGCTGCGCCCGCCTCACCTCCAGCCAAACCTGATTGGTCAAGTTCCTGCTCATCTTCACGCTTTCCACTCCCGGATATCTGTCCTGGTGACGGTCATTCCATGGATCTACTGTTTTTTGGTCATTCTACGTACGCCTCTACTCGATTCCCCACTATCCAACGGAGGAGTTTCCCTGTCGCTTCACTAACACCACAACCCCTGCTCGCACATAGATATGCTGCAGCTGGTTTCTCTGGCTCCAGTTCCAACCTCGTTGACGGCGCTTGCCGACAGTTGGACCGGGGCGATCGCCTGTGTTTGTATCGTTGCATCGTTCTACGTGCAACTTGTGATCCACAATCCACTCTACGTCGCCTACCATCACCACACACGCCACAAGTCTCATCGCAAGCTTTTCAACAAGACTCTTTTCATGTATCGCGTATGTTGCTCGCACTTCTATTCTTCTTCGTTGTCCACTCCATTCCACTCTGCATTAACAACCACATACCGAAATATCAACAAAGGCAAAGTGCATCTTAATTCAGTGCCTGGTTGAGGCCGCACAAGTTTTCCTCTTGACCGTCCCATGCGCGGACACGCAAACTCGCACCACTTGCTTCGTGTCTATTCTTTTCACTGTCCTTTCCTATCGTTGGGTACGTGCAATATCAGCGCATTCCACATGTCGTGTATTTCTCTTACACCAGACAGACGACATTCATCAACAGACGATCAAGCACGGCCGTGTCATTCTCTGTTCGTACACTTATGCATATACGGCCAACGTCAAGGCCGACATCAATGACCTGCGCGCCAAACTCGGCCTCCAACCTTCACCTCTTGTCGAAAACCAACACTTGTCATCTTCCATCACACCCTCATCCCCAAAACAGCCCCCACCCACTCTCCCGAAGCCAATGACCCCCAATGCGGCCGCCGACCATATCCAACTCTTCAGTCTATGCTCACCGGCCACCCCAACACCTCGCGACCACCACCAACGAACCAACCCAGTTTTCCAAGTACCTGCATCTGCATTGGACCCATCCACTATCCCTCGTCCGCAAGGCTTTGGCCACAACAACAACTTCCGACCCGCCATGAACGCCCGCCCGCACGTTGCCAATCAGTTTTCACTCCCGTCTCTGTCCAAATTTGCGCCGTTTGCTGCCGCAAAGTCCATGGTCGACACGTCGTCTGCGTGGGGTGTTGCTGCTCAAAACCAAGCAGCCGAGATTCAGCAATGCAACGACGCACGCATCGCACAGCAAGCAATGCAAGCTGAGGCGGCCAAAGTCAATGCCCTCAAGCCAAGCGGGGCACCTGGGTATACGGCTGGCGTTTTGATGAGCGAAGATGACGATGGCGAAGATGATAGCACCACACCTAGTTTTGGATGGCTTCGTCGGCGACGTGGAGTAGAGTCTATGCCAATGGTAGAATGGCACGATCCTGACGCCATGGACGTGGACCCGCCCGCTTCGCCCGTGCAGTCCCCGTCGACCCGCAGCGTCCCACACGCGCCTGGCCCGAGACTGTGGCAAAACACCCCGGCGCAGTCGGCGTTCGACCACCAGACCGCTAGTCGCAAACGCACGCCTGCGGATCGGAATTGGTTTGAGATCGAGGAGCAGATTGATCACATCAAGTTTTAGGGTTGTCAAGGAGTCTAATGTGTATATATACCCCAACTATCTGTTTTGTTTGTTTCCGTCGTCTACTGTTGTCAAAGTTTCACTTGTCCGAGAAAAAAAAAGAGAAAAAAAAAAACAGGTTTGTGTTAGCAGCATACATACAACAATCAAATCAATTACCGAAAACCGGCTATGCTTTCGAGTTGACGGCTGAGTGTTCAGTTGACGGCCGAATTAGGCCGAACCATCGACGCATGCTCAAACTGCGACTCGCTCGCTCCAGCGCCCGTCTGCCTCACAACCCCTCCAGACCTTTTGGGCGACTTTGCCGTTCCCGAAGCAAACCGCGAGGTACTGGGCGAGCGGGATCGAGCCGTCCGAGCACCTTTCAGCTGCTTTGCCGACGTGCGGCTTGGAAGCGGGTGCGCTGGCTCGGTGAACTGCACGTGGTCGTTGCCTCCCATGATGGACACAAACCGGGGCGGCGATCCGGTCGACGGGTCGGTGGCAAACTCGTCAAAGCCAGTGATGGTTTGATCGTGTTCGGCATGCGCACGGGCGCTTGGTGCTTGATGGTGAAGAGTCGAGAGTTGAGGTTGCGGTGACGGATGAGCCCAGTCCGAAATGATACTGGCTGGGTACGAGCGGTGATTCTCGTGCGCTAGGCGGACGTGAGACGAGCCGGCAAGCTCGGGCGATGATGCGACGGGCTGGGTAACAACTGCGCTCAAGTTTCCAATAGATTGGTCACCGATATGGGTTGAGCGAGCGTTGGTTGACGATGCAAACGTCGATGGTGCTTGACCACGCAGCCTGCGCAACTCGTCGTCTAACCGGGCAAGCGACTTGTTTGCCGCCTCAAATCGCAACCGCATGATGGTCAGTTCGCGGTCCCGCACAATGAGCTGGTTTTGGAGCTGCTCACACTGTGTATTGGCCTCGCGAATCGTGCGATCGAGGCGGGCAACTTCGGTCCGCAGGTCATCTCGTTCCGCACGCAGCGACTCGAGCTGCTGGCCAAGCGATACTGCACGCGCGTCGCGTTGCGTGATTTGGAGCTCCATTTCTTGGACACGCTGGGCCGTTTCCTTGCGAACACGGTCGAGATCTTGACGCAAACGGTCCGATTCCACGGCCATGCGCTCGCGGTCCGATTTGGAGGCAGAGCTGACGGTCGCGAGCTCGCTCCGCAGGTCGGCGACTTGCTCGTGCAGTTGGTCAACAATACCCTCTGACTTTGACAGTGCCTCCCGCAACGCGGATTCGGTTGCTTGCGCTTGTTGCGACTCGAGTTCGGCCTTGACGAGCGCGTCCTCAAGTGACTGTAAGCGCTCCTTGAAGGTATCATTCTCCTCCATCAGCTGCTGGCGTTCGACTTGATACACGGACGAGTCGGCGTCACCGCGGCGCCGAGCTTCTTGGGCCTCGCGCTTGGCATCGCCCAGCTGCTTTTGCAACTTTGCAATCTCGGCCTGCTTGTCGGCCAACTGATGCTGCTTCTCCTTGAAGCTGCCTTGAGCTCCGAAACTGCCCGCCGCTCCCCCTCCAAGACTGTCTCTGTTGACTGCAGCAGCTCCTCCAACTTGACCACCTCGCGCCGTTGCGCGTCAGCCTCTGCCATGGCCCGGTGCCTATCCAACGACCCCCTCGATACCTCATCCTCAAGTGTCTCAATCTTGGTCTCGAGATGGACGACATGGTGCGACAAATCCGTCAACCGCTGCTCTGCATCCTCCAATCTTGCCTTGCTTGCCGCGAGCTCGCCTGCATGCCGATTGGCCGCCTCAAGGGCCTTACGCTCGCGCGCCTCCAAGTTGCTCACCTCACGCATCAATTGCGACTGGCGGTCAAGCAGAGAATCCACCTCAGCGCGAGCCTTGGCCTCCCGTGACCGGACCTCTTCCAACTCGCCCGACCGAGATCCTCCCTTTGCTTGCTCAACTCCAACTCATGCATAATCTTGCGATGTGCCAAAGACGCAGCATCCACCTCGGCCTGCGCCCTCCGTGCCACCGCTTGCGCCTTTTCAAGCTCTTTGGACAAGATGCTTTCCTTTGCTGACTTTTCGTTGACCTCTTTCATGAGCGCCTCGACCTGCGTCTTGAACGGTGCCAAGTTGTCTGCTTCGGACCGAGCCTCAGCCTTTTCCATCTGGACCTTGCGAATCGTTTCGTCCCGCTGCGCAATGGCATGCTCGAGCTCAAGCACCTTGACCTCGAGCTTCATGCGCTGCTCCTTTTCCGCCAACCACTGCCCGTCCTTTTCCTTGAGCTTCGCCAGCAACTTTTTCAGCTCTTGCTCCCGGTGCGTGACGCGTTCTTGAAGCGACTTCTTTTGCGTATGGAGTTCGAGCAACCCGCGCTCTTGCTTTCCCAATCTGCCCTCGGCCGCCGACAGCTGTGCTTGCAGTTTGGCCACCTGGTTGTCGAGGCGCTCTGTACGCGACGACCACACGAGCACATCGTCTGCGTGCTTTGACGTGGCCGCCGAGAGCTTTTTGGTGAGCGCATTGCTTTCATCGGTTTTATCAAGCAGTGACCGTTGCATGGCCTTGATATCTGCGTCGCGTGCAAAATGCAAGTCTTTGATTTTGGCTTCGTAGGCGCGCTTGGTCGCATCAAGTTCGGTCAGGAGGGCTTGGTGGTCGGTTTCGAGTTGCAGGTTCTTTGTGCGCTCTTCTTCGAGCATGAGTAGCAGCGAGCGTGGGGTTTCATAATACTAACGTTGCAAGAGAAGTGAGTCTCCAAGCTCGAAAGAGCATCGTGTCATGGAGTAGGCATATACCTTGCTTCGCGAACCCGCCTCGGCATCGAACAACCGACTCCAAGCATCCGTGCCACTCGTGCCCTTCTTTACCTTCTCTCTCGCCGCCGCCACTGCCCTCGCAACCGCTTTTTCCCTCTTTTCGGTCTCCGCCGCCGCCAACCGTTCCTTCATTTCCCTCTCCAGTTCCTGTTTGGACCGCTTGGCTTGCGCGCGCTGTGCGTGATCGAGCTCGAGCTTGCGCAACACAAGCTCGTCTTCTTCGAGTTTTCGCCGCTCTGCCTGCTGGTCAGCCTCTTGCTCTTCTTGTTCGCGGGCTTGGCGATCGCGGACCGGTTCAATGGTTGGGTGTGAGGCCGGAATGTGTGGGGTCCAGAGGGCCGCGCGCGGGTAGGGGCGGCCCGGGTTGTGTGAGAGCTTAGAGGAGGCAGTTAGGAGGGTTTCTTTGGCGTTGGTAGAAGTGGATGTTGGTTGTGGGGTGCGTTTTTGCGCAGAGTTGGTAAGCTTGGTGGATTGCAAGGGTTTGTTCTTCATGAACGCAAAGCTGGCGGCAAGTGCTGTACGGATATGGATTGCGGCTGCAGATGTGCAAGATGCATTGGGTATCTATGGATGCATGGATACGCTCTCTTCCATGTTGGGGAGGTGGGAACCAAACTGTCGAAGGGCGTTTCGGGCGAGGGTCGGGTGACGCGTGAGCCATGCTTGCTCCAACGGCACGGATGATATCACGTGTGCCGACCAAACACGATGCTTTGACATCTCCGGACAGATCGGCCCAACGGTCATACATGGAAATGCCATCGGTATTGTCATGGATGGACATGACACAGCCAATTCCCATGCACAAGCCCAGGCGAACTACGTAATCAAACCATGGTCAAATCTTACCTGCGCTACACACCCGGAAAGACGTTTGGCGTGATCGCCTCGCCGCTCGGCAACCTCGCCTCCGACTCGACCGGCCGGTTAGCCATCTCGCCAACACTGCAATCCGTGACCGTGTGGGACACCAAAAAGGCCGAGCCCGTCGCCGTGTGGACCGACGACGACAACTCGCACGAAGTCACATGCATTACGCGATCGCCCGACAACAAGTCGTATGCCGTTGGATACGCCGACGGGTCCATTCGCGTGTGGTCGCTTGCGCCAGGCGCCTCGTCTTCGACGCCCGTGCACTGGTTCCAGGGCCATTCGGGCGCGGTCACGGCGTTGACGTACGATGCGCCTGGTACCACGTTGGCAAGTGGAGCCAAGGATACAAACATTGTGTTGTGGGATATTGTTGCCGGTGCAGGTAAGGCGCGGTTGACGGGGCATAAGGACGAGGTCACGTCGCTCGTGTTTGTGCCTTCTGGTGCCGCCCTGTCGTCGTCGGCAGCCGCTACCGCCGCCGCATCCTCGTCGTCGTCTGACAGCTCCAAGCGTGGCACTCGGTACACACACTTGCTTGCGTCGTTGCCCGCTGCACACTTGCTGTCATCGAGCAAGGACACGACCATCAAGGCATGGGATCTCACGACACGCGCTTGCGTCGAGACGGTCGTGACGCACCGGTCCGAGGTGTGGGCGCTCGCGCTTACGCACATGTGGCAGGACGCAGCCGATGTGTTGACGGTCGTTTCGGCAGGCGAAGAGTTGAAGGTTCACAAGCTGAATGCGACGCACTTGGACCAAGTCCTTGCAACCACCTCGGCCGACGCATCTACCGCGAACGACTGGATGCCATGGCCGTTGATCAGCCGCCAACGCGCGCACTCACCCATGTGGGAGACCTCAAGAAGCTCTCGACGCAACGGTCCACCTCCCTCGCTCTTTCGCCCTGTCACAACTACATGATTCTCGGATGTGTTGACACACAAATCCAAGTGTTCAAGCTGCTGACGCCCGAAGAGCACAAGGACCGGTTGACGCGCCGGCGGAAAAAGGCGCGCGACCAGGCCGCCGCACAGGGTGTCGAGTTCAACAAGGATGCAGTCACGCTTCCGATTGCGTCGGAAATCTCGGCCCTGTTTGTGTCTGTCGCTCCCGCTAAAGTACGCAGTTTGGCCGTGTGCCCCGTTGTTCCTGGCGGCGCCAACAAGAGCGTGGACAAGGGCGGCGTGGCGTTTGCGTTCATGGCGTCGTTGGCAGACAACTCGGTCTTGACGCTGCACGTGACAAAGGATGAGGTCAAGCAGTTATCGGCCGTGGATATGCCGGGCCATCGTGGCGATATTCGCGCGGTCGCTCTTTCGCAGGATGATGAGTTGGTGGCTACGGCAGGCACGGCCGTTGTCAAGGTGTGGAATGTGCGGACGGGCACGTGTATTCGCAGTTTGGATTCGGGATATGCGTTGTGTGTGGCATTTGTGCCGGGCGGCAAATACGTACGTTTCCTTTCTTTTTGTCTTTTTATTGACAGTTGTTCTCACTGTTCTTTTTTTTTGTGCCATTGTCTCCCCCTACTCAGTTGCTCGTTGGTACAAAGTCGGGTGAACTCCAGCTCTACTCGCTCGCCTCGTCTTCGCTCGTTGAAACCATCCAAGCACACGACTCTGCCATCTGGTCGATTGCGGTTCTTCCCGACAAGTCTGGTTTCATCACGGGTGGCGCCGACAAGCAAGTCAAGTTCTGGGACTTTGCCCTAGTCAAGGAAGAAGCCAACCGAGTGACTGCCATTCACACACGCACGCTCAAGCTGGCCGATGAAGTGCTGTGCGTGTGTGTTTCGCCCAACCAGCAAGTGGTTGCCATTTCCTTGCTCGACACGACCGTCAAGGTATTTTACTTGGACACGCTCAAGTTTTCGCTTTCACTGTACGGGCACAAGCTTCCCGTTCTGTCCATGGACATTTCGTCCGACAACTCGCTCATTGTGACTGGATCGGCCGACAAGAACATCAAGATCTGGGGCCTGGATTTCGGCGACTGCCACCGTTCGCTGTTTGCGCACCAAGACTCGATTATGCAAGTGCGGTTTGTGTGGGGCACCACTATGCATTCACGTCGTCAAAGGACAAGACCATCAATACTGGGACTTGGACAAGTACGAGTGCATTTCGACACTGCAGGGCCACGTGGGCGAGGTGTGGGCATTGGCCGTGGCAAAGTTTGGAACCTTTGTTGTGTCTGCGGCGCACGACGGTCGATTCGCACGTGGTACAAGACGGACGAGCAAGTGTTTCTCGAGGAAGAGCGGCAAAAGGAGATGGCCGAGGTGGCCGACCAGGCCATGCTTGAAGCGGCCAATGAGCAGGGCGAAGAAGGCGGGCAGGTGGCTTTGGCCAACCAAGAGTCGCTCAAGGCCGGTGAGCGTATTGTCGAGGCCCTGCAAGTGTGCGTCGAAGAGCGCGAAAAGGTGGCCGCTTACAAGAAGGAGGGCAAGGATCCCAGCTCGATTCCGCTCAATATCATGCTGCAGGCCTACGGATGCGCGGATCCGGAATCGTTTGTGTTGCAGTCGCTCGAAAAGGTCCGGGCAGCAGACTTGGAGGCGGCACTGCTTGTGATTCCCGCGAGTTACTTGCCGCTGTTGCTTGAACTGGCGGATTACTGGGCCGAGCGGCGATGGAGCTTGAGCGTCACGTGTCGGGTTTTGTTCTTTTTGCTCAAGGTGCATCATGCGCAGATTGCGGCGAGCCGTGGGTTACGCTCACGGTTGATGAGTTTGCAGCAGCATGTGCGGACTGCGATTCAGAGCAGCGTGACATGATGGGAGCAAACATGGCCGCGTTCCGGTACTTGCGAAAGGAGAAGGAGTACATGTCGAGCTCGGCGTTTTGAGCGAGCGCCGAGTGGGGCTGAAGGGAGTGGTTGTGTTAGTTTGTATTTTGATATCTACAACTCATCCTTGTGCTGCATTGACGGTCCCGCACGGCATGGCGACCAAGCCGTTGGTCGGTAAGTGTCTAAAATTCGATGGCACGGCAAAGTGTCAGCCCTCGAGTGTTGGCGCTGTGAGACAGGGGAAAGGCGGTAACTGCGGCGCACAACGAGATCCTGGGGGGCTGCGTACTGGTAAATAATGGGCTTCGTACTGGTAAATAATGGGCTTTTCGGCTTTGCGTGACAATATGTAACACGGTTACAGCTTTGGCTGCGTGGCCCGGGCCCGGCCCAGTGACGCACACGTACGGCTTCACTCGTGGCTTGATGGGCAAGCACGTGTGAAAAGAGGCTGGTGGCAGTTGTTCCAAGGAATCTGTCGCTCTCGCTCTCTCTGCACTTTGGCGTTGGTCGTCTCTTGTCTCTTGTCTCTTGAAAAGCACATGGTGCCCGGCGTCCCGCGCTTCTTCGTTAATACGATCTTTACAATACGAGACGACACTCGACACTCCGCCGACAAACCCAACGACTCGAGGACGCCGTCGTACCGTTCAATTGCCCGCCGACGGACTTCTTGCCTTACGACCCCACCCACCAACGACCCTCGTTGATATCCTCTCCCACTTGTCGACTCGCCCGTCGTCTTGCCTCCTCAAGGACCGCTCAATCCTCCGCCCGTCACTTTTTTTATACACCATGTCCTCCTTCGCTGCGTCAGCATCGTCCTCGAGGCAGGCTCCTCCGCCGTCGCTGCTCGCCCTGCGCCTCGAACAGCTCGCGTCCTCGGCTGAATCGCAACACGCCAATGCCAACGGCAATGGCGTTAGCTCGAGTGGGCCCATGAGCATTCCCGCTGGCGTCTCGAGAGCATACCTCGACCTGCCCACCACGCCCACACACCTGCTCGACCCAACCTTCCAAGCCACCACGCCCGGGTCGCCCATGCCTGGCACGGGCATTGTCCCGCCCTATGGCACGCCACACTCGCTCAACGGCGGCTCCTACATGCCCACGGGCCCGCTCACCCCCAACAAGATGCACTTTGACCCCTACCCGGCACCGCCCGCCCCTACGCCCGCCTCTTCCTATGTGAGCGATGCTGCGCCCGTCCATGCAATGGCCGCCGCCTCGCTGCTCGGCTCATCGCTTGGCAACACGGGTTCTGCCATGTCCCCAACCACGCCCACTTTCTTCCCAACGGCACCGCCCAACTCGCTCGCCAACTCTGCCCCTGGCCATCCACGTCTGGCATCCCTGGCTTGACCCAATCACTTGCCCAACTGTCGACCAGCCCAACACGTGGTTCCGGCACGCCGCAACTCACCCCACGCCCGCGCCGCCGGTCATCCCTTTCGATTGTCATGACCCCGACCATGGGCTCCACTGCCGCTGCGTCCACGGAAAACTCGCAAGCGCCCACGCCCATTGACGAGGACGTGGCCATGTCCGACTTGATGCCCATTGACGAGCACACCACCATTGACACGCCGCCGCGGCCGCAGCCGTCCTCTTCCGGTCACATTGGCGCCCGCCCGCGAACTTTGACGGCCGATGCCTCTGCTGCTGCAGCTGCGCTGCTTGGCACCCAGGGTGCAGCCCTGGCGCTTGGTGGCAAGCGCGACAAGGTGTACGTGTGCGACGAGTGCGGCAAAATGTTCCGGTCGTCCAACTCGCTCGCGCAGCACCGTACTGACCATTCGCAAACGTGGCGTGCCGCCTCGCAGCCCCAGCTGCCCAGCCACCAGCAAGTTCAGCTGCTTGAGGCCGCAAAGATTTTGGCCACATTGAACCAGGCGCCCACGGCCAGCAATGGCGCAGCCGTCATGGGCGGCGGCCGCAAGAGCAATTTCGGGTCGGGCACCACCTCGTCCGAGAGCACCATTCCGTCGTCCCCGTCGGCAGACGATGATTTGGTGTTCCCCATGCAGGACGATGGGCCGTCGACCATGGCGTGATTTTTTCATTGGTTTACTTTGCACACGTGTGGGGACCGGTTTGTTTTCGACAAGCAGTCATGTCATGCTCTTGATATGTACACTACCACCAACACAACCCACAAGCAAGCAATGTCCGGCCATGGCCAGTATCAAGTGTATTTCCCGCTCTTTATCTTTGTATTCCCGAGTAGTAGTCGTGTTTCGCCTCCGCGGCATTGGTATGTGAGAGCGGTTGTGTGCTTATTTGGTGACTCGTGAGTATTTGTGTGCAGTGTTCCAGCTCCCGGCCGAGTCATCCAAGCAGCTCTTGCGCACCAATTGCCAGCGACCAGTTTTTTTTTCCCCGTTTCTTGTTAGTGCGAGTCTTTGTCGATTCGATCCATCATGTTGTGCCGTAACTCCCCTTGACCCACTCTCAAACGCATGTCCTTGGTCTTTTGTCTTTTTGGTTTGTAACCCTCTCCCTCTGTCTGTGCCCTGTGTTTCCCCACATCGCCCCTGTCCTTATTCTTTTGGCTGGTTTTCCCCCTATCGTCATCATCATCATCCGTTCAGTATTCTAGTCACCTACCCCTCCTCGTTGATTTCCCTGGCAATGTGCAAAACAAAATTGAAGTGATTTAATAAATACATGTCGTACCAGTGGTTGAGCACCATCGGGTCCACTCATGACTTACTCTGAATCCTCATCATCGTCATCGCCATAAGCGAGTCCAAGTAACCCTAACGCCGACTGCTTGGGCGCCGCGGAAGCAGCAGGTGGGGGTGCACGCTGCTTGAGGACCAAGGTGGGCTTGCCGACCGACTTGGCAACGATGCCGTCGAGATGATGCTTGCCCGGCGCGGGTTGGCCTTGATGCGCTTTGCCAACGAGGCCCACTCGTTGCCACCATGGCCCACGGGGGTCACAAGCGAATCGGGTTGGTTCGAGTCGGCGGCTGACACCTCGGCATGAGATCGTTTCTTCTTGGGCTTGGTTGATGTAGCCGCGGCCGCCGAGGACGAGGAAGCGGATGAGCTGGCGAGCCGGTATTGCAGAAGGAGTGCGTCCAAGTCCTCGTCGTCTTGCCCTGCCTGGTCGTCGCCATCATCGTCCTCACCACCACCGTCGTCGCGTGCATTCGTTGAGGGTGCTGCTCCATGCTCGCCACCTGTGCAGTGTGCTGGTCGTCCACATTGTCATTGTCGTCGTCGTCTGACGACCAAATGGCCGCCATGCGCAACTTGCTCAAGGCCGCACCGGCACCACCACCCGCACCGGTATCCACACCAAGAAATGCCTCCCTGGCCTCCCTCTCCAACTCATCGTCCTCATCCTCCACCTGCCCTCGCCCTCAGCATCCCTAACCAGCTTGTCCAACAAGCCATCCACATTGACGCGCTCGACCCTTGCATTCCGCGTGCGGACCTCCTCCAACGCATCCAAAATCTGCATCTCGCGCTTGCTTTCCCTGGTCCGATTCTCAAGCGCCTTGAGCGGATCCATTTCCTCCTCCTCGTCCTTGACCTCTGCCTGAATCTTTGACACGGCCACCTCATCCCTGCGCGGATCGTAATTGCGTACGGCGCCGCGTTCCGCGACATAATCCAAATTGGCGGGATCCGTCTTGAATGTGATTTCCGCATGGCATTTCGGGCACCGGATGTAGAAGCGGAAGATCTTGATGGAGAGGTACGCCTCGCCCTTGACGGTTTCCTTGATGGCATTGAATTTCTTGCCCTTGTAGATAAACTCGCGGCACGTCTCGCATTGCATTGAGAAGGGCGCCATCAGGCGCACCTTGTGGCGCTTGTCCTTGACGTCGAGCGGCTTTTTGCGGCGCGGGATTTTGGACGGGTCAAAGTTGGGCGGAAAGTACTTGTTGAGGACTTTGCGTTCAGACATGGCGGTGGTATGGAGGGGGAATGAATGGCGATTCGAGAGGCGGGTCAATGCAGTATGGATAGAGCGAGAGACGAGGTGTGGTTTGCCGTCAGTTCAATGGTTGGGTTGGCATTGCAGGGTCGATAAATAACATCGTTTACATGTCCTTCGTGCTGTCTGATTCTGTGGTGACTTGGCCCAATCGGTTTGCATACGACTCTGCTCGCCGATTGGGCGACCGGACCAGCCAACGCGCGACCCAACTCGGAATGCGAACGTTGTGGCCAAGTTGAAGGCCAGTGCGAGAAAAACGTATTACAAATCTCTTTGTCCGGCAATGAGTCAAGAAAAATCGATAAAGCAACCATGGTCAACATCCTCATTGCGTGCACGGGCAGCGTCGCCTCCATCAAACTTCCCGTGCTGCTGTCCGAACTCACCCGCCAGCATAACTCGTCGGCGTCCCCCCTGTCCATCCGCCTCATCACCACCTCTGCCGCCCTGCACTTTATCCCGCCCTCGGCGCTTTCCGCGCCCCTCGAGCACTTCCAAGACGCAGACGAATACACCACATGGTCGCAAATGGGTGATCCTGTGCTGCACATTGACCTGCGCAACTGGGCCGACGTGCTCGTGGTTGCGCCCATGTCGGCCAATACCCTGGCCAAGGCGGCCGCGGGCATGTGCGACAACTTGGTCACGTGCGTGCTTCGCGCATGGAAGCTGCACGAAAAGCCGTGTGGATTGCCCCCGCCATGAACACGGCCATGTGGGAGCATCCTGCCACGGGCGAGCATTTGGATAAGGTCAAGCAGTGGGGGTATCGGGTGATTGAACCCGTGAGCAAAGTGTTGGCGTGCGGCGACATTGGTACGATTTGCGAATGCCTTTTTGCTGCTCATCGATGTTGTTGACATGGGGGGGGGCTGATCAATGGCACAGGAAATGGAGCTATGGCGGAACCGCACACGATTGCACGACTTGTCTTGCAGAGCGTCAACGCACTGGCTGCCGAGGATGCATCTTAGTGCATTCATCGTGTGAAACATGTATGTATGTGTATAGCAATAACATGAATCATCACGGTGGGAATCTCGCAAGTTCAATACATTCAAACTACCAAACTACGCATTCCAGCCTCGGACTCACGACCCGCCGCCCAGTGCCTCCAACACCCTCGCCACCACCCTGGCCGTCGTCCCCCCAGCATCATCCCTGACCTTTCCCACTCGAACCCACTCGCCCACCGCCCACACAACTGTCCTGACCTCATCCACCAACCCGACGCTTTGGACACTCGGGACGCCCACCTCGAGCACACGCAACAGGGCATTGCGGACTGCAAACGTACACTCGTCGTCGCGCAGCACGCGCACCACGACTTGCAACAGGACGCGCACGTCGTTGGTGTAAAACAAGTCTGGGCGCACCGCCAATATCACGTACACGGGTTTGAGCACGAGCAGTTGATCGGATGCGTGGGCGGCGCGGTTGAGCAGAAACACGAGTGTTTCCGTAAACGAGTGGGCACATGGAGATGAAAGTAGCGATGGTGGCGACGAGGTTGCGGGCGGTGGGGTGCTTGCGGGTGACGTGGGCGATGAGTTTGGCACATGTGGCGAGTGGCAGATGGCGCGAAGCAGGGGCGTGTTCATGGGCAACGGTGGGCCGGCGAGAACGTCTGTGTCTGACGCTGGGATCGGCCATGCGAGCGATTGATCGTTGATGGCGAGAAGCAGCTGGGCCAATGCGTCGTGTAATGGTTCAAGGTGGCGCAGAGTGCGCGATGAATGCAGAGCAGTGAGCAGTTGGAGGGTTGTTGCGTCGTCCACTATGTAATGACCGTTTGTCAGTGGGATCTAAGACAAAAGACACAGAAAATTCGTAGAAAAGTACCATAACACGCCGGATCACTCAGTCGCGCCATGCGTGCCGTTGCAAACGCCAGCACCAGCAACGGCATTTCCATGGTGACGGCCTCTGCATCCACCGGCAACCGATGCCACCTTGCCGATCTCAACACCACATCGGCAATCATCCTGGGCCACAATGGCACCCACGCGTCAGGCAACAGCACGCCCGGATTGCTGACGGCCGAGGGCAAATCGGTGAGCGAAAGCACCGTGTGTGCCGAGTCGAGGTCAGTGACGGTAGCGGCCAGCAGGTAAAAATGCGGGTCGAGCGAGCAGTTTGGCGGGAGTGCGGCTTGCGCGACGCATTGCGTGAGGACGAGTGGCAAGTGCGGCAGGTCAATGGTCGGGTCCAGCGAGGTGGTGGCGAGGGTGATGGCTTGGACCAGAGGCCGTCGAGCGGGACTGCATCGGGCTCAGATTCCGAGTCATCGGGCATGAGCAAGAAGCTGCTGATTGGCCCAGGAGCCACGGAGCGGATCAGGTCGAGGATGTGGCGTGGAGCTCCCTGAGCGGAGGCGACAGTTCGGCAGCGTGTGTCATGGACATGGATGGTTGTGGCGGTGACGGGTGCAGTGCCATGAAAGGGCGACAGAGAGAATCACGGAGAGCTAATGCATAGAGTTGTAAATGGAGTTACGATTTGGCTTGCCGCAATGCCACTGCCGCCATCGTGGGCGCCATCGCCAGCCACAGCCCAGTGCCTTCGAGGCAGGACCAAGGTGGGCGAACACGAGCGGCTGGCCGACTCGGCAAGCGTCCGCCAACGATTGTGCTCACATGCATATGCGCTGTGACATGCACTGAAGAGTCACCGAGGAGTCACCGCGGTCACAGTGCCAGGGTTCCAATCTGCTGCTGGGGACTTGGGAGGAGAATAGATGACTTAAAATAAAAGGACCACAGATGCCAAAGCCAACAGTCAATGCACATTGCATTTAGCCAGTCGCCATGACCAATCCAACTCAATGTCAAAGTCCCACGCACGGCTCTGCTCCCGTCGCTCCAAACAACGGCACAATCCCAGCTGGCGGCGGCGACGCAAGCGGTACCAACCCAGCCGCAGCGCAGCCAGCCCCAGGCGACCCACAAACTCTCCGCGCTCAATGGGTCATGTCAGTGCTCTCTCTCTCGCATCTCCGCCTTGCCAGATTGGATTCGACGTCTGACGTCCATCATTCCCATTTCCTGTGTCCGTTTGTGCGCAGCGAGCAAAACTTGCTCCAAGAGGCGTCATAGAATCCGACCACAACCTTGGCTTCACAGTACCCACCGTTGACGGATCCGAATGGCCCAACCTGCGCCTGATCGCCGGCGTTGACATAAGTTTCATTGACGACCATGAACCTGGAGCTGTCGTTGATGATGGCGGGCAAGCCCATGACTCACAGGATGCTCTCGCATGCGTCGTCGTTTGTGAGTGGCCACACCTTCGACCAGTGTATCAAGACTACCTCCGCGTTCCGTTGACGGTTCCTTACATTCCGGGCTTTCTTGCATTCCGCGAGGTGGAGCCGCTCAAGCAACTGATTGACCGGATCCCTCATGCTTTCACTCCTCAGGTTGGTATTTCATTTGTCCGTGGCTGCCATTTACATCTGACTGCAACACGCTGACAC
This sequence comes from Catenaria anguillulae PL171, assembly GCA_002102555.1. NCBI lineage: Eukaryota > Fungi > Blastocladiomycota > Blastocladiomycetes > Blastocladiales > Catenariaceae > Catenaria > Catenaria anguillulae. The sequence goes on from MCFL01000014.1 coordinate 262,654, forward strand.
CCACCTCCTACAGGTTGTCCTGGTCGATGGCAACGGCACATTGCACCCGCGCCGCTTTGGCCTCGCCTGTCACCTTGGCATCCTGACCAACCTCCCGACCATTGGCATTGGTAAAAACTTTCTGCACATTCCCGCCGAGGGCGACCAGCTGTCCATGGCGTACGTCAAGGCGCGTGCACACAGCGAGCTTGTACGAGGTGGCGATCATTTCCTGCTGCAGGGTCAGCAACTCGTGTATGGGGCGGCAGTCAGGGTGTTGGATTCGGCAAAGAACCCAGTGTTTGTGAGTGTGGGCCATCGGGTCGCGTTGGACACGGCAGTCAGGCTGGTGGTTGCGTGCTGCAAGTTTAGGGTGCCGGAACCGGTCAGGTTGGCGGACCTGATGAGTCGGGACGTGGTAAGGCGGATACAACGAGCAGCAAATGCAAGTTGAAGGCACCTTGATTTTTTTTTTTTGGGGGGGGGGGGGAACTGAAGAAGGGATATGGCCGGCCGGGGAGTGACAAGAGCGGATCATGCCATTCACGCCCGTATCTATTGATTTCCAGCCGTCGATGATCAGTGCCCGCCTGTTGCGGGCCGGGTGGATGGCACTTGACACACATCTTGATTCTACGCGCGATGGGGACGCTGAGCTTGACGGATTTGGACCAGTCTTCCGGTGACTGCACCCTCTAACGCATTGCCGGCGGTCACAGAAAAATGGCTCAAAATGAATCAAATACATCCCATAAATACATAGATCAAAGAGAACAGCATCAAGTGCAAAAATCCAACGAAACCACACAAGTGGCACCTACCGAATGGTGCTCATAGCATCTCCCGCCTTGACCACGGTACTGCCGCTCATCTGGACCAAATCCAGCCACGCGGTCCTGACCCTCCTCAACAACGTCCTTGTATCGCCCGACTGGCCAAACTCGGCCATCCACCGATCCAAATCACTGCTGGGCAATGCCGGCACACACTCGACCATCTCCCACCCTCCCACAACCGTTTGCTTGAGCCGAAGCTTTGCCAGCCTGGGTGGCGGCAGCACGTGGTCAAACGCAAACACGATGCCTTGGCCATGTGGAGCAATGGAAATGGTCAATCCAAGCAGCTTGGCGTACTGGTTGATCTCGGCCTTTGACTTGCGCTGCATTTCCAAGTCGACCAATTTGCGGTCAATGAGTGCGTGGCGAAGCGACGCGAGCCGTGACTCGAGTTGCGCCACGTGCAAGGACAAGGACGTGCGGTCAGTGCGCAGGGATTGCGTGGCGGCATGCAGGCTCGCCAGGTCGGATTGCAGTTGGGTGCGCACGTCCGAGTGGTGCGCGCGGAGCGAGAGCGCGGCAGCGCGTTGGGCACGCAGAGATTCAAGTTTGGATTTGAGCTGGGTAACGACCTCTGTCAATTTGAGGAAGTGGGGGGGGAGGTGAGTGACGAGGGAAAAAAAAAAAAAAAAAAAAAAAAACGAATTGGAGGGCAAGAAGAAAGGCGCAGTACAAAGCACAAACACGCACCTTGAGCAGCCGTATCCTTGCTGATGGCGGTCTGAATGGCATGCATCAAATTCTCCTTTGCAATCCCAAGTCCATGTTGTAAATTGATAGCAAATGCCTCCGTGCGACTATGAAAGGCGAGGAAAGCGTCCATGAAATCCGCAGGCAAAGCGGGCTGTCTTGACCGATCGGCCAGGACGTGCCGCAGCGGCAATGGCGATTGGAGGGGAGCCGATGTCTTGACCGGCGCCATTGACCGGTGGAGATGAGTGGTAGGCGTTGGAGCCATGGTATGGCGTAGTTTGGAGGGGGCGTTTGGTGCAAGGGATGTGCGATGGGCATGTGGCGCGTGGTTTGCAATGGATGCGCGCAGGTGTGCAGAGCGCACATTGTTGAGTAGACTGATGCCAGAGGGGCGGGCAGAGGAAGCACCCGAGATGGACAATGAGTGCGACCCTGGGCGCGTCGCGCCAAGTAGCCCGGGTCCATTTCCAGGACCTGAGCCCATTACTGGGTTGCGGGCAGTGGTTGACGGGGCAACGGAGTAGCGTTGGGATGGATGTTGGTGTTGTTGTAGATGTCCGGTTGCCAGAGATTCGCGGTGGAGGCGCGCGACGGAAATGGTCGACCTGTGGTGTTGCTGCCTTGAAGGAGCGGGTGGTGGAGGTGCCTGGTCCGCCATTTGGGTTTGTTGTTTGCTCAGGAGTGGCCGGTGTGAGGCGTCTGATGCTGTCTGGGCTGTGTGGGCTGTGGTCGTGATCGATGCCGTGAGAGTGTGAGATAGGGGACAATGTGATCGTCATTGATGGAATGAGCAGGGAGAGAATTGGAGCAGACCGAAAGGGGAACTCATGGCCTTTGAATACGTTGCTGAGAGTATCGTGTTGGAATTCATTCATTCATTCGCGCATATTCATCGATGTTGACTTTTTTTTTCTATGTTCTGTCATGGATCGTACTCACAAGTCCGGCACGCCGATCCATCCATCCATCCATCCGCACCTGCAGCGGAAGCGATCATGACGTTGCATCATGACTGTTTTTTTTAAAATGAATACCAACTCACGTACACATGCATGCTTGTATCAACAGTCTCTGAAACTGTCGCTTGAGCACGGTAATCAGGCACAAGAAGCTCATATTGCTTGATCCGATCGACTCAGCCCTCAACGGCAACGCCCGTCCACACAGTCCCAACAGCCTTCCCCGCCATGGCCGCCCCTGCCTCTGGCTCGGGCCACGTTCCCACGATGGCTGCACACAGTGGGACTGCCAATTCAAACACAAATGGTAGCTTGAATGCCACTGGGTCCCTCTTCACGCTCAAATCCGTCACCGGAGCGGTCGTTCCGAGCCGCAGTCTCGCATATGCACTGTGCTCGCAGCGCACAGGCCCTGGCCATCTGCGTCAATGACCGCCTGCTCATCCTCGACAACATGATCACCTCCGACTCAATTGCCTCCACCTCATTCCCGCCCGCCCTCCATTCACACCCGCCCGCCGTCGCCATCTCTCCCGACGGCGAGTTTTGGGCCTCGGCCGCCGCCAATGGCGACGTCACCGTCACTCATGTCCATACCAAGATTGAATGCCTCGTATCAGCATTGCCGAAAGGGTTCCCGTCATGGGCCCCGTTGCATCGCTCACGTTTGCCATTTACCCGTCTGGATCATCGTATGTCTCTGTTGACTGCTTCAACATCCGCGTATACCAACGAGGCCGCTAACGGAAATTCGTAACAAATCATGCGTACATAAGACCACACCACTTGTACGAGCTGATCCTCGTCTTCAAGCACCACGTCACACGCATCTACAACCTCGAGCTTGACCACTTTTCAGCGGGGCCATTGACTTCTACCAACCTAAACTCGCTCGCCAACAAACTCGTCAACGACATGATCATGGAACACATATCGCCCGCCGAGCTCGAACCCAGTACCCCACTGCCCATCACGGACGTGTGCATCACAGCTGTCGCCACATACCCATCACAGCGCGGCTGCCTTCCCTCCTCCCTCATCGTCTTCACGCCCACCGAGCGGCCACAGCGGTGCTCGGCCGTATCCATGTGGCACTTTGGAGATAGTGGCACTCGGCTTGTTCGCGCGCATGCATCGCTTCCAAAAGCCAAATCGACCGACCCCACCCTCCCCTCTCTGATACCCGGATCCATTGTCAAGGCCGAAATAGCTCCCGACTGCAAGTCCATGTACACGCTCAGCGACCTCGGCCACATTTCCGTTTGGGGTCTGCCACACTTGGTTTGTTTGCGCACCTCGCAAATCGCATACATGGACTTTTCCGTGTTCACCCAGCCCGAGCCAAACCGTCCAGGTACAGCCAAAGTCATGCTGAGTGTGCTGACGGCCGACCACTGCGTGCAAGTCGTGCACACGCGCACCCCAGACAAGGCCCTCGTGTCACTACCACTGACGGACGGCGGCACGCCCGGATCCAAGCACATGTTTGCCACCAACGCGCCCGTGCCACGCGTCAGCGCGCTGCAACGCCCGCCTTACGCAGCCCATGCGCCCGCATACGCGGCGGGCGCCGGCGCCACGTCGTCGCCCGAGCACATGCTGCCAGTGGTGTTGCGGTTCCGCGGTGGGGTCAATGACCGCGACCGCAAGCTACAGCTGCTGCGGCTGCAAGAGACGTTGCCACAGAGCCAGCTTGATGCACTAGTAGCGGGCCACCAGTGGGACGATGCACTCAAGCTTGCGCGCCAGTTCAACATGGACGTCCAGCCCGTGCTCAAGCAGCGGCTGCTTGCGGCGGTCCACGAGGCGTCGGCGCACGTGGTGATGGATTTCAATGCAGAGCTTGGCCCGCTCTTGGATCAGGTCGAGTGCCCGAGGGCAAAGATGGATGCGTGCTTGCAAGTGCGGTGTACAAGGATGGACGATGCGGTTGCGGCATTGGCCAGGGCGTGTGACTTGTTGCGCAACGTCAAAGACGACCCGGCGGTGACGCGGCGCGTGAGTGAAATGCGCGCTCGGCTCGGCACGTTTCAGATGCTTGGCAAACAGTATTCGGCCGATACCTGGCATGAGTTTTGCACGCAGCCCATTGAGAAGGTGGCTCTCATGTATGCGGCGGCGGGCGAGATTGGCAAGCTTGCGCTTTTATGGAGCAGGCACTGCAACGATGGCATGGAGGACGTGCGGCCGGGTGGCGTGGCCGAGGCCGTAGCCGCGGCAAGTCCCGAGCGCCCCCCGCCGGACGCAGTTACGGCCGCTGCCGCAAAGGTCCGCGAGCCGCCCATGAAGCGTACGATTGATACCATTGTCCAAGCGCTGCCCGAATCGGTATCCGCAAGCGAGCTCTGCGCGTGGCTGCGCACGGCCGTGTTTCCGACGATTGCGGCGGCGAAAAAGCGCGTGATTGACAAGTGGCTTGAGGACCGTGCCGTGGCATTGGCGACCAAGGTGCCCGGCCACGGCGCAAAGCAGGCCCTCATGCTGGTGCAGCTCGTTTTGGAGCCGGTCAGCGTGGCGGCGTATGGGGCCACCATGCATGTGACTGAGCAGTGGCGCACGCAAATGTACAAGGTGAAACCCACCATCACGCCACGGCCGGCATTGCTCAAGTTGCGCGATCAACTCGAGGATATTGTGTACCTGAGCGAGCAGATTGATTACGAGGTCGGGTTGGCAGAGTACAAGCGCAGAGAGCCCATGCAGATTGCCATGGGGGTGTTGGATCGGGTCGCGGCACTAGAGGCCTTGGATGCAGCCGTAGCGACAAGGTTTGACCCGTATGTTGCCCGGCACGGGCTCGATCGCGACAATGTGCTTTTGGGATACTGCGAGCGGGTGCTCGAGGGCGCCGTTGGGGATCGACTGTTGGCTCAGCAGCAGCACGGACGGGGTGGTGGTGGCCGTGGAGCAGCGCAGTCCATGTTTGCTGCCACATGGCAGGAGCGCGTATTGAAGCTGGCCTTGCACATGGGTGACGTGACGAAACGGAGCAAGGTGCTACTCGAGCTCACATCACGCATCCCGATTCCGTGGTCGCACGCCATCGAGTCGGCCGTGTTAGATGTCATCAACCGGTCAGAATACGCCCTCAACACGGACGCCAACGTCGACGCCGTGCCCGAGACTGTCAACGAGCTCCAAGGGCAGTACAAGCGCATGGACCTGTACCGCATGCTGCAAGGATACAACATCACGGCCGCCGACTTTGATGCCTCCAACATTGGGCAAGCTCGGTACATCAACCGACTGTTCGCAAAGCACGACTCGATGCAAGCCATCAAGGACTCGCTGCGGTTTGCGGCCACGTACGGCACACTGGATTCGCGCGGCGTCTTTATCAGCTTTCTCCAGCACCACATGGTGGCCATGATGCCCGATAAATGGCGGGCGTATTTGGACGAGCTCAAGGGCCACCGTTTGGCGCATTATGCCTACTTGGCGGCTAGCGGCGTGTGCAAGTATTACGCCGAAGTGCTCGGGCGCGACCTGTATCCGCAAATGTTTGTGTACCCGGAAAAGGAGCCGAGGTTGGTCAGGTCCATTTGTTGGCCAACACCATGGCCCTGTGCGAGTTTCTTGTGGACGGCGGGCGGGCGTGCGAGGCTATTTCTGTGGTCAAGGCCATGTACCGGTTGGACCGCGAGCTGGACGGGTTTGACGATGTCAAGCCCCAGGATATTGACTCGCCCGAAAAGCGGTTAGCGTTCTTTGTCGCACGGTCGCGGTCGCTGCCGTCGGGTGTGTCGCGGAGCATGGCCGAGGTTCTCGACATTGACCAAGTCCAAGTTCACCAGCTCTTGATTCGCCAAGCGCTCGAGGATGGTAATGGCAATGGGGCACTCTTGCTTGCCACTGAAATGCTGCACCTGCAGTGTTCGGTTCATGCTCTCTTGCCCGTGCTGCACGACTTTTTGGCCTACATTGACGAAGATCTCGACCGGTCAAGGGTGTCGACGCGGCTTGTGCAGGGCATGGTGGCACTTTCGCAACACTGCATTGTGTCTGCCGATGAAGGCAGCGCAGCCGAGGCGCTCGACATTTTCAAGCTGATTTCCGCATTCAAGCAAGTGTTTGACCAGACCGAGCAAGGCGAGTACCGCGTAGCTGTTGGTCGGCGATCGTTGAGTGCGCGGGATGCCGCGTCGTTGGCACGCCCGAGGTCCAACGACAGTGGAGTGAATTTGCCTGGCGCAAGCCCGATTGGGAGCAACTTTTCATCTTCAATGTCGTCGTCGTTGTCGTCGTCCTACCTGGCCAAGAGTCGGGCCGAAATTGCGGCGCAGGTCGAAGAAAGTCTGCCAAAGCATTTTTTCGACCAAGGACTCGTACTCTCAAGCAGCCAAATCATTCCAAAGTGCTCCAACTTTGTCCGTGCCGGGCTCCATCTCTTGTATGAAATGTACCCGCGCTCGCCGTCTCTCCAGCTCGCCGCACGCCAGCAACAAGCTCAAGCCGCCTCCACCAGTAACAACAAGGCAAAATCAAAGGCAAAGGGCAAAGTCGGGTCCAAGCTCCGTGCAGATGCCGATCCGCTCGCGGTGCTCAAGGTGGAGGGCAAGAGCATTGTCGATGACCTCATGGCGGCCAACCAGTATCAACTCGCCCTTGTTGTCTTGCACGTGATGGGCTCGTTCCTCGCAAACAACTACTTGCTGGGCCACACTGACATGGCAACAATCGGTCCCTTGATTGACGAGGGCCCGCACCAAGCTGCCATGTTCCAGTCGCCATTGACGCGCTGTCTGCGCCCATCGTGGACCAAACCATGGTGCTCGGGTACTTGCTCGCGATTCACGACATGAGAAAAATGGTGGAGGCAATGAACAAGGCCAAGGCAGCCAACGATTCCAAGCTTTCCAACATGCTCGCATTGAGCTGCGTGGGCGTGGTTGTCGGCAACTTTATGAACGAGCATCTGTTCGCCACGACGTTTCGCGACTTTGCGTCAAGCGTCGTATGGTGGCACCAGTTTGACTTGCTGGGCATCCCATACGATCGGCAGCACTTCCCCGGTGAGCGTTCGGGCCAAGCCAATAACGTGCTTGCACTGCGCGGGTACGTGGACCCGTTGTTGATGGCGACCAACTGTGACTTGATGGTGGCGCTCGAGTTTGCCCGTGCCTTTGAGATTGGCGAGGATATCGTGTATCTAAGGTACATTGCGCAGCACTTGGGTGTGTCGCAGGGTGATGGCGGAAGCGGTCGGTTTGGCTCGGGTGCCAGTGGGTCATTGACGTCGTCGTCGTCACTTTCGATTTCTGCGTCGTCCCTGTCGGCGTCGCTCAAGAACAACACTCTCACCGACCAGACCCTGTCCATTGGATACAAGGATGCCGTGGCGACTGTACATTCGGAAATCACGGCCGAGAGCCATGATGAGCTCGTTGCCATTTATAGCATGGCGATCTCGCAATCCGACCCATTTGATTACGACCGCATTGACTTTCTCCTCAAGCAGCTGCAATCCGTTGTCGTTCCTGAGGTTCGGCCCATTCTCGACCGGTGCACTAGGGTGCTCGCCATCTTGTCGCTGTTTGACAAGCCCTCCACTTCCATCAAGGACATGGACGTCGAGTACGCACGCGCCCGTGGGTTGAACGAGGATTGGGCTGCCAAGCGTCTCAACTCTCTTGCTCTCATTTGCCCAATATTGGGCTTGGATCTCGGCCCCGACACGGACGTCTCGTGGGAGTATCTCAAGAAGTTTATCACGCCAACACGGTTGCCGCGCTCAAGAACCTTGCCGTGCCATTGGGTTTTGGGGTCGATCAGTTTTACGGGCAAGCCGCGTTGCAAAAGGAGTATGAATCCACGCGGACCGGCGCACCGCTCAAGTACGCGGAAATTCAGCCGCTCATCGACAACATTCAAGATCCCGGAATCTGGTTCACGTGGCCTTGCACGCATCCCAGGTCATGAGTGGCCAAGAAAAGGCGCGCGCCATTCGCAAGGCCCTGTCGTTTGCCCAGCAGGCGTTCCTTGACGCCAATAAACCGTTGCCAGACTGGATGCGGGCACAGCTGTTGACCGCGCAGCGCGACTTGCGGGTCGCCGAGATTGAAACCGTGCTGCGCGACAACAAGTTGCTCGACGCTCGGTACTTTGATTTGACCGTCAATCCGCCAAAGCTGATCGAGCAGCTGTACTTGGATTCGCCCAAGTTGGTCGCAAGGGGCGGAATCGAGGAAGGATTCAGCATTCACGAGGTCGCGAGTCGAATTGCCGAGGTCTCAGAACTTGACTTTACGGCCCTGTTGAGGGACATTTTCATTGTGCGTTTTTTTCCACCTAGTCATTCGTTTTTTTTTGCCATGTCGCTGCCATCACCTTTAATTGACAAACCATCATAATCTGTAGGGCATGATTTCGACCAAAGACGCAATCCCCGAAGGCGAGTTGCCGTCGGCCGGATTCAGGGTACGCACTTTGTCCATCAATGTTTTTTTGGGGTCCAACTCCTCACTGTACTTGATCCATTTTCGCAGTCTATCGATTGGAGCCTGCAGCAAGCTGCAGTCACCCTACTCAGCGCTTACCCCCCGTCCGAAGCGAGGAACATGCTCGTCAGCTTGTCATTTGTACGTGTGCTTCAGATGTTTGCATTACGCTCAAATGATCAGCTCCTGACGATGATACGTTCATGTCTCCCAGGGCGAGGGTGACAAGAATCTTACGAGCTCGATCCGAATCCGAGCGCTCGACTTAGTGCAAAAGATGCCGAGCAAGATTGTCAAGACCATCAACGGTCAACACTCGATTGATGCGCAAAAGGCGTGGGCGTTGAGTGTATTGCACTTGCGCGACCATCAACATCTTGGCATCACTCGCACCTTGGAAGAGGTGCTACAAGACCCCACGGCAGTTGTGCGGTCGCTTTGGTTGAATCATCGCAACAAGGCGAAGTGCCCACAGCTGATTGTCAACATTTGCCTCGGTATGTTTTGCATTTTGCCCTACCGCCCCCCTCTTACCGTGTTCCGTTCTCAAAACATGTATGTGATTGTCATCAGACTTTGCCATCAATGACCTGGACCTGCTCGACAAATGTCTTGACGTGCTCCTGGAGCGCAAGTTCTTCACGTACCTCTCGCACCAGCTCGTGGCCGTTTCCCGTGTATTTCCTGCCATCCCCAACTTGGCCACCCATTGGCGCCGATTCCTCACCGGGTTTGTCGCTTCGATTCCAGCTCGCCACCCCTCGTTGTCGTTGACCGAGGACCGCGACTGGTCCAACTTCTGGACAATCACGGAAAACATTGTCGATTGCCCGCTCATTCTTGACGTCATGGGGATCGATTTACAATACGCATACACGCTATTGGAAATGGCTGTCAAGCATGGCATCGAACCGTGGCTGATTGTGTTTGCTGGCTTGCCCGTATCGTCCGATCGGAGTGTTGCCATCCTTGCAAGTGTTCAGGTGCGGCCCTTGGACGTTTTGAAGATTGTGGATTCGGGTACGTGGATCAATGGCGGCCGGCGCGACAATTTGCGCCAGTCGATGCGCGAGCGGCTGTTTGCGTACGCTGCCGAGACGCGCATGTTGAAAGAGTTTTTGAATACGCCATGGTTGGAGCCAGCTTTGAGGTTTTGTTTGAAGCGAGGCATGTTTCCGGCGCTGGTTCGCGAGGCAAGGTATGTTCCGCCCGTTTTCCTCTTCCATACGGATGGCCTCCTCGTTTGTCTAATTACATCAATTCGTGTCCTTTTTCAGCCCCGACGAGGCACTTCAACTCGTACGGTTTTTCTTTCGCGAGACGAGTCAAGTCGCTCCCGAGGGGGTCGATATCGTCCAACATTTCCTCGCTACCCAGGGTCGAGCACAGGCAGCAGTCGATGCAGATGAGGATGAGTTTTTGACATTTTAACTTCTCTCAGCGAGTATCCATTCGAGTGCATGCACTTGTCACATTCTTTTAATCTGTCAACCCATCCCAAGCTTGTACTTTTTGTTCACTGTCTCGGTGCATCATGACCGAGTGTTTTTTTCTCTTCTTGACCATCATTATATCACCAACGGAAATGAGTCAACGTAGTCAACATGAACGGAACGTGATCCATCGTCCAAACTCCCACAATGTTCAAACTGTCCAGTCAACGTTTTGTTGCTCGCCCATCAAAGAGGATCAAAAAATTGTTGGCCCAGACATCGCAAACCCATTCTTTTGCTCCTTGACCTTATTGACCACGACTGTCGCCTTTTGGCGCTGTGTGGCCAGAGTCTCCTCAGTGGGAACCGATGTGGCGACGGGTGACTCGGCGGCAACTTGAACCGAAACAGGCGCAGCCCTGGCAAGTTTTCCTAAAACCGGATTGGGTGGAGTCACATCCATCGGATCGTCCACATGCTCCTTTTCCTTTTCCCGATTCGCAGTCTCGGACACTTCCTGCCCGAGTGTCCTTGCTGCACCACCGTTCGCGGTGCTTTCTTGCGCCGAATTCACGCGTCCAACTCCATCGCTTCCCACAATCCCCAAAATGGTGATGCTCGCCATCCTCTTTGCCCGCGCGGACTGGGCCTGCGGCGACTGTTCCCCAGTGGTTTGCGCACTGACAACACTTCCGCCATCCGATGGCATCTGAGGATGACCATGCGTAATTGTAGCGACATGTCCGGCTGGCAATGGCCGCGGCGGCAGCGCAGGCGTGGGCGTCACAGCGGTCGCCGTGGGGCCGGGCGGTGTGGGTGACTTCTTTGCCTTGTTCTTCTTCTTCTTCTTCTTGGCCGGGGCTTTGGTCGGTGTTTGATTGTGACCCGTTTCTGCCGGCGGCAGCTGTTGCGGGTTGGGTTGATGATTTGTTTTGCTGCTCGGCGTAGACGACGGGGTCTGGTTCTTGACGCTGGCTACTTTAGTCGGCGTTGCCTGAGCCACCCCGGTGTGTGTTTTGCCGGCCGGTGTATTTGCGACGAGCAGTTTCTTGTGACTTGCTACATTTTGCGGTGCCGGCGGCGGCCGGATCGAGGTAGAATCCGCCGTAACAATCAATACGGATTTAACGGCACTTGAAGAAACAGAATTACTCAATGTCGACGTGGGTGCGGTGGGTAGCGGGCCAAGGGCGGGCGGTAACACCAATGTTGGAGGCTGTGCAAAAGTAATGGGCGGTATCAAGGGCGTGTCCGCAGCTGCAATCGATTCACGAGTTGCAGGAGACAAAGAAGGCGTTTGTTGAAGGATTCCGGCATTAGGGCTGGGTATCTGCGGGGTTGCGAATGACCGTTGGTTTGTCGACATCAACGCGTTGGCCGCACTTGACCTGTCGGGGCGATGCACGGATTTGGATGTTGCAGAATGAGCTGGAGTTGATGGAAGAGCTGTGGAAGACGGGGCGGTGTCTGGTGCTTTGAGCGCGGACGTGGATGCATTGCCCGACCCGAGCCAACCCGTCACGGCCGCTGGTCCTACTCGATTCCCAGAAACCACGCGCCACTGGTCCAAGAGCGCGTTATCTTGCTGAATGGCCCCTGTGCGCCGTGCATCATCGACAGACTCGGTCCGGGCCCTCTTTTGGTCTCGATCATCAATCTCCGAGTCAACATCGGCCTCGGCCCCGTCGCGCCTTTGCTATGACTCTTGCGCCGCTTTCGGCGGGCGATCGCACCGGCGTTGGGCCCCAACTTTTTGTCACATGATTCGGCGGGACCTGCTGCATTTGGAGCCTGCACTTCTTCAATCTCATCTTGCTCAATCGGCTGCTCATCATCTTGTAGCTCACCGACCCCGTTTCGCTTCTCACTGACATACATCACCACCTCAGCGACCTGCCCGCAACACGCCGCAACCCTCTCTTCAACAGCACCGACAGTTTCCTCAACCCGTTGGACGACCTGCCGCACCTGCTCCACCTCGCTTGTAAGCACCTGAACCTCTCTGGCCAAGACTTGCCTGACAACTTCCAACTGCTCCTCAACCGCCGTGCGCATCCGGAGCTCGAGCCGTTCTTGCTCGCGGCGCACGTGGCGCATCACGTCCTCGTGCATGCGCTCGAGCATGCCCGACACGTCCGCCTTGCCGGCTTTGCGTTGGCAGTCCAGTTGGTCAACGAGCGATGGCGGAAGAGAATCCAGGGTGGCAGCGCAGGGAGGTGGGGTAGGACGTCGGCCAAGGTGCGACAGCACAAGGGCAGAGATTTGGTCCAGTTGATGGGCCGACAAGTCGATCTTGGGCGGAGGAGCAGGGGGTTGTGCGGATTGCAAGCGGGCGATGCGTGATTCGAGATCGATGAGTCCGCCTGTTGTCACTTGGCGGTGGGAATGGAGCTTGTTGAGCTGTTTTTCTGCGTCGCCGAGGCGGTCCACAACAGCCTGGATGGAGGGAGGTAAAGGCGCCTCATCTGCGCATTGCAATTGAATGTGAGACATTATTGATGCACATCTATATCAGTCGGTATTGCACGTACCCACGTCCATATCGTTTACAGCGTCGCCCGTCTGACGCCCATCTTCCTCCTCCTGATTTGTCCGCGTTTCCACAGCATCCCCAACTACTTCACGAGCCTTTGCACGAGTATTGACTGTGTCTTGCTCCGTGACCCCCGAATCCTGATGCGTGAGCGTCTTTGCGATGGCAGCAGGTGCCGGCTGTGCAGTTTCTCGCGAACGGGATGCAGGCACCTTGTATGATGCGCACTTTGCCACGGTTGACTCTGGAGACGGTGCCGTCCGGTCTGTCACCTCGGAGCGCAAGCCAACACTTGGCTCACTGGGCGCCGCTGGCGGAAGCGCGGCCGACGAAGCCAGCTTTGGTGGCTCGGACGCGGCACGTCCACGAAAACTTGAGTCGGATTCACGGCGCAACGAGGACGGCGCCACAATGCCGGTCCCCTTGTTTGCTGAAGTATGCATACCAACTACATAGTCAATGCGCATTTCCAGGTCGTTTGTCAGCATACGATGATTCATGTGAGACGTATGGAGCAATAAGAAATACGCAAACCGTGGCGCCGAATCAGCCGAGACGCAACCGACTCAATTCCCTCGGACTGGTTCGCAGTCGCGGCAGGGCGACTCCTTGACTGCTGCTCCATCGCCATCTCCCTATCTGAATGAGACCCGTCGCGGCGGGCCCGTCGATTGACCGCGGCTCGTCTCGGTCCGAACAATGCCCATCGGTCCCACGCTTTGGCCTGTACTCATCCCTGTCGGAACGATATCCATCGGCGCCGCACCGCCTTGGTCGGGATACGTGTCGTCGTCATGATGGTCGCGGTAGCTTGTCGCGTAACTGTGGACTGGCCAGTTGGATTTATGAGACGGTACGTGCCGCCCCGATGCACCCATGGTTGGTTTCGGTGGCAATGCCGGCATAGTCGAACGCTCAGCCGGCTGTCGGCCAAAGGAACTGGGGCGGTTGCCCAAACATTGCCGCGCGGGCGTCCGAGACATGAGGTGTGGATTCGGGGGATAGGTGCACGTCGGGAATGTCTATGTATTCGACCCCCAAAAAAAATGCGTCAGTCATGGCATGCACCTCGAAGCAAGCACACGACCACATGAAGATGTCGCACCCGGAGGTCCCGGAGAATTGTGATGCCTCAACATCCACGTCTCGCCCTCCATCTCCCTGGGCCCATCGCTGCGATCTCCCACATGCTGCTTGTCGGTAATCTCACCTCACCCTCTTCTTCTTCTTCGTCTTCATCTTGCGACTCAACCCGGCGCTCGACGCCCCTGCCCCTGGGCCGCAGCCGCATCGCAGGCATAGGCGGGTCGCTTCCTTATCCCGCCGCACCACAGGTAGCTTGACGACATCAAGGCAAACACATCGCTGTCATCTTCATCATTGTCTTCAACAACCACCGTGAAACGTGCGCCGGCACCCCAGGTTCGGTCTTGACAGCAATGGGCGACGCCGACCGCGGAAGTGGCTTCCTCGCCCGCCAATCGCCAAGCTCGGGGTTTGCGTCCGCAGGAACCAAGTCCATGCCGGTGAAAAACGACCCTGTCGTGAGGCTGAGGGGATCGGCCAAGTGAGCCGTCATTACGGCCGTCGTCGCATTGGTGTCGCCGTGGGTCTCGTCATCTTGAGCATGTCCGTGGGCGAGTTGCGTGCAGGTGGAGATACAGAAGCGTGTCGAGACCCTGATCGTGAAGCGGCGTGTGGGAATCGGCCTTTGCCATGAACCGACTCAATGCCAGGTTCGGACTTGACGGAAAAGATGTCTTCCATGGCGGCCACGGTGCGTGACCGGACCACGCGTTTTTCGCGCTTTGTCACCTTTGTGATGGTCCGCCGTGCAACACTGACGGCCGCAGGCACCGTGTCGACCGTCACCAAAAATTCGTCATCCGAGTCGGTGTCGCGGGCGTCATCCGAAGAGTCGGCCACGTCCACAACCTCGATGGTCCCGCCTTGGCGCACGGCTGTGGACGAGGACGAAAACCGCCGGCGCGCAACAGGTGACTTGAGCCGATCGAGGCTTGGCGCGTGCATGGTCCGCGAAATACGCCCGAGTTGTCGGCGCGGAGGCATGGGAATGGGCGACGGGGACAGCGGAATGTAATCGGGCGATTCATCGCATGGCGACTTGCGCGTGCTGCCATTTGCTGACGCTGGTGTTGCCGCTTCTGCGGCTGCGTCCGTGTCGTCGGTTGGCGTTGAACGCAACATGTTGCCCTGCTCTGCTGTTTGGTTGGGAGGTTGGTCGGCGAACGTGTGGACGGACGAGGAATGAGGGACGACCGGGCTGAAGCGGGCGGAAATCCGTGAATTGGCCGACCGGCGGATCAAAGGTCGGGGGCGCAGGAGTTTGCCCTGAGATTTAATTGCTGCAGGTGTTTACCAACAGGCGGACAAGTCGGCATCTGGCCACGATCGCGAACCTTTCCGATATGCCATGGCCAGTTGTGAGCCGCCTTTGCACGCGCTTTGATGATCGGCCACAAATTGTCCAACTAGAATGGGAAAGGAAGACGGAGTGCTGCCAAAACCCAAGGGACAACAACCAACGAAAAGAGATTAAGATCCACAGGCGTATATGCACAAAATGATATCAGGGGGAGCGCAACACAAGAACAAGAACAGAGCAATGGCGTGCAGCAAAAAGAGGGACAACGAGCGACTAATCAACGGTGCAAAGAAGAGAAAGAAATAATGTGCCTCTGTATAACACAATGTAAGGAAGCAAGCAACACTGGGCACATATGCAGGACACATGAGGGAGCGAGATGGTAACCAAAAAATAAAAGGGACATGGTGTGTGGATGATGTGCAAGGATAACGACAAGTGGCAAAGGAACGAGGTGTAAAGGAGTGGCAAGGAATGGTGAGCGAGCGAGATGAAGAGAAAGAAGCAAAGAGAAATGAAACGGTGTTGAACAGAAAACAAAAGCAGGGGGTACTGAGAAAAGAAAAGAAAAGAAAAAAAGATGTGACAAGCGGGTGAAATGGGTACACATATCAATCGATCAATGAGAACGCAAAACAAAATTTCAAATCACAGTACCAATCACCGCTTGCCCGCTGCGGCCTGGCCGGACTGATCCACCACCAGAGACTTTGCACTGGACGCGTCCTCTCCGGAACTGCCTTCATCCAACTCGGGCACAATCGAGACCCGAGGCATGGATCCGGACTCGGACCTAGGCAACGACATCATGACAGTGGGCGGCACCGGTGCGCCGCTTGCGTTCTGCTCCTCATCTTGTGGATCCACCACCACTACGGCCGTGTATGGCGACCCAATGTGCTTGACGGGCGTGCGGCCCAAAAGCGTCGACTCGCGATCACGGTGGTCCAAGGACACGCGCTCAACCGTCATGTGGCCCGCACTGGTCGTTTCGGAAAGGGACCTGGGGAGTGATGTCGAGTCAAGGGATCGTGGCATGGATCCCGTCAACAACGAGTGCTGGTCGTCGTGGCTCAATTGCCGGCCGGTGTGGCCGAGGGCCAAGGGCGAGGAAATATGCGGCGATGTCGAGTGTGCGTGTGATGACACGAGCGATGCCGGGGCGGGTGGGATGGGCGACGCAGACTTGAGCGACGCCGCGTCAGTTGCCGCGGCACCATCACCGGGGGTTGTTGATGCTGTTGATGCCGCGGGATACACAGACCTTGGGACCAAGCCAGGCGGCGACGTGACCGTTTGGGGCACGGGTGTGTCGAGCAACACGGCAGCCGCGGGCTGTTGCGGGGACATGAACCCAGAGCCGGGGGTGGCCTGACCGGCATCTGGAATGGGTCGCATGCCCAGCGAATTGATCATGGTGGAAATGTCCTCGTCGTCATCATCATCAATTGACTTTTTCAGGGCAAGCTTGAACGAGTTTGCAATCAAGATGGCCTCGGTCGACGAAATGGCGCCCGCCACGGGCGTTGCCGCCAACCTTCCGGGCGAACTCGCCGCCGCGGCCGACGCCGTCAATGGCGCCGACCCCGGAATGGGCGTCATGGGTGCACTTGCGGCCATGAGTGCGGGCGACTCGCCTCCTGCAGGGACATATGTGTGCAAGTTGCCATTGGCCTCGTCGGGTGTGGGCCCAACGCGCGGCGGCTTGGTCATGGACCCGGCACGTCGCAGCATGTTGTATGAGGCAGCAGGCGCAGCCGCGGCGGGATCACCTGCACCCGAAACTCCGGACCCGCCGTCCGACGTGCCCGCAAGCGACCCGGATTCGCCCTTGCCGGACCCGTTGCCGGGAAGTGTCGCGAGAACAGATGCACGCGCGGCTTGCTTGCGGTTCGCCTGCGCACGGCGACGTCGGGCGAGGACAATGAGGCCAAGGATGGCAATGATTGCTGCTCCGGCAATGCCGCAGATGATGGCAATGGTTGACAGGGACAGCGAGGACGGTGGCACGGTGGCAGGGGCGGCCGAGGTGCCAGCCGGCGGCGGGTTCTGGGTGACAGAGGCCGCATCGGGAATGCGCACAGACACAGTGGACGTTGTCGTGGACGACGCTGAGGTTTTGAGAGCTTCAATAATTGCAAACGTTGGGCCGCGCATCGTGAATGGGACAATGGGCGAGTCACCGGATTGGACAACAACGTAAAAGTAGTTCCGGGGCGAAAAACGGAAGCGTCCAGTGAGCGTTCCTCTGTTTCGGTCTTTGCGGGGACCCGCAGGGCCATTGCCTTGCACTGGTCGGACGAGTCGAGCGGGCACAGGTACAGGTCGACGTTGGAATTTGCAGCAAACGTGGACCAGTTGGAGTTCCATGTCATGAGCAGGCGAGACCCCAAGGGTACCTGGCACCGGCAATGGGCGATTCCACGTTCTTGGCATTGTGCGGGCAGTACGGAGTGTTGACCTCGCCCGACGACATGCAGGCGGCAAACCCGTTGATGAGCTCGCCCGTGGTGGGTGCGGGCGGTGGCGGTACTGGTGATGGTGAGGATGATGGTTTTGGCGGGGAGGACGACTGGGCGGCGGCCGAATGCGGGTGGGCCAAGATGAAGAAGGAGAAGCCGGTGGCGGCAAGTGCGAGTGACGGCGAATGCCTCAAGGATACGAGGCGGCGGCCACTCCTGGTACTGCGGCTGTTGCTGCGGCCAGACCGTTTTCTTGCCATGGAAGAGGTCATGGCACAGACGGAGGAGAGTTGCTGCATACGAAGTGTCGCGGGTGGAGGCGTGGAGAATGGGTCGAGTCGGATGGGATGTCTCGTGGTGATTGCTCAAAGATACATTGCCGGGTCTGTCTTGAAGATGGAATATCAATACCGGTAGGTATACTTTGAAAAGGAGGACGGGACGAGAAAAACAGTGGCGGTCACACGGGAAACTAGAGAAAGGAAAGGCAAATTTTCGGCAGCCAACTGAGCACTGAGCAAGATCCCAAAAATCAAACAAAAACAAAAACATCGACGCCGTTTGCAGCGGCTGCGCGCAAATCCAGCACAAATCCTCCGACCGGTGCGCAACAACCAGCCTCGTCAAAGTGCATCATGCCTGCCCATGGCATTTTGGACGTGCTTCTTTCTGGGAAATCAATTTGTTCCCTTGTCTGTACTTTTCTGGTTGTTTTTATGCGTTGTATCACCCTCGCTCGTCTCCGACCTCTCTACTCAGTACTCACGGCGACATCCAGCCAGTTGGGAATTCAGGGCGCCAGTCATGTCATGGGTTATGTACCGTGACATTCACGGCTTACCACCAAGGTTCCCACTGGACGACTCACGAGTCGAGTAGAGCGTGCGAATGTGGGTCAACTGCCGGCGGTCCATTGGTCAAAATCGGCCACAATGATGCGAAGGTGCACGAACGTTTGGGCGAGTGACGATGCCGAAGCCGGAATAGGTCCAGAGTAGTAGGAGATGAATGTATGGAGTGTCAAAGAGAATGTGTAACACCAAAACAGCTATGAAAGATCATGGGAACAGAAAGGGGAACCAAATGTACCAAAGATTACGGAAACTATGCAAAAAAGGGAGGAGGTGAAAGAGGATAAGACAAGACAGGGTACAACAATAAGAAGAAAACGAAAAGACAATGACATGGCGAGGCATAGTACGCAACGACGACCAAGTACACGCAGCGCTAAACCCAAACACTGAATCACTCACTCACCCGTGCCCGACCCCGTAGCATCATAGTACAAACCCGCCCGCAATAAAGAGCGCGTTTAGTTGCTCTTTGCCGTCTTTGCATCCGCCTTGTAATCCAAAACCGACCCAAACACATAGTCCCAAACCTTGCTCGTGATCCCATACCCCAAGTCATAGTTCTTGTAATGGTGCGCCAAATGATACTTTTTCATCTCGCGCATGTGGCCAGTGCGCACCCGTGCGTGGTGCAAGTAGTAATGCGTCAAATCGTATACAACGTATCCAGCAATCCCGCCCGAAAACAGTGCCGCGCAGGTGTAGTACTCAAACACGCTGCGGAACGCCCACCATGGAGGCTGCACAATAATGGCAAAGAAGATGGGCGGCAGCACGAGGCGCATGCGGTCCATGGGCAAGTAGTGGTGAATGCCGTGCATCAGGAAATGCAGCGTCAGGGCGTAGCGGTTGTCGGGCAGGAACCGGTCCACGTGGAACAAGAACCGGTGGAACGTGTACTCAAAGAAGGACCAGATGACGAGCCCAATGGCAAAGTGCCAAGACCACGTCGCCCACGACATGGCATGTGTCGAGTCCCAGGCAAGGTACGCCACCACGGGAAGCCACGTCAGCGGGACCAAGTACCACGGTGTGCGTGTCAGCAACTCGAGGACCGGGTTGGCGAAAATGTAGGCGGGCTCGGGCAAGTGGCGGGGAATGTGCACTTGGGTCAAGTAGTACTCCTTGCTAAAGTTGGAGTTGAGCATTTGCCACAGCAGCGGCTTGGACAAGTCCAAGAGTGGGCGCTTGGCCACGGCAAGCTCGTCCGTGAGCTGCTTGTCGAGCTCCGATTCCGGGTCACGGTACGCCGACGAAATGTTGTTGGGTCGAGGGTCGTTGACATCGGCACCAGAGTCGTTGCCGTCGTCCTCGTGGCCCTCGAGCAGGCCGATTTGATAGTCAGCGAGAATGTCGTAGGCACCCTCCGAGTGCTCGTGGACGTCACGGTCGCGCATGACGGCATCGACATCTTTGCCGGCAAATTCGACAATGTATTCGGGACCGCCCGGCTGTTGGCAAGGGAAAGCAAAGAGGGGGATTCAAGGGGGGGCAGACGGTGCATCAGATAAATGAACATGTGATGTGACACAAAACCGAGGAAAGAGGTGCGTACGTGGTCGTGCAGGAAGAGTGAAATGTCATAGACTCGGCCACGACGGATGATCCAACAGTCGTGCTCGGTAGTGTGCTTTGCAACCTCGTCGGCGGTGAAGGTGGCGGGCGCCTTTGATGACGACGTTGGCGACATGATGATAGGTTGCAAGTGATGAATGAAGAGTGCGTGGGAACTGGAGCGAGCAGTGTGGATCAGAGGCAGCAAGCACTTGGCGGGCGAGGCCAGATGAATCGGTATTAGGGCGGGATTGGGCGGGTGAGTGCCGTGGGAATCGGAGCGTCTACGAAGAATGACTTTGGAAAGGTATATCCACTCTGAGGTCAAAAAGAGGGCAACACTTGGCAAAAGACAGCAAAGCAAAAGATGGTTGGCGGTCGGCGGTTGGTGGCGGCAGCTGGTCGGTGGGCGCAAGAGCGACAAGGACTCTAGGAGGGGGGCGGCAGGTTGCTAATTATTGCACGTGGGAACCAGTCGAGTGGTGGCTATGCTGGCTATTGTACTCGGTCAATGCATGGGAGCTAGAAGTCAAAGAGAGACGGCGAGCCCGTTTGATTTTTGAGTTGAGTTGGTCGTCCAGTCAAGTCCGTGCGTGAGTGTGAGTGAGTGGTTTGCTTTTGCTTGGCGTTCTCGTTCACTTCTTGTGAGTGCGGGCTGGGCAACGACGGCAACAACGCCTCCCTGACGCCTTCCTGACGCCGATCTTGACGGCCTCTTGTCGGTCAGTCCACTTTGGCCGACTTCAACTCTATTCAGGATAATATCGATCGCTTCAACGGCCGCCGTACCGCTGGCCTGGCTGATTTCCAGACGACGTCTACCTAATACTGGCCGCCGACGAACTGCTCATGGCAAGCGTTATCGATGTGGGTGCCATTGCAATTGCACAGCCCAAATTGGCAGGCACGAAAGGATCACTTTGTGGTGGCATCGACTCATCACTACCTGTCTTGCGTCATTCTTCATTGCCGAATATTGAAATGGTATGCGGGCTCGTCAACATCGATTCCCTCTCAATCAGGCCACGGCACCGTGGGATGTGGTACTCGTAAATATGAGGTCGATGCCGACGCTTGTAGGCTTGAGGACTCGGATCACTGCGCAGTTGCCCGACAAAAGGTCAAGTAAATATACTATTAATGTATTGCTTTCAACATGGACCATTTTCGATGCTGTGGGGAGTCAGGCCGTATAGCTATGTCCGTTGGAGTTCTTAGCTCCTGTTGGAAACTGGGTTGGAAACCGGCACCAAGCACTTGAAGCATTTGGCACATGTAGGTCGAGAAATGAACTCCGTACTTACGTAAGTACGCCAGCAAGCAACGATGGAGTCAACTCGCGCGCTTCCACCCAATGCACTCTCTATAGCGGATCCCATCCTGGTGTCCGAATCGCCCCTGGCGCAGTACCTCGCCGACGCTGGCCTTGACGACGAGGTCGACGCGACCATCACGCTTCCTGCGGTTCAAGGTGGAAGCAAGACCGGCGAGACAATCCATGCCACCAACCGCTCCCAAGGCGGATCGGAACGACGTTGGCGGATAACGGCCATTCTGAGCATCGGGGGCGGAATCGTAGCCGTTAGCCTTGCGGGATGGATGGGCTGGGCCCAACGCCTTGCTCAACCAATCGCTTTGCCGGATATGAAAAGGGCCGTGATGGTCTTTGCCCCTACATTGGCTCTCGCAAGCTTTTGGGTACATGCGGTTGATTGGCAGCGAACGTGTGCAAATCGGCAAAAGTGTTGACGGATCAGGCCTTTGATCCCGGTCGCTTTATAGGGCATTCAACGACAATTGACCAGTACGTGGGTCAGGCATGCAACGGCCAGCTGGCGGTTCCACGGCAAGACGCTTGACGTTGCTTGGATAAGTCTTGACAAGGCGCTTACGTCTCGCTACCGATACTTGCGAGAAGTGGATCTGGTATCCCGAGGATACAAGCTGCAGTACGCTCGCTCGGATTCCCGCTCAATGTCACACATCATTCAACCGCACTCACATTGACTTTGACTGGAGCGGTAACTAGAACGCAAGCACTACCATCTGCCTGGGCAGCCGACTCGTTCCGCAAGCTCGACCACCGCAAACTTCTCGTATCCTGCCTCGACTCGACGGCGCGTGCAGCAGTTACCGCTCTGGCGGACCTGCCCAACGCACCTGCGCTCGACTCGCTTCTCGATGCGGTCGACAGGCTTGTATCGGATGCAACAACCGAATACTCGCTTGCCGGCATCAAGGACCTTCTAATTGCCACGCGCGAGCTTATCTGCATTGTACTCGACGATGCCGAGCTTGTTTCCACTCCATCCTTGAGTGAATTGGCCAGCACCTTGGAGTCTGTCACGCTTCGGCTGACACAATCCGATCCATTTTCTGCTCTCGACGAGGAGCGCTCGAATGCCACGTCGCCATCAAGTGCTGCTCCTGCCGCCGTGACACGCTCCAACCCCACGACGTCCACGCTTGCTCAGGTGCACGCCCACCTGCACACCATGCACATCAAAACACATTTGGCGCTGACGGAAGCGCACGACGACCCGATTGCGCTGGCCGCTTACTTGACTGCCATGCCCGGCGATATCGAGCACTTGACGTCGCTGCTGGCCCATTTACGCATGCTTGCTGATGGGCCACAAGCAGCAGGGCCGCCCTCGCCCAATGATGGATTGCCAGAAGATGACGCCGGTGACAATGATGCGACCTTGACGCGCGCGAGCGCAGGGCGGGTCGTCACGGCCGAGGACGACATGGGCAACACGTTGGATGCCGAGGCGTGGACAGGCGAGGTGGATTTGCAGGACGAGGGCGAGCTCACGGTGCGGCCTCGGTCAACATTGACGCGCGAAGAGCGGATTGCGTTGCGAAAGCAGCAATTGGCCGAGCAGGCAGCGGCTAGGGTAGCTGCCAGCTCAACGTTGCAGTTTGTGGGCGAGTTGAAGAATGTGCTTGGTCAGCGTCAAGGTAACGTCAATTGACATTGGGTGTGCGGTAAGCAAATGTATTGTGTGAAACGCTAATAATGCCAATCTTGATCTCTCACCTCGCCAAACACTTGCCTGACCCTCTCCTCGGCACATCGCCTCCAAGCGAGAAACTTGTGATTCAACCCACGTTCCGTGTGCACCTTGACGACCGATCCCATGCCACCAGTTCTGGGTGCTGCCAACCCATAAACGACGCCGCCCACACGCGAATGCAGCAATGCCATTGAGCACATGATGCACGGCTCGTGCGTCAAGACGACCGTGAGTCCCGTGCACATGTACAGTGCGTCAGCCGACCGGCGTTTCCGGCTCACTGTCCCGGAATCTGAAGACTCGTCAACAGCGACGGCAGACGCATCGTCGGCAGATTTTTGGTTGGCCGCAGCAACAGCGGCAATCAGGTTCATCGCCGCGTGCGCCAGCGGGTGGCCCGTGGAGGTACGGGTGTCGACTGCGCGGGCGACAATGCGTTTGGTTGCCGGATCGAATGCAACAGCGGCGCTGCAGCTTGTCGGCTGTAGTTGAAAGCACACAGTTAGTCGTTTGAGTTATTTACTTTGGAACCGATGGAATGGAAACGAACATGTCCAGTTTGACCGGCCTCGTTACACAGCTCACGCATCAGGCCCGTGATAAACTTGCGGTCAACGTCCGACATGGGATCCTTGCGTGCCGCACTTTCTCGCCAATACATTGGCCACGAGTCCTTCCAAGCGTGGTATTGGGCCAGCGTCAGTGGCGGCCATTTCGACACGCCGACTTGGCGCAAGTTGGACACGGCGAGGTTGGACGACGAGATGAATGCGGCGAGGTCGGATTCGGTAGCGGCCGAAACCATGGCCAGAATGACGCAAAGCACTGTGGCGACACGCAAAAAGTGTCAACATGATTGACTGCCGCAGTCAAGTGTGAATGAGGTGCACACACCGGTCTCGCCCTGCTCGTTTTCGACTCGCCGGATGCGCTTGAGGTGCATCAGATCCCGCACGCTGTAGTGCTTGTCAAATGACTTGAGCACGTTGGTCGCCACCTTTGGGTCAATGTCGCCGACCCATACCAGGGCTATGTACGGGTTGTTGCACAGGTATCATGTGAGCGGCGGCATGTGAGACGACTCTAAGCGAACGATGCAGCAAACTCACATGGCTCAAACGGGCGGGTCTCTTCATCAGACAAGACAAAGTCCATGTTTTCGTGTTGACGGGTACATGCATTGAAGATCACGGCAAGAAGCGGCGAGAGAGAAGGGACATGAAAACAGCAAGATGGGTCCAGGCCAACATGTGCCTGGTTTGGAATGTCAGCCCTCTAACCTGCAGACCTTGGCGTGGGAATCCTCCAGCAGGGTTCGAATCTGCTCACGGACAATCGCTGAGGTCTGCCAAGTAAAGAGCTGCAAGAGAGTACTCTGCGCTGGTTTAAAAGACATGGCACTATGGAAGGAAACATCAAGGGAAACCAGTAACCACATCCAGTTATAGCAGCGAATCCAACAAAGAAAAACCACCAATACAGGTGCACATGAAAGCAGCAAGACTGCCGCGCAATTTCGGTTGGTTGCGAGACGACAGGCAAAGAAATGTATCCGACCCAAATCGAAAGCCCGATGCGAAGTGTTGCAAGCAAAACGGACCTGCCCGACTTGGTATACGGCGGGGAGCTCCCTTTGGGAGTGATTCCCGCTCAGTTCGTCGCCACATCGGGAACGGAGTAAGTCACGACGGAAGAAAAGCGCGCTCCTCAACTAAATGATGTGTGATGGATTTGTTCGAAGAGTCCATCCATCGGGTTGGGCCTACCCAGAATGACCCATTTGTAGTACCTACCGACACTGTGTTGGACCTCTGGTTGCACAGTTCAAGCCCAGCGTCGTTGTGATGGACCACCACTTGTTCACGTGATGCGTGTCCATGCAGGTTCCAAGTTGACCACGGCCTCTGATCGTCTTCGTTTTTACATTTACCTCTGAGAGAGTCTGACATGACGATCCACGGCGGGGCCTGCGTCAAGATCCTCAACGCCGACCTGACCCGCTTTCAAGATCGCACGGTGGCCAATGCGCCGAGGTTGCCTCGAATGGCCAGAACGCCGGCCTCCACACCAACCGTCGCTCCCACGACTGCAACCCAACATCTCGCCACAGTAGTTGTGTCCCGAACCACTTGTTGGGAGTCATCACTGTCACTGGTGAACCGGTCCGTCCATGCTCTTTCTTGCGACTGTGCCACATTGAGACGGTGTGTCTGACACTTCTTGCGTTTGCTCTTTATGTCTAGATTGAACACAATGTCGTTGACTTAGTTTTCGGGCGGTGCAAAGCGCCAAGTATCCGCCTCGCACCTTCTGCATCACTTGACCCGATTCTCGTGCACTTGACACCAGTCTTTCTTCACCTCCTTAACTCCGACTCGCGCACATCTCGGGTCCGGCAGCATTCTCCTCCCACACCGTCGCATCCGCCGCGAGCCGTCCATGGGGCACCTTGTCCCCACCCGTGGGCATCGGTATCTCGAGCCAGCCATCAGCAACGACTAGGTCGAATCGCACCAACATGCGCGTCATGGGCTCGCGCAGCGTCTCTGCCACGCGATTTCACCAGTTCTACAAGCATAGCTTGCTCCCGTTGGACGATCCCAACTGGTGTGTCCCAGCCGGTGGAATCCCGCCTCGTGACAAGGATGGCAAGATCCCAGCCGAGTACATGGATATGCTGGCTCTGATGTTTCATGAGCTGCATAAACGTCGAGAAGGAACAGATAGGCTCTCATCAAGGTCATGCAGCAGGATGCGGTTGCAGCACTGTCTCGCCATCCAGGCGAGTACTACCAACGGGCTGAGGGCATCTGGTTCACAGATTAGCTGCCAAAAGATTGCGTCGTGGCAGTGCTCAAGGAGATTCTCAAGTGGCGCGAGCGGACTGAGCATGATTTGGCCCCAGTGTGCAGGCAGTTGATTGAGAAGGAAGTCGCTGCACCCGTGGGCCAGAGCCGTCAGGGCGGAGAGATCGGCTTGGCCCTTGACGACATCTTCTCGGCTGCTGGTCCCATTTGCAGCGGACTTGCTCGTCTCAACATGGAGTGGTCAGCGCGTCGAGGAGCAGTTCCGGCGCAGATAGGACAAGCGATGCGAGCCAACTTGCCGGGGTAAGTTGCTTGTTGTAAGTGGCCAAGTTGAAGGCTGAGGAATCGTCCATTGGCGATGATGAGACAACGAAAAGCATAATATACTGCCGGTATATAGTGAGAATGTATGGATGTGCTAGTAAATAACGAACGAGGGAAAATGACAAACATAATGAAAACAGGATGAAATGCAGAACCGGAGCGGACCAAAATCCACACAACACCACAAAAGAGCAGCAAGAGCTTCCTCCCTGTGCCTGAGTCAGAGACGAGGGAGAGGATTAAATACGAAAGCACGGCAAGCAACCGCAAAAACACAAAATCTGGGTGGCAGTGTGGGAAACATGCGGTCTGGTGAGGCGAGGGAGGCAATGATGAAGGAACACAACAAGAGGAGAAAAAACGCTCACTCGAGTACTTCTGGGCGAAGGATAAGAGGCTGGGCTGCAAGGGAGGAGGGAGACTCGGCAAGACGCAAATCACATTGGCCCGGGTGGAGGTCGATATCCCGGCGGCAATGGCGGCTGGGGGTATGACCTGGGATCGACCCGCGGCGACCGTACGGATCTGCTTGCGGGTAGCTGTTGGCCACGTGTTGCTGCTGCTGCTGCATTGCCGCAATATACTGCGCCTGCGCCTGCGCCTGAGCTTGTGCAACTTGCTGCTGCTGTTGCCATTGTTGTTGATACTGGGATTGCGCCTGCGCTGCTGCCGCAGCCTGTTGATGCTGGTACTGCGCCGGATGCTGATGATGTGTTGGTGTAGGGGGCTGTTGCATTTGCGGGTGGCCGTACGCAGAAGCAGCTGCCGGATGCGGCTGACCATGATACCCATATGGCGGGTGATGCGCAGGAGGTGGGCCGGTCGGTGCAAGGGGCCGTGCTTGAGTGCGAGGATCGTGTGCATATGCCGGTGCGGGTGGCGGTGAATGACCTGGCGGAGCGACCGTCGTGGGCGAGCCAGGCATGTTGGCGGGATTCATTGTGAAGTGATACGCATTGGGGGATACGATTTGTGGAGGCGGCGGCCGATTTGGGTGCTGGTGCTGTGAGTGGGGCTGCGAAGGCGGCGGCGGCGGCTGGTACCCAAATTGCGGCGGCTGTGGCGGTGGTGCATATACATATGTGGGTGGGCCTTGCGGTGGGGCATACGGACTTTGAGGATATCCTTGAGAGTGCTCGGACATGCTCGCGGCTGACAACCGCCGTTGTTGCTGGTGGTGCTGCGCCTGTACTAGATGCGTTTGCTGTTGTTGTGCGGCCGCTGCAAGAAACGCTTGCTGCCGAGGCGTCGGCGGCTGCGACAAGGAGGCAGAGTGCTGCCGGGTAACAGCGGCAGGCGGACCTGGTGGTGTCTGTCGAGATTGTACCGAGCGACCCGACAGCTGCTGTTGAATGCCGGCTGGCGCTTGTTGAGATTGCGTTGGCGGTGGAAGTTGAGTTGTTGACGAAGCTGACCTTGGTGTCGGTTGCCTCGATTGCCTGGCCGACGAAGCTGCAGTTCCTGGGCGCACATTTGATGGGCTTTGCATGGACGTAAGCAAGGCCGCAACATCCTCGTCCGTCATCTCGTGGTCAAAATCGGACCGTCTCGATGCCGACTTTGCCGGTGGCGCTGGTTCGGCGGCCAAGGACTTTGTTCCTGCCGCATCAGAGGTTGCTTGCGGTGCCATTCTTGCTTTTAGTGGTGAGGTCGGTTGTTGGCGCACAGGTGACGAGTCGGGCGAGGTATCCATTGGGTCGTCGCCGCTGTCATTGAGCAAAAACGCGAACGACATTTTCGTCCCGTTCGGGTTCGATAGGCTGACTTGAGACCCCGAATGCGATACGCCGCCTTGCGTGACTGGCGGGAGCGAGGTGGTGGATCCGTGCGCTGGTATGGTTGTGAGTCGGCTGGGTGGGGAAGAACGTACCCCGGGCCTTGGGGTCGGACTGCCACACTTGTGTTGATCGTCAAGTTCGGCGGCGGCGGCGTCGCCGTTGGTAAGCTGGGCTGGCCGGTGGCTGATGGTCGGCCATTTGTTGGAGCCGCGGAGCCTTGAGATGTTGGATTTGATGATGCTTTCGCTTGCATCGCAACCGGAAGGCATGAAACAACAACGGGAGTCCCGTGCGAAGGCCAGTGGCAGACGGTTCTTGAATGAGCGTCTTGGCAGCAACAACTGACGTGGCCGTTGCAGGTTCGTCCGGCGTCGGTGCACCTATCGCGGCATCCACAGCTGAACCTTTTCGCGACCGTTTGGCTCGTGTCGGTGCCAGTGATGGTACCGAAGGGCTCAACTCGGTTGAGATGGGCTGCTTGCGCTTCCGTCCACCACCCGACGGTGCCGCCGACGGAGTTGCAGCACTTGCAGCAGATTCTGCATTGAGCAACACGGGCGGCACCACAGGAGGTGTTGGAACGTGCGGCATTGGAACGGGTGAGGAGACGCCGAAGCTGAAGTGAGCAATGCCGCCAGTTGGCTCTTTGCGGTGGACTCGGTGCCCTTGGAGGAGGTACCGCGACTCCAGGAGGCAACGGCGCGGGGACTGATGCCACGGGCGGAAAGGTATCTGCCGGCGCTGCCCTGGGTTCAGGTTGTGTGGGCGAAGCAATGCCGAGTGCATGTCGCATCGATCGAGATGGAATTGCACGTGGAGGGCTCGATGACGCTTGCCGTTGAGGTGCCGACTCGAGTGATGGTGAGCCTGGCAGGGCTGTTGCTGTTGCTGGAATTGGCAACCTTGATGGAGAGCTCGGGGCAGGTGCTGGGGCATCGTTGGGTTCATGGATTGGCGGCGAATGCGGTGGCATATCGCCTACCGAGCTACCATTTCTACCGGCTGCTTCTGCTACCTGTTCCGCCTGCTGCGGAGCAGGCTCATCCACATCCATCGCTTCGACATGGTCGTCATTGTCCCCTCCCACACTCCTTGTCTCTGCGTCTGGTTCCGCCTCCTTTGTAAACTTGCGCGGCTCTGGCGACGCCGACATACCAAACCCAACAGCCATATTCGAATCCAGATCCATGGGCACCCCACTACTTGTATCCGACAGCTCGCCCGACACCACCGCCGCGATTCTACCTGGCGATGGCGAATGTTTGTTGGGCGACGACAGCCGGGACACACGCCCGGCCCGCCCACGGCTTGTTGGCGACTCGACGAGTCGCCCGCCGCTTGTGGGTGTTTTTGGTCGGAGGGGTGAGTCTGGTCGCCGAGGCGAACGAGGGGATAATGCGTTGGCCGCCGTGGATTTGCTGTTTGTGACGGTGGTGTCAATCGCGATCGATAGCGAGGATTGCCGGCGGGACCACGGTGCCGAAGTGGGCGAGGACGGACGTGAGTCGGTCGCGGTGCTTGCGGCGTTTGCCGAGGCAGCAGCAGCAGCAGCGACGGCGGCCATGGCAGCGGTTGGGCCCGTGGACGATCGCCGGCGGCTGGGGTTCAGTGGGATAGGTTCTGGTGCAGGTTGAGAGCGGAGTTTGGCGGCTGTCGAGTTGGCGTAATCTGACATGGGATGTGTTACAGATGTGGGTGATCGTGGATCCGAGTCCAACGGGTCTGACTGCCTCTGGCCGAAGCTTGCTACTTTTGATGGGTCAGACGAGACAAGGTTCGGTTTGGGCGGCAACCGCAGGCCGCCAGGACCACCGCCGCCGTCCGACCCCGACAGACTGCGTTCTTCACTATCGCCCGTCGGCAACGCTTTGACGCGACCGGAAGCCGCCGATGGCATGACCTCTTGCGATTCGGACACGGACCGCCTCCTTGGCAATCCAAGGTACGCCGGCATGGGTGGCGGTGGCCCAAACCCACCTGCATCCTGTTCTCGATCGCGCTCGCGGGGGCGGTGGGCCGGGATGTTGATGAGCGGCGGGGGTTTTGGCGGTAGTCCCGCGGTTGTTGGCGTTGGTGATGTGGGCGATTTGAAGCGGTCGATTGGTGCCGGAGCCGCAGAAGGAGGAGCCGAGATGCTGTCGGACCGATGCCGAAACTCGGATACAACTGGTGAGAGTGGCGGGACCGAAGCAGACGAAGAAGACGACCACGGGCGGTATCCCGCCGTGTAAGGCGCTGAAGGTTGACCCTGCTGCTGCTGCTGCTGCTGCGATTGCTGCTGCCACGGCGGCACAACACTTGGGGCCGCTGAGGCCGAAGGCGTGCCAGCTGCCGCCGGCTGCTGATACGACATTGCTCTCCTTCTCAATCCTCCCTCCTTTGCAAAGTCGCCTGCTGTTGGGCTCGTCAATTGATCTGTGGACGCCGACCTGCTGCCCGCTGCCGCAGCGCCCGCCTGACTTGCCTCCCTGGCCTTCCACGCCGCGCGAATCATCTCCATCTTTCCCCTCAACACCCCGTCAGGCACGCCGGTTCGCGCCTCCTCAATTGCCCGACACGCATCCTCAATCGTATCCGCAACAACCCCCTCCTCCTCACTCGCAATCCATCGGATCCACTTCCATCCGCCAGCGGCCGACTGGCCCGATGGCGACACGGGATCCCACGCAAACACGCCAAACCGGCGCTTGGGCGGCTCAAGTGCCCACGCTGCGTGTGTGGCGCGATCAAGGTCGACGCGGCCGACGCCGCGGAGCCGACCCACGGGGTCGTTGGTGATGCGTGCAAGGAGCTTGAATGCGATGGCATCCGTGAGGATCATGTCCGAGGTCGAGTACGGGTTGCGCGGATCAAGATCGGGTTCTAGGCGGTCGCCCGCGCGGACCGTGTCGACGAGAAGGGCCACGGTGCGTGGTGGAATCCAGTGGTACCTGAACAACAGTCAGCCAGTTAGCGCCCGACCACAAGCTGGAGCGACAATAGGCACATGTAGGGCGGAACGGGGCGTACGTGTCTGGACATGGACCCGGTTTGAACGGTTGCCGGACTGGTGCAAACACCAGTCCCTGACATGCATGTCGCAAGCTGGGGATGACTTGATCGAGTACCTTGACTAACCCGTACGAGCGCTCCATGATTTGTAGCGACAGAACAAATGGGGATGGAGGCGACGCGGCTGACGTGCTGCCAACCGCCGAGGCAGATGACGAGGCGTGACCAGATGGCTGTTCAGAGGGCGAGTGAAGCGCAGTTGAGGACGTTCGACGAAGTCGGTAAAAGTTTCGGTGAGGGCGAATGACTTCCATGTCAAGTGTGCCAAGTCGGCGGTCAAGCGATTTGGCCGCCACGTCGGCACGGCCGTGGACCGCGAGCATGTCGAGGCAGAGGAAGCGGAGGCTGTCCTGTGAAGGTTATCAAATTGGATTCCAGTTGCAACAAAAAGCGCAAGGCGCTGCAATGTGAGTGGGGGCTCGCATAAAGTCACGGCGGCGCGTTATGGTGTCGTACAGGTGCTCCATTTTGCCCGCGATCCGTGACGAGACATCCGTCAATCAAGGTTTCGTGATGCGTCGAGCTTTGGTTGTCGGGACAATGAAATACGACCCGACGAACGATTTTGGCAGCGTTAATCTGTGCAAGCGAATATGGAATTTAATGGAATGTGCACACTCAAAAGCACAGGTTGCGCATCAATCAGGGGAACACAATGAGGACCCACCAAAAACACCTGGTTCCCCAGTGCACCATCCTCTGGTCGCATGATGAGCATCAAGAGCCGAACGCCAACAGCCCGCTCGTACACGAAATAGTCGGTATGAAGCAAGGAATCGACATGGTCGCGGGACATGCGCGAAGGGACCGAGACGGGGAACGAAAATGATGGAGTTTCGGCATTGCTAGATGCCAAGGAAACAACCGAGGGTCGAGCGAGGCGCTGGACCGTGTCGAGAATGGACTGTCTGTGCGGGTCGTGGATCAAGGTGCCAAGCCCATTGAGGTCCGGTACGGGCGGTTGCACAGACTGCTGCTCATTTGGTACGGCGTCGGGCGGCTGGCCCGCCATGGTTGCACTCGCCTGTATGGTATCAATTATGGTGTAAACCGAGCCTCGATGGCAATCCGGCGATTCGCGCTGGGTTGACGGCAGGCTGTGTTGTCAACTTGTCAGACGTGTGATGGATGATGGCCCTCGCAAAAGTTTGGTTGCGGGGCGTTGGCGGGAGGGGACGGTCGGGGCAGGCAGCTTGAGCAATAGCAGGTAGATGGATCCCGAAGTGCATTGCTGGAGGTGGGCATTCGAGCCTTGAATCATCAGTCTTCATTGATTGAGCGTTGAGGCCGTATTGATTTTTTCGCTGAAGAGACGAAGTGAGGTGCGAGAGTTGAGTCTAGAATGCTTCCACGTTCATTCCTCTATCCTTCCACAGTGCTTCCATCCTTAGCGTAGCGGATGGCAAAAAAAAGGCAATAAGCATGTTGTCCCGAGACAAGGAACCATGAAATGAACGCACTGGCATGAGTGAATTGAAGCACCATGGGCCGCCCGATACCACGCACCCGCTCCGAGCTCGCCGCCATCCTCGCCGCCTCCGATCGCGCAAAGCAGGATGACCCGCCACCACCGCAAAAGACGCCTTCGCTCGCCAGGAATGCCCGGTCCATCGCCTACCTCATTCTGTTGGGAGTCCTGTGCCATTCCATCTTTGCCATCTCCATCTTTGACATCTACTTCACCTCGCCCGTCGTCCACGGGATGCCCGCAAGCGTGCCACACTCGCCCACGACCACTCCACCCGCACGCCGCCTGATTCTCTTTGTCGCCGATGGCCTGCGTGCCGACACACTCTTCTCGCACCCGGCGCGCGCACCTTACTTGCACCGTATTGCCCGGGAAAAGGGCGCCTGGGGCGTCTCGCACACACGCGTGCCAACCGAGTCACGACCGGGTCATGTTGCGCTGATTGCTGGCATGTACGAGGACGTATCCGCAGTCACAAAGGGATGGAAGCTGAACCCGGTCGATTTCGATTCCATGGTCAATGCGTCACGGGCCACATTCATGTATGGCTCGCCCGATATCTTGCCCATGTTTGAACATGGTGCGGTGGACACGAAGGCTCGGGTCAGGAGCGAAATGTACTCGGCCGAAGAAGAGGATTTCGCTGGCAAGACAGATGCATCGCAGCTCGATACGTGGACGTTTGAACGTTTCCTCAAGACGCTGGACGACGATTCGGCCAAAGCCAACCTGGATGGCCCACAAACCTTCATCTTTCTGCATTTGCTCGGACTCGATACCAACGGCCATGCACATGGACCACACTCGGACACGTACCGCAACAACCTGCAGCTCGTGGATGCCGGCATTGCAAAGGTCGTCAAGGCGGTCGAGACGCGGTTTCCTGGCGGGGACACGGCGTACGTGTTCACGTCGGATCACGGCATGCATGCCCGTGGCAATCACGGCGACGGGGATCCGCAAAACACGCTGACGCCGCTGGTAGCGTGGGGCGCGGGCATTCGAAAGCCGATCCGCCAGCCAGGGAATGGCGACATGATTCACGCCAACGGGACAAGGGCCCCACCGCCTCCTTTGGGCGCGTACCCTGGCGTCGACGCTGAGCGGTGGGCGACCTTGATTCCGACGCTTCGGCGAGACGTCCATCAAGCCGATGTGTCGCCGCTCATGGCGTCGCTAATTGGTTCGCGTGTGCCCATGAATGGTGTGGGCGTCTTGCCCGCTGACTTGCTCGAGGACAGGCAATGGGCAAAAGTGGCCAAACGTGCAAATGCACTGCAGATCCTTTTCATGTACTTGACCAAGGCCAAAATCCGCAGGGACCGCGAACCGTGGTACACGTCGTTTGAGGAACTCTCCGTGTTTGAGCATGTTCCTCGGCCGCATTTGGCGGAAGTGGTCGCATATTACTACGCGGATGACAAGTTGGACGAGCTCGTGGACCTGAGTTTGCGCGGGCTGGATTATTTGCAAAAGTGCGTCCATCATTCGATGGTGCACATGTTGAGGCGAGAATTGGCTGACTTTGTATGAGATTCATGCGTGTAGATACGATTGGCTCTTCCTTCGCAGCATTGTCTCACTTGGCTACGTTGGATGGATGTGCTACTCGCTTAGCCACGTCATCTTCCCCACAAGCACCGTGACAGCCGCCGTCATTCCAGCAACACCCTACATTCCGTCCATCCTCATCACAGTGGCACTCGGGGTATTCCTGCTCATCAAGCATGCCCCAACCACCTACTACCTCTACTCGCTCCTCTCCGTCTACTTGTGGGACTCGACCGCCCGCCGCTTCTTGACGCTCGCGCCACACGCGGGATACTCGTACCCTTCCTTCAAAACGATTGTGCTCGCACTCGCGTACATTGCCGGTCTTGAAGTCCTTGTCGCCAGCTACGAGCACCGGTGGCTCCTTTTCCCTGTGGCATCCTTGCTCGCTGTTTGGCCCTTCATGCCCTGGTCGCGTCCGTCTAAAGCACGTTTACCTGTGGCTGGTTGGCGGCTCGTGTGGAGTGTGTCAGTGACAAGCGCAGGGGCATGGACGTTGTTGCCGCCTGTTGGAGCGGAGACGGATGTGACTCAGCTTGCTTTGGGTGTCGCTTTGACTCTGGTCCTTTCTGTCGCGGCATTCGCACGTTCAAACGCGACAGCGGCAAGCAAGAGGGTGTACTGGACATGCATCTCGCTCTCAGCTATCGCCGCCTGCAACGTCGCATGGATCGTTACTGCTCTTTCTAACCGGCAAGGTCTTCCCTCGATTGCCCAAATCATTTCTTGGACTATTCTCGTCGCCTCTCCGCTCGCCCTGGCACTTGACCGCCGACCTACGCCCAACCCAATCGACCGCGTCACGCTCATTGCTCTCGCATCTGCGCCTGTCTACATTCTGCTCAGTACCGCCTACGAGCTCGGTTTCGTTGCCTGTTATGCGACTGCATGTGTCGCCTGGTGTGCCATCGAGCACACTGCATCTACTGCCCTCCCCACCGATATCTCAACGTCCTCTGCGGTTGTCACTTCAAGCGACCTGCGCACGGCCTTCACGTTCCTCACGCTGATCCACCTGGGCTTCTTTGGCACGGGCAACATTGCCTCGTTGGCCTCATTCACGTTGGCCTCAGTGTACCGCCTCATCACTGTGTTTTCGCCATTCACCATGGGCGCGCTGCTCATCTTCAAAGTGATCCTCCCGTTTGCTGTTGCCAGTGCCGCGTTTCGCGTTGTTGCTGCGAGTTCGCCGCTTGCCAAACGTGCGAAAAAGGTCGGAAACGACCCGTTTGCCGTGTTTTTGTTGGTGGTGAGCACGTGCGACGTGCTCACACTGCACTTCTTTTGGAACGTACGGGATGAGGGGAGCTGGTTGGAGATTGGGACCAGTATTTCGCAGTTTGGGATTGCGAGCGGGTTTCTCGTGTTCTTGTTTCTCTTGTATTTGGTGTGCGGGACTGTGGTGGGGAAAGTGGTGGTGCCGATGGCCAAGCCAAAGTTGGCATGAGTCGGATGTTTGGTTACACGCTACCAGTATGTCTTGAGATCACACTCTGTCCTTTTGCTTTGGCCGTGAGTGCCTTAACGGACTCTGGAATCTTGATACCAGTAGCTCGGCTATGTCATTTGTGAGGCATTTGATTTGTACAGGCCAGTCATTTGTTGCCCAGGCCGGATGTACAGCCTCTCTGCACGAGAATGAACATGTTGTCCACCTCCATTTGTTCGAGAGCGTGTGTGACAGCATGTTCCTGGAGGCATCAGTCGACGCTGAAGCTCGTAGTGAGTCAGACCGCCGTCAACAGTCGGCGCAACCGATGTCCAACCGTCAGTCGCAACGTCCGCCCCGGGCCGGCTCTATGTATTGGGTGTCCGACGTGAACATGAAGAGACCTGCAATTGTTGCCGCATCATTTCACTTGCTCACCAACGATCAGGCATCTTCTCGCACAAAAAGTTTGCCCCCCTTCATCTCGGCCGCGCTCTCGGCGTGCTCAACGGCAAGGGCCAGCCAGCGCCACCGTCGGTGCGCGCAAGGACAACTCGTCTCAAGTCGACATCTGGCTCCACATAGACGACCGTCGCCACCGTGTATACACGCGGCGAACCCAAAGCGCAGCAACATCTGGAAGACCTCAACACAACGGCGGCCACGGATGCCAGCCGCGCGTTCACTAGGTTCAGAATCACGGCGAGTCTTGCAACCATCGAAGCTCGTTTGCTACGCACCTGTTATTGGCAGGCATTGCCTTGCTGTTCGTGTGCAGGGTCCCGGAGAAAACACCATGTCCACTGACGAGTACGACCAGTGCTCCGTTCTCATGCGCGAGACCGAGGATGGGCTCGAAGATATGGTGCAGAAGGGAAATCGTGACATGTTGGCTCTCGATGATTGTCTGAACAAGAAGCGTACCGCGTTTACCACAGTCCATGCACTACCCAAGCTGGCGGCCAAGCAACCCAATTTGGTTGATGCCACCAAGTCCGTCCGTCGGGAATCGAGTATACAAGCATTGTAGAACTGCCAGTGCAAGTGCATTACCGACGCCAAAGTCTACCGCCGCTGCCTTACCGACTTTTGCTGCCGTGGCTGGTCATTAGTATATGCTCGACGGGATGCAGTGCAAGATGTTTGTGCCGTTTCATGGCTCCCGTGCTCGACGCCCGTCGTGCGGCTCGTCGCCTAACCCCCTGTCGACACCGCGCGCCAACCGTTGCTGCCCCACCATGTCCACAAGCGCAAGCTAGGCGACGCGTTACCTCACATCTCACTTGGTTGTCAACACCTGGCCCAACTTGAACTCAGCCGATTCACCGAGCGTCAGATTGTCATTTCAATCGACTTATTGGCGGTGGCCAAGTCCGCGCGGGATTCAAGCGGGATTGGCTGCGGCGAGACGGCGGAGAGGATTCGATAACCCGAGCGTGATAATTGGCACATTGTTTTTGCAAGTGGAGAGTGCAGTTCAAGTTGGATGAACAGACGAGCGATGAGGACGAGGAACCAGAATGCAACTTTTCATGGATGTGGAAGTGATTCTCCAATTGCCACCGGCGACGTTTGTTGGTTGTCGTTTATTGCCTCTTCCTTGAAGCAATTGATCCTGTGAGCAAGTCAGACGGTATTCGTCCTCCCTCATCATGCTGGCTCGCGTCGATTGTTGGCTGCGAACAGCAGAGGGAACATTGGGCCAGCGTGATGCCAGAAGATCTGCCATGAAAAGTGAGTGACATCAGCGGAAGGATTCCGATCGAGCCGCTGCTGCTTTCACGCGCTTGATCCTCGAGCAAGGAAGGCGAGCAATGTGCTGACGAGCTCAAGGCAAAGGCAAAGGTACAAAAGCAGGCGCCTGCCCCCTCCCATCTGCAACGCATCCGCCTCTCTCACGCTTTCACATTCCACCCCTGACTCGCGCCGCCCCGTCCCTTTCCTCACCCCGAGAATACACGCCATTACCATCGCCATGTCTGCCAACGCCCGCGTCCAACAGCTCTCGTCCCAAATCGCCCAGCGTACGTCACACCTCGACCACAGGCAACGCTGCAGTTAGCCAGGACTGTCCGCTAACTCGGCCGTTTGCGTCATCCACAGCCTCGGTCAGCACCAAGTCGCCCAACGACGTGGTCATCTGTGCCGCCGTCCGCACCCCGATCACGCGCGCGCGCAAGGGCGGGTTCAAGGACACGCACACTGAGGAGTTGCTCGCAGCTGCCCTCAAGGCAATCATTGACCGCACCAAGATTGACCCCAAGATTGTCCAGGACATTCAAGTCGGCAACGTTTTGCCTCCCGGCGGCGGCGCCACGGTTGCCCGCATGGCCGCCCTCTACGCCGGCTTCCCCAACACGACCGCTCTCTCCACCATCAACCGCCAGTGCTCGTCTGGCCTGCAGGCCGTCGGCTCGATCGCGCACGCCATCCAGGCCGGCATGATTGATGTCGGAATCGGCGCTGGTGTGGAGAGCATGACCATGAACTACGGCCCCGTCGCCATGCCGCAGTCCACGTCCGACAAGGTCACGGGCTTGCCCGAGGCGGCCGACTGCCTCTTGCCCATGGGCATCACGTCCGAGAACGTGGCCAAGGAGTGGCAGATTCCTCGGTCCAAGCAAGACGCGCTTGCCGCTGCCTCGCACCAAAAGGCCGCCAAGGCCCAGCAGCAGGGCCTCTTCGACGAGGAGATTGTGCCCGTGACTATCACCAAGGAGGACGGCACCGAGGCCGTGATTTCCAAGGATGACGGTATTCGCGCCAACACCACGGCCGAGGGCCTTGCCAAGCTCAAGCCCGCCTTCTCTGCCGACGGATGCACCACCGCTGGTAACGCCTCGCAGGTGTCTGACGGTGCCGCTGCCGTGCTGCTCGCCCGCCGGTCGGTTGCCCAAAAGCTCGGTCTCCCCATCATTGGCAAGTTTGTCAACTTGGCCGTTGTTGGTGTGCCCCCGCGCGTCATGGGGATTGGCCCCGCATACGCCATTCCCGAGGCGGTCCGCAAGGCCGGCATCACCATTGACCAAGTCGACATTTTTGAGATCAACGAGGCATTTGCGTCTCAGGCCGTTATGAGTATCGAGCACCTCAAGATCCCTTACGAAAAGGTCAACCCCAAGGGTGGTGCCATTGCCCTTGGCCACCCCTTGGGCTGCACGGGTGCCCGCCAAATTGCCACCTTGTTGCCCGAGCTCAAGCGCCAGGGCAAGAAGGTTGGTGTCGTGTCCATGTGCATTGGTACCGGTATGGGTGCCGCGGCCGTGGTTGTGCGCGAGTAAGTGGAATGGGAAGACTGGGTGGAAGCGTCAGCTTCGGACTGATCGGGCACGGGAGCCTGTTGTCTTTTTTCTTTCTGTTGTTCGCCCTTGCCCTCATTTGGTTGGGCGAGTCTCTCCATTGATTCCTGTTTCCTTCCAGGCGCGTGTGCTCTGTCAGTTTGTTGCTCGTCCCCCCTGTCTTCGTTTTCTGTACTGAACCGGACCCCTACTTCTTGGTTGAATGCAATACAATCCTAAATGTCAATCACGTCGACTGGCGGTCCTGCCTGGATGGTGATGGCAGACGTCATGCCATGAGGTTCATTCCGTAAGTACATACAAACTTTTTAGCATGAACACATGCTCACATCACACTCTCGCATACAGCAGATAGACGAGGCTGACGTCAGGAAATGTGTTTGTTACTATGCCGCTTACGACGCTACTCGACTAACTGACAGCTGAAAGGTTCCCGTGCGTCGTCAAAATGGCCTGTCTGGGCGGAAGTGGGTTGACGTCCAAGTCGACGAGTCGCTCGTAGGACGATTCCCGATTTGAGATGATACAGCGTTGGTGGTCGACATGGGCATGCCGAGCGTGTACGTAACTGGCGTGTTTTTCGCCATTGGCGCTGGGCACTTCAAGTAGGGCAGGCATGCGAGGTCTGCGAGGTGGCATCTCAGTTGGAAAAGGCGCAAAATACATTACACATTCTTGGACTCGGCTGGAATAAACAAATGACTTTGGTACCACTTTAGCTCATCAATCGACTCGCGGATGTCGTCCAACGCCCTGCGTAGGAGGAGGACAAGGGGGACCCATGAGTAAATGACCAAACCACAAATCCACAAAACATGTCCGTGGACTTTGGAACGAACCGATGTGCAAGCTTCTTGGCCGGCTTCTTATCAAACAAGGCTGGATACCATCTGGCCGCCAGCTCCTTGATAGTACTCACGTCAACAATGCGATACGACAAATGGTCCACGATCCGCGGCATGTCCTTTTGCAAAAACTGCTTGTCGGCATGCACCGAGTTGCCCGCCAGCACGCCCAAGCCGCGGTCGGGCACGTGCTTTTCGATAAAGGCCAAGATGCGCGCCTCGGCGTCGCGCATGGATACGGTGGACGTGAGCACGGCGGCCGTGAGGCCAGATTGGCCGTGGTGCTCTACACACCAGGCGTTCATGGCGTCCATGACGGATTGGGGTTGGTGGATGATGATTTCGTCCGACTGTGACAGACAGGCGGTGAGGATCATTGGATGCACGCAAACAAGCGCGGGCAGGAATGGTGGGAAAGCGAACCTCGGCGACAATGTTGAGGTAGCCGTCGGTAATGATGCAAGCGATTTCAATGATGAAGTCCTTCTTGAGGTCCAAGCCCGTCATCTGGTTCATCATTCAGACGAAGTCGTCGTCAGCCTACATGACCGCATGGGTAGCTGGATTATGGGTTGATGCCGGGATTATGTATCTGACGGACCTCGCAATCGATCCACACGAGCGGCTTGAAAATGGGTGTCGTAGATGGCCTGGATCCGGCTGCGGCCGTCGTTGTGGTTAAAGCTGACATGGTGCAAACGTGATGGCGAGCGTTCGGCCAAGCGGGATGGCGAATGGCGGTTGCGATGGATCCACAACTGCGGATCGAGGCTGCGAGGTAAGGCAACGATTGCTTGAGCAAGCAATTCATGGAGGAAACTTCACTTTCATCGAGCTCAGCGCATCTGAAATTGCCGGCCGCGGGGGACGGGCACGTCGAAATGTATAAATGTGTCCAACTTCTGTCCAACGTTCTGCTTGGGTTCGTTGTCACCTTGCAAGGAGCACTTGCACGCAATTTCGGCTTTATTCCAAATTTTCAAGTGAACCCATTGAGAAGGGGTTCCACTTCCACAAGATACAAACAGGATCAAACTAATGGTGATTGATTGGTGACAAGACACGCCGTGCGACCCGACGAGCAAAGAAAAGAGGGTGATGATGAAAGAAGAATAGTAAAGAGGCTTAGGCCGACTTGACAAAGTCAAGACCCTTCTTGATGTTGGCCTTGAGCTCAGGCACGCACTTCTCGAGCAACTCCTCCTCGTACTTGGAAAGGGCACCAATCGGGTGGATCTTCTCCACACCATCCTTGCCGAGCTCGACCTTGGTGGCGAAGAAGTCGACACCCTGGGCCTTGAGCACAGGCGATTCGACAAACGTGGGCTCAACAATGCCCTT
The DNA here is from genome assembly GCA_002102555.1 of Catenaria anguillulae PL171. Taxonomy (NCBI): domain Eukaryota; kingdom Fungi; phylum Blastocladiomycota; class Blastocladiomycetes; order Blastocladiales; family Catenariaceae; genus Catenaria; species Catenaria anguillulae. The sequence continues at coordinate 303,690 of MCFL01000014.1, forward strand.
CTCGCCCTCGAGGGCCTTGAGCAACGACACGGCAAAGCGTGCGCCAGCCACGGCCATGGACAAGGTGGCCGAGCCAGTGCCGTCCTTGGCCTTGACAACCTCGTCACCGCCGTACTGGATGCGGTACGTCAAGGCAGCGCGCTCCTCGTCGGTGAAGGTGAGGCCGGTTTGCGAGAGCAGGGGCACAATGGTCGGGCCAGAGTGGCCGCCGACAACGTGAACCTTGATCGACTCGGGGTTGGCCTTCTTGACTTGGCCGACAAAGGTCGAGGCGCGGACAACGTCCAAGGTGGTGACACCAAACAAGTGCTTGGGGTTGTACACGCCGTGCTTCTTGAGAACCTCGGCAAAGATGGGCACGGTCGAGTTGACGGGGTTGGAGATGATGAGGAAGTGAGCCTTGGGGCAGTTCTTGGCGCACGCTTCAGCCAGGTTCTTGACAATGCCGGCGTTAGTCTTGAACAAGTCGTCGCGCGTCATGCCGGGCTTGCGAGGCACACCAGCGGGGATCACAACCACCTCGGCGCCCTGAAGGGCGGCATCGAGTTCCTCGGTGCCCTTGTAGCCCTTGACGTCGACGGGCGTGGCAATGTGCGACAAATCAGCAGCAACGCCGGGGGTGTTGACAATGTCGAAGAGGGCGAGCTTGGAGACGAGCTTGCCCTCGTTCTTGAGGAGGAGAGACAAAGGCTGGCCAATACCACCCTATAAAGAGCAAACGTGAATGGCGGCCACGGCGACGCGTGTGAGCGTAAACAGCAGGTTTCAATCGGTTGCAGTCTGACGACGACGAGGACCACGTACGGCGGCACCGAGCACGGCAACCTTGCGGGCGTACTGTGGCGGATCGGGATAAGCCGTTGGTGTGTTTGAATCCATGGGGTTTGGCGTTGACATTGGTGTTTGCGTTGACATGGTGGCGGTTCAAGGACGGATGCGCCGGGCGTGCGCAAGATGAGATACAGATACAAAAGGAGCGTATGCGGCGTGTGATACGTTAATACTAGATCGGTGGTTGGGAAGGGGCATGGGGGCAGGCGAGGAGAAGACAACGCACGGCAGCGGACGACGAGTGGAAGCCGCGGGCAAAGATCTTGGTGGCGAGCATGGTGTTGGGCAAACAGGTACGGGGTTGGGTTGGGAGGATGGAGCAGTACTGGTGCAATCGGACCAAGAGCTTGACAACTTTATCGACAACGGCGAGTGGGCAAAGCAAAAGCAGAGCAGAGCAGGGATGTGGAGCAGCCAGTCCCAGTCTTTTGCACTGCGGGCGTGTCCTGACTAGTGAGCTATCGGTCCCCGATCAGCTCCGATGATGGCTCTCTCTTTTGGTCTCGAGCTCTCTGCGGGCTGTCTCCTGTCTCACGCACAACGGGAACGGGACGGGACATTCCGCGCCCTTCTGTGGCCTTTCACAACGTTCAACATGGTCACATTTGTTTGCATCACAGTCCGTGAGGGATCGGCACCTTCCTGTATGGACTGGGGTGAGCCGTCGATCAGACGCGATGATTCAGTCACCGGTACTCACACAATTCCAACTTGAAACCATGCATAGGGATCAGAATTGAACACTATGGATTAGGTTGCAATGACAAAAGATAATGCTTCTTTGGCAGCAAGCACATGCAGCAAAACACGCCGTCTCCCACCTCATGTCCATGACGTAACCTTGACCTTTTGCATGCTCGCGAACGTGTCGACCGAAGTACAAATCGACCCAAGTCTCGATCCGATCCACATCCTACCCTTACCCAATACCCACACGCCCGACAAATTTATCAGCGATCCAAAACGATATCTTGAGGCCCGGCGGGAACCTCAAGTGTGACCTTTGGCCTTCGTTTCGTCGCATGCTCCCCTTTCCCCTCCTATCCCCGACTTGGTCGCACCTCCAGCAACGCGGGCCAGGACGCCACCTCAACCCAATTGTTTTCCGCTAGTCATTCGTTTCCAACTCGCCATGGGCCACTCACCTTCCAAACCATCTCAAGAACCCGAGGTGTCCGAAACGGTCAAAGCACACTGTCCGTCGCTCATCCTGGCGTATGAATGCTCACCCCCTCGTCCATGCTGCTAACCCCGTCCCCAACCACTCGCCTTGCATTTTCCATATAGTCACCTCCAAAGAAATCCATAAACTGCACGCCGACTTTGCCAAGGTCGCCGCCGACAATGGCACAATCACCAAGGCGCAGTTCATGACCACTATCCACCCTTATGTCAGTTCTTGGACCGCTGGCAACATCTTTCTCGAGCGGCTCTTTGACGCTTTTGATTCAAATGGCGATCACGAAATTGATTTCAATGAGTTTGTCGAGGGTTTGTCTATTTTCTCAAGGGGAACTCCCGAGGAGAAGGTCGAACGTGCGTTCGTTTCCTCCTTTTCTCCAAGTTGACGGGGCATGCAATGACAAGTTTCTCCCATGTCCGGCAGTATCCTTCAAGTTGTATGACATCAATCGCGACGGATACGTGACGCAGCGCGAGCTTTACAAAATCACATCCCAACTGGTTCGTCCTGGACGCATTCGCTCAGGAGCCTTCCGCCCACGTGCTGACGTTGTCTTGCTTTTCAGTATTCGGCATTCTACAACGAAGATCAGTCCCAGCGAATCAAGGAAATGGTCGCACGATTGTTTGACGACCTGGATGTGAATGGCGACGGGCAGCTGGTACATTTGCACTTTGCTCATTGTCCCAACCTCACTTTGCATCTCCAGCAAATATACTAACTTGCTCCACATGCGGCAGTCCTTGACAGAGTTCAAATTACAAGCCATGAAAGAACCTATGATTACAGACTTTCTGCAACAGTTTCTCGCCGAGCCAGCTTCTCAACCGGTTCCCATTCCGCCGTCATAGTGCCAGTTGCGCGTCCGGGACATGGCATTGGCCGTTCATTCTGCTTCTTGATACAATTCGCCATGCCCATGTAGCAATGCACCTCGCCATTGCGAAAACCTTGGGGTCATGTCATGCTGTCTGTATATTCACCACTCTTCAATACACATGCAACCCGTTTGTTCATTCACTGACATTGCGTACGATGGCTTGTGGTGGTGGAATTTAACTGCAAAGCCCCAAGGCAGAACGCCCGAGGAAACGGCATGCTGTTCGCTCGTCATTTATTTATCACACGCTGTTTCTCTTATGAGTGTTGAAGTTGTCGGAGGAACACCTGATCAAGTCAACACATGGCTATTGTCAATGAAGCTATGTTTGCGGGTGGAGTCAACACCAGATGCCGAAAGTCAAGCAGGTATGCCCAAGTGCAAAGTCAAGCAATCAAACAGACAATATCTTTAACACGTTAGGGTAAAGACAATGAACCACCACCCCTCACACCCTCCCCATGGGCGACCCGCCCCTAGAGCTGCTCCTGCTCGTCCCCATACTGACCCTCGTACCTCCCATCACCTCCTCGTCCTCATCCGTATCCACACTGACCGCCGTGGCCGCCTTTTTGCCGCCAAACCCAGAACTTGACCGTGAATCCACATCCACATCGTCATCGTCGTCGTCCAAAAACCCTTCAAACAGCACCTCGCGCTCGTCCCCACCCAATGTCTGGAATTCGTAGCCGACATTGCCCGCATTGCCGCCAAACCGCGACGCGATAAACTGGCGCGCACCAGCAAGGGACAAGCGGCCCGTGCGTGCGGCCTTGATGAGCCCTCCGGCAATGGCGCCGACAGCGGCCAGGCCGCCCACGAGGCCAATGGCCGTGGATGATGCAAATGCACCGCCACCGCCGCCAGCGGTATGGTCTGACGGTGGCGTGGATGTGGGCGACTGCAGCGGGTTGCGCGTGGCAGACACGTTGAGCGTGGTGGTTGGCGTGGGCGCAGGTTGCACTTGAGTGCTTGTTGGCGTCACAACAACAACGGGGGGCGTGGTGGTCGTGGTGGAAGGCGGCGGCGGCCGAGGCGCAGGTGCCTCGGGTTCATTGACCTCGACCGCAACCTGCATGCTCCATCCTTTGAACACGCCCGCCTGGTCGGGATTTGTCCAGTCGCTCACACGCAACGTCCATGTGCCCACGAGGGGTTCGCCCCAGTGCTGCACCGACGAAAACGTCCAGTTCTGAAACCCAGCCTTGCTCGTGTCGTACGGCCGGCGCGTCATGAGCTTGGACACGACACCAAGCGGCGATATAAGGTCCACTTCAATGTCACCGCGCTGGTCGTGGTCAATGTGAGCAGTTACCATGACTGTTTCCGTGCGCGACGCATTGCCATTGACCCTCGCAAGCATCGCGGGCGTAATGTCTATGGTCGAGTTCACGGCTCCGAGCCCGGGCGACGCGTGAAAGGGCGAGGGCGGATGTTCAGTAAAGATCTTTTTGTCAACCACGGACCATGGCGTCTCGACAAGCACATGGGGAAGCACGTTGCGTTTCACGGCACGCGCGGCTGCCACCAGCCGTGCAGCGTCGAGCTTGCCAAACCCAAACCGGTGTGAAAACATGCGGCCCGTCGGCAGTGTTGCCCAGACAGCTGCAGGGTCGGACGTGTTGAGGTTGAAGGGGACGGCGGCGTCAACAACAAGGTATTGTAGTGTGCGGACAGAGAGGTCAGGCCGCGCAGAGAGGGCAAGAGCAAAGATGCCTGCGCCAATCGGTGCGGCTGCTGACGTGCCCGAGTGCGTGTCGGTGCATTCAGAGGCGCCGACATCGGTTGTGAACTAAGACGCGAGAGCAATGTCAGCCGGGCGGCCAAGTGAAGGTGGCAGGAAGAGAGAAAACACCCACGTACAATGGCTTTTTGGCCCATGGCTCCACCGCTATACGTACACGCCAACTGTGCGGCGCAATTCTCGGCATACCACGGCGACTCGTGATCCTTTGACACGGCGCCAATGGTGATGGTGTAATTGGAGTTTGCATACCCATCGGCATTGCAATCGTCCTTGTGCATGCCGCCATTGCCCGACGCAAACACATACACACTGCCCAGATCCCTGCGGCCTTTTGTGAATCCATATGCAAAAGCGCGCTTGACCAACGCGGACGGTCCCTCGACCGCAGTGCCATCGTCACTGGGCCCAAACGAGCACGAGTAAATGTCGTTCAACTGGTCCTTGTACATGTATGCCCTGGCCTCATCACCGCTCGTGAGCTGCCCGGACAAGATGCGAATCCCCGACACGCGCGCGTCAAGGGCGACGCCCACGCCACAGGCCGTGTTGATGGATGCGGCCACTTCACCGGCACATCGGGTGCCGTGGTAGTCGTCCGACAGTTTGGGGGTTGGCAGGTCCTCGTGGTCGTTGAAATCGAATGAGCCCTGTGGTTCGAATTTTGAGGCGAGGTCCTGTGCCGTGTAGTCGAGGCCGTCGTCCACGAGGGCGACCGTGATGTTGCGTCCCGTGGTGCCTGCGGCCCATGCGGGGAGGACATTGATGTCTGCGCCTGGGGTGGCCGTGTTGTACTGTTGAGGGGCGCAACACGGTCAGGAATACAAGTGTGTGAAATGCCGGACAATGTGCCAAGTGGACATACCAGGTGCCATTGTTTTGGAAACCCTGGGTCCCGGATTGCATAATGGTCAATGATGCGCTTTGCGTCTTCAGGAGTGGCAGTCAATTTGGCCGGGTCCCAGGCCAATGTGTCGTTGAGATTCTTTGGCTGGCCTTTTGATGCCGTGTTGTCGACGAGCACGTGGCCATTGATGCGTGCTCTAGGCTGTAATTGGGGTTGCGATGGTTGAGGTGCAGTGCGGGGAGATAGAGGGACAAGTCCGCGCTTGACGAGGTGACGGGCGCGTGGCACTTGCGGTTCGACGTGGGTAATGTGCACATGTTGCTCGAGCGAGCGGCGCACAAGGTGCGCATGCGTATCGGCCACTGGATGACGAGGGGCCAGGCCATGGGCCGTGTGAGATTCCCACACGTGGGCCGATGGCGTGTCGCGCTTTGAGAGATCCAACACGGACGCGGGCGCGGGGCGAGGAACGCGGACAAGAAAGTGGGTATCGAGCGGGCCGACAGTGTCGACGACTTGGATGTCGGGGTGTGAGGAGGAACCAAGCGAATGCGCGAGCGAGTCCTTTATCGATGAGTGAGGTAAGGATTGAGGTAGAGAGGAAGGGTCCACTTGGACGGCAAAGTAGTAGAACTTTTCGTGGTCCATGCGGTGCGGTCGCTGGTCATGCACGGCAGCCGATAGTGTTGTCACTGTGACCAACAAGATTGCCGCCGAGAGTAGGAGCAACGTGACACATGGGGCAGTGGAAGCTCGCCCAGCGAGCTGAGAGTGTGGGCATGGCCGTGGACGTGATGGCCGCTGCCCCTTGGTGCGTGTCATGGCCAGTGTTGTGGACAGACAGAGTACTGGGCAAGCGTGTGTGAGTGTGGCCGTGGGCACACGCCAAAAGTAAAGTGAGAGTCTAAGCAAGCAAAGGCTGATTCCAAGCTGAGCAGAGCAGAGCTGAAGCAAGTCGGAAATGAGCTCGAGTGCCTCAAGTTTCAAGCAGAAATTGCATTGACATGGATTATCCCCTACATAGAGTCAATTGTTGCAATTGTTGTTTTTTTCGCTTGACAATAGTAGAAATTCATTTTGCGCCTTTTGCCACGTGTCGTCGTCGTCGTCGTCGTGAGTCGTGACCATGACCGTGACCGCGTGTGTAGAGTATAAGTGGTGGATCGACGGCCATACTCATGAACATCTATGAATATTTAAGGTACGGTGAAGAGTGATATCGATAAGCATTCCGACTTAAACACACAGCAAACCAACATGGTCCACGCAATCGACATGCAAACCGTCTCCCGTGCCGGCGCAAACGTCCACACCCTGTGCGACATTGTCAACCAGCTCCACCGCGACTTGTCCCGACCGGCCAACAACGATCACCAGGATGACCTTGACTCCCTCGACTCTCAAGCCATCGCCTTGACCCTCGAGTCGCTGTGCTACCACCTCAAGGGTGACAGCCAAGTCCGCGCCCGCTCACACGTCGAGCACGCCCTTTCTCTCGACACTCTCTTCTTCTTTCTTGCCACCGAGGACGCTCTTGTCACCACCGCTGCCTGCGACCTCATCCAAGCTTGGATTCACCCGTTCCCGCCTGCACGCCTACTCGAAAACGAAGACTTGCTCATCCAGGGACTCTCCCATCCCAGCTCCAACGTGCGCGTGCTCGTGCTCAGCCAACTCCTCAAGCTGGGTCCAGGCGACTGGACTCGGGACCTCGCGCTTGCAGCCGTCCAATCCATCAACCACGCCTCGGTCCCAGTCTTTGATGCATTCATTCACCTCATCACCAACGAGGACACGGTAACTGCCATGTTTGCAAACAATCCACCCGTCATTGACTACCTCGCGTCGGATCTGCTGGCGCATCGCACACACGCCTTTCGCGCCATTGAATTGATTGGCCGTCTCGCCCGTCTTTCCCAGCCCGAGATGATTCTCCCCAATGCCCGCACACTCTTTTCAACCGTCTTTTCGACGCGCGTCCTCCACAACCCCATGGACTATGCCGTCTTTTGCCAAGTCGCCACCTCGCTCCTTTCGCCAACGTCCAACAACATGACTGGCAACCCGGCCAATGCGCTCACTCTTCTCACGGACGCGGGCATTCTTTCCACCATTCTCGACCGCACCATGTCCCATGAAGATCCCGAGGCCGGCATTTCGCTGTTGCTCAGTGTCATTGCCGTCAACCCAGCCCATCCCCTCGCCGCCCTCATCCTCGACACGGCCGCCCAATTCATTGCCCAGGGCACTATTGACACGTCAAGTGACCACACCACTGTCCTTGTGCTGGCCACCTTGCGCGCACTCGCAGACTTGCTGCCAACCAACGACCCAATCCTCGCACATGCGGGGTTGCTGAAATCGCTCACTGACCTCGTCGCCCTTGTTTGTCAACCACATGCCCTGCCTGCCCTCTTGTACAGCGGTACCCTGCAATTCCTCTGCGCCACGGGCCCCAAACCTCACGGCCAAGCGCTTGTCACTTCCCTCTTGCACACTTGCACCGACGTACCTCAATCCTGGATTGCGCTCGCGCTCGCCGCAACCACCCACGCGCAAGAACACGTCCAAGAGGCCGGATTCGCGACATTGGTGGCGGTGGCAAGTACGGAATGGGCATGGCAGGCGCTGACGCGTGAAGACCGGTTGGCGTTTTTGATGGCACGAGCCACCGGCGAGAGTCCCGAAGTGCGCCGCGTCAAGTACAGTGTGGTGGAGCGGTTGGCGGCCAAGGTGCAGGATGCAACCATCAGGAGGAAGGTCATTGAGTTTGTCAAGCAGGGCCCGTATTTTACGCCTAGGATCGCTAGTGTTTCTGTGAGTGAAGCTGTTTGATCGTTGGTTTGTGTATATTGAATGTGCAAGAGCAAGCGTGTACATAAAAGCATCTTTTTGTCTGATTTTTCAACATCATCATCGACGGCAACGCCAACCATCAAGTATGGTTTGGTTCACATCTTGTGAATCTTGGCCTCTTGGACACACTGGTCCAAGGTACCCGCCTCCAAATGGTCCCACCACGAAAACAAAAAGTTTTCGCAAATCAACCGGAACCACGGCGTCAACTTGATCCTGCCTTGCTCTATGCATGTGTTCCCAGCGCATCCATTGTGAGTGAAGCGCACATACCCGAAAAAAAAAAGAGAACATGAACAAGAACGTTGCGTACCGGCCTCCTTGAACATTGCCCTCAACTCGTCCCTAGTCACATACTTGACGTCCTTGACCTCGTTTTCGCTCGGCTTCATGGGCACCTCGTCCACCTTTCGCGCAACAAAAATGTAATCCACCTCGTGCTCGCCCCACACCTCATCGCTGGGCGCCAAGTAATGAATCCTCGTCAAATACTTGAGCTCGTCCTTGGTCACACTGGTGATGCCCAACTCATGGTCCAATTTGCGTACTGCCGCCACCTTTGCTCCCTCAACTCCCGCCAACTCGTCCTCCTTGGCGAGTGGATGCGAGCAGCACGTGTTTGTCCAGTACCCGGGAAACGTGATCTTTTCGTCGGCACGCTGTTGCAACAGCAGCCGGTACGAGGCGTCAAACAGGAACACGGAAAACGCTCGGTGCAGCATCCCCTGGTTGATGTTGGTCATGAGATGTGTGTTCTTTTTGGTGTCAAAGCCGATGACCTTGTCGTTGCCGTCCACCAGAATGCACATTTCTTGCATGAGGCGCACTTGTTCTGGGTCATACCCGTCGAGGGACACGCCGCCCGAGGAAGAAGAGTCGCCCGTCACGCGGATAGTTTGCGCCGTGGTCGTGGTGGTGGTCGTGGTTGTCGTCGTCATGGTGCGAGCAATGGGCAAGATCGGGCGTGCAGGGCGGAGGAGGAGATGGGTGGTGGCGGTGGCGGCGGTGACGGGAAAGGAAGAGGAGCGGGTCGAGGAGGCGCAACGGGAGAGCAAGCTTGACGAAAAGACACCAAGGCGGGTGAATAGCATTGCGGGTATTGGTGGGGTGTTGACTCGTTGAGATCGGACGCAGCAGAGAAGAGATGCGGGCAGGTGCGAGACAGCTGTGGTTCAGTGGACTCTTTGATTCGCAACAGGGGTTAGGGGTTGGTTGAGCCAATGCAAAGGAAGATCGAAAGACTCACCCTAAAATGCCAAAAGGCGGGAAATTGCTGCCGATCCAACGTGTTTTTCCGTGATCAACCAGCTGCTTCCCACATGCACAAGAGAAAGCTCAACGGGCCTTGCTTTTTGTCTCGGTCGTGTGGACTAGCGCCGTACATAGATAAGCTCACGCCGGGTCGGCTCCCGTCTGCTCTTCGCTGGAGCCCAAAAGCCTCGACCGCCTCCGGCTGGGAATAGTTGCGCCCCTTACGCGTCGCCAACTATGTATGTACATACGTTTTGCTGGCCGTCAGTCGCTCGGCTTGTCCAAACCATCGTCTCACAACCTGTGCCCGGAACTTCCGGCATGAAACACCGTCATTGAAGCCCCCATCTCGCGCCGACTTCGCAGTCCTCGTTGGTCGACAAGCCGGGCAATTTCGTTGACGTCGAGCGGATCGATCACTCGTTCCCACCAAGATCGATCCTATACCACAACCTCGGTCGTTGGCAGATGTGCTTCGACCTCGCTGAACTGGCGTGTACTTCGTCACTGTGGGGGCCGGCAGCGACACGTCCGCCGCCGTCTTCCTCAATGCCCTATGGGCTCAAGTGGCGGAATTGACCCGATGAGACCATTCCGTCGGCCAGTACGGTAAATGTTGATTGCCAACACTTCCTGCACTCGTTCACGATACCGTGGAACCTGAGACGCTAGCTGAGACATCTTTCAAGTATACTGTACGTTGTTTATCGTGAAGTATGCATACCAACTCCGCACTTGCGCTGACTCTGAATCACGCTTGCACGCCACAGTGTCTCAAATTCCATGGCCGATTACTACGGCCGACAAGTTCACACGATTCGTCATTGTCGACTCTCATCAACAACCAGGCCGCACGCCACGCAATAACTCACAACGTCGCACCGACCCAGACCCTGGCCAACGGAGCCGCTTCAGTTGAGGCACCAAACTCAAGCGACGGACGGTCCGATCCCGGCACGAGCGTTCGTCTCTACACTCATCGGCCATGCCACCCGTCGCATGCGGTAATCGAGCCTGGCGCCAGCCGTCGTGCGAGTGCAGACGTGGGTCCATTGGCGTTTAGAACACCCCGTGCAAGCACATGTGATTTGTTGAAGGTGACGTAAGACAATTGGGTCCATGGCTCTGGTACGTCCGGCTACATCAAAGTGAAACCAACCCGCGCGTGACTCATCCTGCAACTGAATCATTTCCCACAACAGCAACAACCACGGTAGTGTCGAAGTTCCATCTACCCAAACCGGTCGGTGGCGCCGACGAGGGACCCCTGTTGCACAAAATGCACGGGCGCCAGGCGATTGGCCACGTATGCGGCGCATGCAAAGATTCGGCCGTTCGTTGTCCCAGCCACCACGATTTCAGACGAGCTCGTTGCGCTACAAGCCGCTGCACGCGCTGAACAATCTCATCCTGACGCCAACCTGGTCTTACGAGGATGCGCGCACATCGTCAGCATTTCGCACGGTGGATGGGTCGACGTCCCAAGGTTTCCGGCGAGTGGCGTGGTACGATGGGTGTCGGGGGCGTGTACGGTCCTGTAGCAGAGGTTGTGGTTGACACCATGCCCTATGCGCTGCTGTTGGGACAGCCCTGGCTGCGCTCGTGGGGCATCAAGCTTGAATTCTGACGCCCGCACAAAGAAGATGGGTTTAGTCGCGCCTGGCTCACGGTCGGTGACAATCGGGTCGAGGTCCATCCGCGTGGTTGGCGCAAAGGCCTAGACGCATGCATGGTACTAGCAGACGGCGACCAGCAAGGCCCGGGTCGTGGGCGAGAGCCGATGTTGTTGATTGTGGACCGGGCAAGTGCAAGTTTGATCAAACGCATTCTCGAGGAACAGAAGTCGAGGTGGTTGGTTGCAGTCGAGTGGAAGAACGAGGTGTTTCTATCCCGGCGGGCTGGCCAGATGCGGCCAAAGATGCAGCAGTGGTGGGTCGCTAGTTCGTGACGGCCAAGGCGTTTGGGGAGCCGGGCGTGTACAAGATGGTGTCGTCACAAGCCGAGTTGTGCTTCGCTCATTTTGGGCTGCCAAGGTCCCAGCACAGCACAGCCCAGCCCCAGACGTGCAACACCCAACCACCAAAACCATTGCGAACGGGTACACAGAAACCTTGAACGGGATTACTGCAAGTGACCGCGAAGCTCTCGTGTGCGACACCATGGGATACATCAAGCGCGAGTCCTTGTCGCTTCGGATCGCCGAGCCTGTCCTCCGCCTTTCTCTTCCCATGTCATGTACACCAGCCCCAGCGGCATACTCGGAATCAAGTATTGATGGCAAGGACGCCATGTGGATGACGACGTGCTTGATGCCCACATTTGCCTGTTTCGGAATCGGGTCGACGGCCAAGGACGTAATCACGGCATCATTGTTGTATGCCGTTTGTTGGTCGATTGCACAGCGTCGTACAAAGGCGACAGCAGTGGAGGCAAATAACGCGCATCTCAGCGAGGCCGAGGACAACCGCCACGTGCTCCACCTGCGCATTTTCCAACGAGTGGTCCATGGAGTTGAACCAAGTACTGCCACCGCCAAGAAAGCGCCTGTGGCCACCCGCACACTCAACTCGAGCGTCGCTTCCGTCTTGCCTGGGCCGTCGCAGCTTGACCTGACCCTTCTGCCCATGACCGCGACCACCACTGTGCCCGATCCAAACCCTGGCTGCCACATTGCCATGCCATGCCAGCCTACCCAACCCACCTTGTCGCTGTGCCTGCCACCACGCGAGCACTAGAAGCAGGGGACGGCCAAGTCGCCCACGTTTCCCATGGCGTCGGGGCCGAAGGATGATGTTGTCGCGGTATGGATGGCTTCATTTCAACCACATGTACTTTCGACCACTCAACTAACCTTTACTACCTGTGATTCGTAAAGGCATACTACAGACAACTTCCCGCCAACGACCCGGACACCGCGCAGTATCTGTCGCGTGCCATGATATTTGGCCTCAACGCCATCAAGGATTTTGGCATCTCGCTGATTCCTGAATCGCGCGGCATTTGGTTGCGCGCGAGCGCGGCCGAAATGTTTTTTGAGGACTTGTCGACATTTGCCCACGTTGGGGGTAATGAGGACGAGGTAGATCGGCTGTTGGGCGACGGATTTGCATCTCTTGTCCAGGCAATCCGACGTGGCTAAGAACATGTGCACGGTTTTCCGGACCGCCTGCAACCAGGAGCTCAAGGACTGGAAGAGAAACATTCTCAGCCCAGCTGCAAATGAAGTTTGCGAGGCTGCTCAACTTGCATTCATCAACCATATCACGAAGAGATTGCACACGCTCGATCAGGTGAACAACGCGGCCATTCTTTTATTGATTGACCAGCATCGTACGTACCTGTCGCACGTTCTTGATATTCTCATTTACTGACATGCGTAACATGGGCAATATCCACAGAGGTACATGCGTGATGCCATGGCAGAGGCAAGAGTTGAGTTCGGAAAAAAAAAGGGCGTCAGCTCTGGTTACCCTGCGCCGCGCCCCACTCTGTCTGTCAATGACCGGCGCGATTCTTTCACCATGCCCCGCCATGTCCAATATGACAACTTTGCCTACCGACAAGTCTGCTCAACATGCCCATGCCGTTGAGGCCGCAACCGCAAACCATGAAAAACTTGATGTGTATCTGGATATGCTAGAGGCAGCGCGCATGCGGCTGCAAGTCGGTGTACTTAACCGACAGGCGATGCGCGTGACAACCCAGCATCTGGGAGCGGGCCGCAGCGCGTATGATTTGTTTTCGCCGGCAGCATTCGGTGTCGAAGGTTGGGAGTGGCATGAATGGGAGCAGAACGCAGAGACGGCCAACTTGGTGACGCGCGCGAATGCCATTTGGGAGAAGAAGACTGGGACGATGTTGAGGATGTGGAAGTGTGAAGCTGAGAGCGAGGCCAAACGCAGGGCTGAGCAGGAGGCTAAGGAGAGGAGGCACATGGAGTAGCAGTTAAGGAGGGTGATGATGGCGAAGCGTGCTAAGGAACCGCTCCATGACATCTGAAGCGACCGGCCCTCGGTCAAGTTGGATTATCGCTGGTCGCAACCCCTCACCATCAAGCGAGTGATCCCGTGCGCCGCCGTCGAGCTCGACCTTCCTCAGGGGCTCAAGTCCATCCACCCTGTGTTCCACGTGTCCAAGGTGCAGCCTTGGGTTGACCCCAATCCCGCCCGATTCCCTGGTCGTGTCCAACCGCCACCGGCCCCCGTGCAAGTCAATGATCACGGAGAGTTTGAGGTGCAGGCCGCATGTTGAATTCGAAGCCGAAGTGCGCCAAGCTATGCATTAAAGTAACATAACAGCATGATGTGCGCTGGCAGCATCACGTCTGCAGCACTTGGGAATGACTCCACCGTTCATACCACCTCCAGGGTACAAAGAACCACGGTGTGTAACCGACAAAAGCATTCAGGGGGATAAGGGCTGCCGCTGCGTGTAAACCGACGCAGCCGCAAAACCAATCATGTTCAAATTCAAAATGGAGGAGAGGAAAAAACCGAGGGGTTGAGATGCAATGACAGAATCGGCGGCATGGGAATCATCGAAAAACACAGCCGTTCTACTTCCGAATGCAGCCCACACCATCGTCCCAATCTCCACTTTAGCGCCTCGTCCAACCTGCCCCCGCCAATCCACGTTCCACCTCGGCCACTTCCGTCCCTGACTCGCATTTCCAGTCCGTCGCACCAACACCGCACCAAACACACGTGAACACCACGCCCATATCCGTCAACGCCGTTGCCGTCGCCCGGTCGCCGCCGAATGATGATGATGAGGCAATGCGGAATGGAGCCACTGAAGATCGATGAAAGTCGTAACAAGTCCGTTCCATTAGCGCACCCTAGCGCCCCATCCCGCCAGCAGGGTCATAGTGTTTCACACGCACAATTTGCACCTGGCCACTCGCTTTCCGCAGAAGTCGACAATGCCATGCCGTCATGATCATTGGAAAGCCATCGGGGGCAAACGCACAGCGAGCGCAATCTCCCCCATTTCGAGCAGTTAAGTGACCAGACAAGTGTGAGGCTCGCACTTTATGCAAAATGCACCAGAGTTGCAACCGCAAACCCATTTCCCAAAAATGGAAAATGGCGTCCAAAGTCGCCTCTGTCCACACTCTACTGTTCCGTCAACTGAGTACGTGGGCCAACATCCAGCCACCCACCCACCCACCCACGCAAACAGAAGACGGGCATTGAATCATGATCGCCCTCGCCCAACGACAATGGCGCAGACGGATTCGCCACGACCCGCCACTGATTTGCGCTACGTACTTGCATGCGCTCAATGTCAATTCCATTGCCCACCGGGTTCTGCAACTCATTAGCAATCATGATCCATCCATACGTACGGCCTGTTGTGTGTTCATGGCGCGCGCGCGTGCGCATGCAGAGCCATCCATACGCGCAAGTCGTCAATCGTGAATCAACCCGCAAAAGTCCATAGGTGCGCAGGTTTCCGTTTCCGGTTTCCCAGATCAGATCAACGACACATTCACACAAGCGTGTTCTGCAAACAGCACAGCATTGTCCGCAGCCGGTTGGATTTGACTCTCGCGAGGGGGTTCTGCGGGTGGATGACGGCTATTGCTTGATGTTTCGTTTGGAAACTCCATCTGGCCTTGTCATATACAGGCTTCGATGGTTGAGCTCATCGTGTCTCGTTAATTGTTGTTGTTGGGAT
Organism: Catenaria anguillulae PL171; assembly: GCA_002102555.1. Taxonomy (NCBI): domain Eukaryota; kingdom Fungi; phylum Blastocladiomycota; class Blastocladiomycetes; order Blastocladiales; family Catenariaceae; genus Catenaria; species Catenaria anguillulae. The sequence continues at coordinate 318,961 of MCFL01000014.1, forward strand.
GTGGCTGTCTTTTCGGTGCGGACAAATCAAGTGGCAATTTCACGTGCGATCGGAGGGCCATCCCCAACCGACGTGATGTCACATGCTGGCCAAGGGTTGGTCAAGCCAATCACTGTGCTGCGGCACACTTGGTGATCTGAATCATGGTGTGGCAGGCTTCGCATTTAGGAAGGTCTCACTGGTCGGCAGTCGGCACCAATCGATATCGAAGGCCATGCGCCATCGGTGGGATTCGCGCTTGGCATGAGTGGAAGCGGCGACGGCGGCAACAGGGGCAACGGGCGCGCGGCAGGTTGGCATGGCGAGACCGGCGAGAGCAGAAAGAATGGAAGGTCGAGTATAGGTAGGTATTGGTGCAAGGAAATGTGCCACGTCAGCACATCCTTGTGGGGAATTCGAAAGGAAGCGGACTCGGATCCGGATCCGCAAAGCCAAGGCCGCGACGAATGCGATGACTGATCGATTGTTGGTTGTTGAAGTGAGTGAGACCATTGGCAGTGACGCCCATCGCCGAGTCACATTCACATGGACGCCCAGACTACAAATACGGCCAATGCCCCCATTGCAGCTCTCTCTCCTCTCGCTGTGACCACAAATCATCGCATTTCGCATCAAAGGAAATCGCAACGCAATCTGCCTCAAGCTTCTCCAGCGTCAAACTCAACGCTCGACTTTGCTTGACCCCACTCCATTCTTTCGCTCGACTCGCCTCGACTCTTACAAGGTCTCAACGCCCTCCGCCCCGGATCCTTCCGCCGTTGCCCATCGCCACCAACGGCTCAAGACTCGGGACTGCCGCATTGTGACCGCCACGCCTGCCTGCCGGCTCTCCAAACTGTTTTCCAACGGCCTCTTTTCTTCGCACAACGCCTTTCGTGGTAAGCGGACCTACCCCGGCGACTGTCGAAGCCCTTGAATCCTTTCACCAAAGTCCGCTCGTTTTTACCTACCCCTAAACTCTCTTTTTTGCTGCTCTATCATCATGCCCGCCAACTCGGATATGACCCCCGCGGCCGGTGCTGCCGCCGCCACCACCCCAGCTGCTGCTGTTGCTGCTGCCGCCACGGCCACGGCCCCCAAGTTCTCGGTCAACTCGCCCAACGTGACGTACGCTGGTGGTGTGATTGAGTCGTCGTACGACTACTCCAAGACCAAGGTGCACACGCTGCCCAACGGCCAGCTCCAAGTCGAGCCCGAAACCATCCACTACAAGTTCACGACCGACTGCCGTGTGCCTCGCCTCGGCGTCATGCTCGTTGGCTGGGGCGGCAACAATGGCTCGACGCTGACGGCCGCCATTCTCGCCAACCGCAACAAGCTTTCGTGGGAAACGCGCGAGGGTGTCCAGCACGCCAACTACTTTGGCTCGCTCGTCATGGCCTCGACCGTCAAGCTCGGCGTGGATGCCCAGGACCCGACCAAGGAAGTCTATGTGCCGCTCCATGACATGCTGCCCATGGTGCACCCCAACGACGTTGTGCTCGGCGGCTGGGACATTTCGGCCCTCAACTTGGCTGATGCCATGGACCGCGCCAAGGTGCTCGAGCCCGATTTGCGTCGCCAAGTCCGTGACGAGATGCGCTCCTTGCAACCCTTGCCCTCGGTCTACTACCCCGACTTTATCGCCTCCAACCAAGAGGAGCGTGCCGACAATGTGCTCCCTGGTGACGACAAGCAGGTGCACCTCGAGCGTCTCCGCCAGGACATGCGTGACTTCAAGGCGGCCCACGATTTGGACAAGCTCGTGATCTTGTGGACGGCCAACACAGAGCGCTTTGCCGACCTTGTCGATGGCGTCAACGACACGGCCGACAACTTGCTCGCTGCCATTGCCCGTTCCGAGGCCGAAGTGTCGCCCTCGACCTTGTTTGCCGTTGCCTCGATTCTCGAGGGCCACACCTTCATCAACGGGTCCCCGCAAAACACGTTTGTGCCCGGCGTGCTCGAGCTGGCCGAGCGCCACCGCGTGCAAATTGGCGGCGACGACTTCAAGTCTGGCCAGACAAAGGTCAAGTCTGTGATTGTCGACTTCCTCGTGAATGCCGGTATCAAGCCCCTGTCGATTGCCTCGTACAACCATCTCGGCAACAATGACGGCCGCAACCTCTCTGAGCACAAGCAGTTCCGGTCCAAGGAAATCTCAAAGTCTTCGGTCGTCGACGACATGGTTGCCGCCAACCCCGTGCTGTACGGCAAGGGCGAGCACCCAGACCACATTGTTGTGATCAAGTACGTGCCCGCTGTTGGTGACTCGAAGCGCGCCCTCGACGAGTACTACAATGAGATCTTCATGGGTGGCCGCAACACCATGTCTGTGTTCAACACGTGCGAGGACTCGCTCTTGGCCAGTCCGCTCATCATTGACTTGTTTGTGCTGGGCGAGCTGTTTACGCGCGTGAAGTACCAGACGGGCGACATGGACCAGCCCGATCATGTGCACTCTGTGCTTTCGCCCTTGTCGTACATGCTTAAGGCCCCGCTCGTGCCCGCCGGTACCCCCGTCATCAACTCGTTGCCCAGGCAGCGTGCCGGTCTGGAGGCCTTCTTGCGCGCCTTGGTCGGCTTGCCCGTCAACAACGAGGCCAACTTGGAGTGGAAGTGCTTCCATTAAGTCGTTGCCGTTGTTGTGAGTCTTGATTGATTGATATCAAGGAGGTTGCATTTGCTTGTGTGTAACGTGCTTGTGCTTGTGTTTCACCCTTTTTGGGCGTCCCATGCTTTCACTTGAAGCAAGCCAGCGATGCATGTAATTATCATTTTATTTCTCTTTGGTTCTTATGACATCCAACGTTTGGCGAGTGTCAATAACTCACATGGTGCGTCACAGCCAGCATGAGAAACCAATGAAAACCAACTTCTACAATAGTCTTCGCCTAGGCTGACAGGAAGGAATCCAGTCGAATGATAAATTGTCGTCTACTCTCGTGCTCGACGGCCGGCATTTGATGTTTATACCTCGCCGATGCTAGATCAAGGAACTAAAGCACGCCGTCATGATTGTGGCCAGATTTCGCCACACTCATCGCTTGAGGATCTATGCATCATGACGCTCGTGGCCGTTAACCAGCTGAGGTGTTTACGTTGCTTTTGCATGCATATCTAAGAACATTATGACATCATCACCTTTTTCGGATCGTCGATCGAATGATAAATGAAATGTACGTGTGGTGTCATTTGTGTCAGATTGGCACGAACGCATTGTGTTCTCGAACTCGTGGTTGCTTATCCGCCGCCGCTTCACTGCTAGCTGCAGACATCACTGCCCTGCCGTCGCCGCCAGCCGGCCCCTGATTTGCGGCGGCTGAACAGGGGCCAGCGGTTGACGAACCTGCTATCGCTCGAGCGTGTTTTGCTCGTCACCGTGGCAGGCCGATAATGGCTGCATGCCAGTTTGCCACACGACGTCAACCCCCTCCATCACTCTGATTCTTCCGAAAGAGACGTGCAAAGTCCCTTCAGCTGCACGGGTGCATAAAAGGAGACCTGTGCCCGCCATTGCATTTCCCTCCCTCTCTGCATGCCTGACCGACCGTCTTTAGTATTCACTTGTCACCCACCTCATACTATTCAATCCAGCTGCTTCAACTGCCACTCACGCCCTCGCAGTTCCCACCACCATGTATGTCTCTTACCACGATACCATGAACACAATCGTCGCCAACCCAAGCATCGGCACTCGGAGCCACTGCTGAGTCTTTGTCTCCGTCGACTCGACAGTCGTCTGTCTCCCACCTGTCCCGCAGTCGGGCTGTCGTGCAACGACACGCGCCAAGCTCTCTCAATGGCGCTGAACCCCCCAACTTTGTTGGTTGGTGATCTGTCTCCACTCGCCGCTCTTCAACTCAACGTTTATCTGTTGGCGATTGCCCCCACTCTCTTGGCCCTCCCTATGATGTAAACGCATGCACCGATTTGACTGACGGACAGCTCCCATGACATTGTATCCGCAACAACTTGCTCGCCTCGCAATACTCTCCTCAACCCGCTCTCCTCTGCACACCAAAACGTTACTGTCCGAACGACTCGCCGCCACTCGATTCAGCACAGCCGCATCCAACTCGGCCTTCAAGCAATCATACCGAACATACCCGTTGCTCCACCACCAGCACCGCCCACTCTCCACCATCACCAATCCCGCTATGCCCACCATGCAACCCGCCGCAAACAAGGAAAAAGTCGCCATCATTGGCTCGGGCAACTGGGGCTCGACCGCGTCCAAGATCATTGGCCGCAACGTGCACAACTTTGACGAGTTTGACAAGGAGGTCAAGATGTGGGTGTTTGAAGAAATGATCAATGGCCAAAAGCTCACCGACATCATCAACACAAAGCACGAGAACGTCAAGTACTTGCCCAACATCAAGCTGCCACCAAACGTCAAGGCGTGCCCAGACTTGGTCGAAACGTGCCGCGATGCGACCGTGCTCGTGTTTGTGTTGCCCCATCAGTTTATTCGCGAAGTGTGCAAGGATTTGTTGGGCAAGATTCGCCCAGACGCAAAGGCCGTGTCGTTGGTCAAGGTCCGTTTGGCCTTCCATCCTGAATATTGTTTGTTCTTCTATCGTGCTGGACTAACCCACATTTTTTTTTATTTTTTGTCTGCTGCATATGTGTTTAGGGCGTCGACGTGAGCGAATCTGGCCTGACTCTCATTTCCGATCTCATCAAGCAACACCTCAACATCCGGTCCGTGTCTGTGCTCATGGGCGCCAACATTGCCAACGAAATCGCCGAAGAACTCTTTTCCGAGAGTACCATCGGGTTTACGGACGCGGACGACGCCGCCGTCATCAAAAAGATCTTCAACACGCCCTACTTCCGCGTGTCATGCGTCAACGACGTTGCTGGCGTTGAAATCTGTGGCGCACTCAAGAACATTGTTGCCCTCGGTGCCGGATTCGTCGATGGTTTGCGGTATGGCGACAACTGCAAGGCAGCCATCATTCGGTTGGGCTTGTTGGAGATGAAGAAGTTTGCGCAAATGTTCTACTCGGGCGTGCGCGACGAGACCTTCCTCGAGTCGTGCGGAGTCGCAGACTTGATTACAACATGCTCTGGCGGCCGGAATCGCAAGGTGGCCGAGGCCATGGTCACGACGGGCGAAAGCTTATCGGCACTTGAGGCGCGCATGTTGGGAGGCCAAAAGCTGCAGGGCACTTTGACGGCCAAGGAGGTGCACATGATTTTGGAGCAAAAGAACCTCACGCAGGAGTTTCCGCTCTTCACCACCATTTACAAGATTGCGTTTGAGGGATTACCGGCGTCGCACCTTGTGCGGGATCTGTAAATCGGTCTTGGTCATGATTGTTCCTTGTGTCCTCGTTGCCTTGCTTCTTCAATGTGTACCTTGGTCGAGTCCGAGTCGTGCAATCTCGGTTGTCATCCTGAGAACCCGTCTCTCTCTCAAATGGGGTCGCCGTAGTATTTTACTCTGTTGTTAGTTCCGTACTTGTTTTCACCGCCATCCAACCATGCTCTTTCGCTTCTCCCCCGTCATTCTTGCTTTGTTGCCCTCAATGGCCCGTTGCTGTTACTTGTAAATTATATCATCATACACAAATGGTTATACCTTTTTGACGTTTCCTTTGTTTCTCCGGCCCATCGTCCGCCTCATCCCTCGCCTCGGATTGATTCCGGCCGAACGACAAGTGGTGGACGTATTCATACTCACTGGTGGAGCTGATGATGAGGTGTCAGTGTCACAATCATTTGATTTCACGAGTCATCGCGACATCTTTGGCCATTTCTTTCTCTCTCTCCCGCTTGCATGCTCGTGTAACACATGTGTAAATAAATATATGAAGCAGACGCACTCCAGGTCCTCGTTGCAGTATCCCCAGGCACATCCATTCGTTGAACCATGGCTGATCCGACATTACCATCGACTTCCGCCACCATCGCCCGCGCGTGCTCCATTTACGCCGACGTCGGCCGCATTCCTGTCCCAACCAAAGCCCGCCTCATCTCTGTCCCGGCATCGAGCAGCACCGGGCCGATCGTTGCCTCCGTTTCCTACTCGACCCGCGATCCAATTGCACACAAGAAGCGCACTTTCCACCAAACGGTCGTTGTGGGCGCTGGCGGTGTCTCGCACTTGTCGCCCGCCGCAGAAGACGACTCAATGGCCCTCGATGCCTTCCACCCGACCGCTGGGTATCGTGCGGCACTGCGCACTGTGACTGTGGGCGACGCCAAGAAACGCATGGTCGAAGTGTACACGGCCGACGGCGCGTTGGCGGCTGGCTGCAACGTGACGGATGTGCATGGCGACTTTTACACGGACGATCAAATCGGCGGGCTGGCATGGTCGCTGAACCATTCAGGGGATGCAAAGCTGGCGTACATTGCCGAGGCAAAGGCGCCCAAGCGCGATAAGGTGACCGATTTCATGTATGATCCGGATTTCGGCGAGGGTACTGGGGCAAGCGGCCGCCCGTGCTCGTCATTGTTCATGTTGGCGAGCCTGGTGGCGAGGCCGAGGTCAAGATGGAGGCGCAGGTTGTACCGCTCGAGTACGGCAAGCTGTCGCCGTCCAAGCCCTTTTTCGCTTTGGGCGATTCCGTTGTTGGATTCGTTGGGTATGAGAGGTCGCCCAAAGTCTGGGGGATTGCAGTACGGATCCTTTCAAATGTGTTGTGCCTTGCTGTCAACAGCTTACGCTTCCATCTTGCCACAGCACTGTCCCAACCGCCTATCATCGATTTACGCCGTTCCGACGCCTCTGCGCAGTGCTACCGCCTCAACAGCCGAGAGCGTGACTCTAACGCTTTCCCCGAAGTCTTTGACACCGTCCAACCTCGCCGCTCGTTGCCCCGTCGTCCAATCCGACAATACGGCTCGTATTGCCTTTCTGGCTGTCCCCATCGGCGGGCCACACAACACTTGCGCCGACCTACACATTTTGGACCTGACCACAGGCAATACGACACTCGCCATTCCGGCGGTTCGCGGAACCGATCAACCGGGCCTCTTTATTGACTCGCTGACACCCAACGGGCCGCAGTTCACGGAGGCGATCGTGGGCACCGTGCATTGGCGCACAGTGCGCACGCCCGTCAGGTTATTGCCGACAAAGGGATCGATCGATCTGCTCCAGTCGGCTGACCAGCATTCAACGGATCGCCACGAGTCGGTGGTTGTGATGACTCAGTCCGAGTCCCAAGGTCATGCACTTGTCGCAAAGTCGGGCATCATTCGGCCGCCCTCGGTTGTGCTGAACAAGTTTGGTAGTGCTGCCACGCCCAGCGAGGTTTCTGTCATTCCTGCACGCGTGTCGACCGCGACCCTGGAATTGCTCGAGAGTCTGGACGTGGTCACGATCACGTTTTTGCCAACCCTCGAGGCCATTGTTGTTCGGCCCAAGCGTGTCGCTGACACGGACAGGTCCCCATTGGTCATTGTCCCGCATGGCGGCCCGCACTCTGCGTACGCCAACGAGTGGTCGGATGTCATGAGTCCGCAGGCCGTTGGTCTCGCCGCAGGCGCTGGGTATACCGTAGCCTATGGTGCGATATGGCTTTCTCAGAAGCACCTCAACATTACTGACTTTGTCTTGTTCTGTCTCGCTTTCCAGTCAACTACACGGGCAGTTCCGGCTATGGCAAGGACTCGATTGATGCTTTGATTGGCAATATCGGCAACCTCGAGGTCAAAGAGTGTCACCAAGTCGCTGAGCGTTTGATTCAAGACTATCCCGGGTTCAAGCTCGACAAGGACAATGTGTTTTTCTTGGGTGGATCGCACAGCGGGTTGATTGGGACCTTCATCGCCGCGCAATACCCGGTACGGGAAAGGTTTCTTGGCCAATGATCATGCACATGCGTGGTATTGGCTGACACGATAACTCGATCTTCGTTTACAGGGATTCTACCGCGCCGTCGTTATCCGCAACCCTGTCACCAGCCTCGGGACATTCACGGGTACTGACATTCTCGACTGGTCGTTTGCCGAAGCCGGCCTGCCACACGATCTACGCAAGCCCAGCCTCGTCACGCCCCATGCCTACGCGCACATGTGGTCGCAATCGGGCGTGTCTGTGATTGACAAGGTCAACACGCCGACGCTTGTGCTGCTCGGCGCCAAAGACGCGCGTGTGCCTACTTTCCAGGGACTGGAATGGGCGGCTTGGCTCAAGGGAAACAAGCCCGAGGTGCCCGTGCGCGTGATGCAGTTTGCCGACGCCGGGCATGGGTTGGAGAGCATGGATGCGCAAAGGTTTGGATTTGAAGCGACAATTGCGTTCTTTGAAGAGTTTCGGACGAGGAGCTAGAATAAATGGTGGTGAATGAGGAGATGAAATGGCGTATGTTTTTCAACATGGATAGAACACACACATATTTGCACACGACATTTTGGCGGGGAATCAGAATGTGATATGTACAAAATTGAATCAGGCAAAAAACAATGTGTTAATGAGGCGACAGCTACATTGGAGACGCGGGCACCTTGGCCGCCAACTGAAACAAAAAGTGCCCACTGCCCCTGCCCATGACGACGGCCGGATCCCAGTCGTCGCCGGCAGCACTGGCCGCCATGAGCGCTGGAGCGCAAGCAATTGGCACGGCACACACGAGGGCGTCTGGGCGTGAGTCGAGAACAATTAGGGATTCGCAGGGAAGGATTTGAACTCGTTGGGCGGTTTCGAGATGCCAAATCTCAATCTACGTGTCCAAACGCAATCGGTGTCAGCAGGTCGCCGCGTCTGAAAGGCTACAACGAAAAGAAAAACGGACCATCCTGGGCGAGTACGCAATCACATAAAGCCCGACCAGCGAGAAGTGTTTTGGCTCACCATCCCACTCAATCCACCAATCCGGGCGTGCCCTCCTCCCGTCCGCCGTCAAAAACAGGGCAAACCCAGCATAACAAAGGAGGTACCGCGGCGTATCCATGTCGGCTAAATCAAAGCCATTGTGGTACTCGCCCAAGGGTGCACCATGCGTAAGCTGCTGCGGCGATGGGAACCCTGCAGGTGACAACATGCCGCTGCCGCTCCGACTTAGCGTGGTCGCTGACGACACGACCGGGCTGATGGGAAACACGGCCAGAGGCCGAATACCCGACCCTTCGCCCTCGTGAATAAACTCGAGAGCAGGATCGTCGGGATCGAGCAAGCTGGCAATCGATGCGGTTTCTGGATCCAAAATCTCAAAGCCGCGACCACACCCGACAAACAGCTTGCCGTCAATCACGTGCAAAGACAGCGACTCGGACGGCACATAGAGCTCACGTACTAACCTCAACGCTGTCGTGAAACCATCTGGCGTATCCGCGCCGCCATCTCCGCCTGGTCCATTGGTCGACGGCTTGCTCCCAAACCCAAACAGCTTTGCAAGTGTTCCACCGCCTCCGCTCCCATTGGACGCACCGCCTCCCGCACCCCCTCCCGTGCCTTGCTTCTTTCGAACTAACACGGGCTCGTACACTTTGAAGGTACTCGACAACCCGCTCGGTTTCGCAGTACACACCCATGTCCTTCCAGTCTGTCCGGGACCAATCCAATCGCCTGCGGCCCCGGCCGACCCAAGACGAAACATGCCCACGCCGCTCGCAAGCTTGTACGCATTGACCCGTCCGCCTCTTCCCTCCACCTCGCCCACAAGCGCCCGATGCACAACGGCCGCCAGCGCCATGCCCCACAGCGTGCGGTCCGCAGCTAGCACAAGCACGAGCGCCTGGTCGGCAACCACGCTCACTTGCGTTGCGGGCTTGTCGAGCTGGACAATCTTGTCGACGCGACCGTCGCCCAGGGCGTACACACCGCGGTCCGTTGCAACGAGCAGCCGTCGCGTTTCGCCCGGTGGCATGGGCAGCCACGCGGATCCGTTGGGCCGCGCATCGAGGGCAAGGCCTGCGGCTTCGGGGACGGGCGTGATGCGGAACCGGGATTTGGGAACGATATAGGATTGGTGGGCGGACCGTAGGGCGTCGAGCCAGCCGCGGCGGTCGGCGTGTGACGAGGCAACGAGCGTGATTGAAAAGGCAGCGCGCCCGCGGCGCGTGATCGTAAATGAGTGGTCAGAGCCTTTGGAGGCGGCAGCAGAGTCCACGAGAAGCGGAGAGCTTGTTGCAGTCATGGGTCTTGGCACAGTGTGTGCTACGCCAGCCGCGACCATAGTTGCCGTCGCCAACGCACCAGCGGGGCCGCCAATCACGAGCGCAGAGTCCGATACACCCCTACCCAGAGGCGTTGGCGGCCTTCTCCCTACGATCTGTTCCTCGGGAATGTCCACGGCCAACAAATCCAACGGAATCACGCTACGGTACACGCGGTATTCGAACCCGTGCACTGGATCCGCCTTTGCGCGCTTGCGTCGTGCAAGCACCACAGCATGATCGAGGAGAAACATGGAAATCTCCTCACCCGTCCGTCCATCATTACCCGTGGTCGACGACGTGCCCACACCCGCACCAGAACCTGATCCATTGGCAGCCGCCCCGCTACCTGACGATCCAGCTGAAGACGATCCCCGTTTCAAGACACCCTCACGCAATAGTTGCCGCTCTGGATGTTGCAAATCAAGCTCGGCGGCCTCTGCAGTCGACTTGTACGCAAACGACTGGTGCAGCTGCAGCAGGCGCACAGCATTGTCCGACTTGCCTGCCGCGGCATTGATGTCAGTCAGCAACGATTTCAGCTCGGACATGGCTGCGTCGAGATCATCCATGTCTGGGTGGCTGGCGGGTGTGGCCTTGGCAATCGAGTGCAGTAAAAGTGAGTAGCGCGCAGCGCGGGTGATTGGGCGGCCGAGAAATGACTGTGAGTTGTGTGTACAAAAGGAAGGTCAAAACCAACGTCCAAGATCCAATCACCGACAAGGTGCGCATACCTGAATCGGCAACCGCCTCGCTTGCGGCGCCCGCTCCGCCTCCTTTAAATACGTTGCCAATTTCGGATTGTAGGCGACCTCGGCTTCCAAATGATACTTTCCCCACGGATGCAGCGCCGCATACTTGACGAGCGGCTGCCTGAGCTGCGGGACCATGGCCCTGACCACGTCGCCAATTCGCTTGACCACAAACCCTTCCTGCTGCCGCCGCACAAGTGCCGCGGCCATACGCTTGCTCGCCTCCCTGACCTCGCCCACGTTGCCAAACACGGCGCGGCAAAAGTCACGAGGCCGAGAGGGCACAAGGGGTTCGCGAATGATGGGGTCCATGAACAGGCGCTCAATGAGCACCAGGTCGTCCACGTAGGATTCTTCAGAGACAATGAGTTCGAAGATGGCTTCTTGGCGCTTGATTTCGCCCGCAGGCGTCGAGTGCAGGATCGAGTCGGGGACAATGGCCGACCAGCAGCGTGTGCCATCGTCGGCGTCATCTGGGTCGGCAAGTGGCGGCGGAGGGAGAGGATCGACCGGTGTAGAAGGTTGCGGGAGGCCGAGGGCCGCACGTTGCGCGAATTGGCGTGGGCACAGGACGGAATAGCAGAGGCGATCTGAGGAGCATGTTGGGGAGTAACATGTCGAGAGAAGCGTGAAAAAGCCAGTTGGATGTGGTATCGACGTTGGGGAGAGCGGAGATACAGGCCCAACGACGAGCGAGGCGGTGGTGTTGAGCGAAGAGTCGCTGACCTTGTGCTTAACGCTCGGAGTTGGCCCGTTTGTGATAGGCACAGATTTGGGAGGTGGTGGGGCGCCCGCGGGGAAGGCATACAGCTCGTTGGACGAATCGCGCAATCGGTGTTCAAATGCAACGTGATGAAAGAAGCGTTGCGCGTCGAGTGCGCGGCCAACCAAAAGGGCGAGATTGCGGTCAGGCGAGCGGAGCAGAGCAGCAAGCACGTCAACAGCGTCAGATCCGCGGAAGCACGAGTGGTATTGCACTCCAGTGGCGGTCTTGTGCGTGGACAGCGGGACGCGGAGCCTGAATTGGGCAGCGATGCGGGATAACAATGCGGGATTGAGCGGTAGAGCGGCGGCCTTGTTGTGCAGATCTCGCGAAGTGGACGACGACGACGGGCGTGGACGTGACTTCTTTGCGGATGTGGATGAGAATGAATTACCCGATCCCGAGCGAGCGCTGGCATACTTTGGATCCAATGTTGAAGCTCGGGAGCGTGGAGGAGTACTGCTCGACGCCAGTGTCATTGAAGACGGCGTCTGGAACTCGTTGACGCCTGGGCGAGCATGCGAATCACTTGAAGTACGCGGAGGGGTTGGGATTGGCGATGCTGAAGGGGAGGGCGACGACGAATGTGCTTGAGATTGGGACGACGAGTGAGACGACGACAAGGACGCGGATCGATCTGCCAGGGATAAGGTATGATGGAAAGAGAGTGGCGGCGTAGTGCGGCTGCTACTGCCTGCCAGCGTTGCAGTCGACGCCGGGCGAAAAGGGCGCAATGTTGGCGGATGGATCATCATGCCCCTGGAAGCATCCCCGATCATGTCGCCATTGTTTTGCCCGGTATGAGAGATATCAGCAGGACGATCCAAGCTGGCGTACGGCGACTGGGTGACCCTTGCCGAGGCAGAAAGCGGGCGAAAGGCCGTGGGCACGGGCGGCGCAAAGAGGACGGGCGAAGTGTGCGAGGATTCGTTCGAGTCAGATGCAGAGTCTGCTTCGCCCTGCATCGTTGCCTTGCCCTGGTGCACATGCACTTGCTCGTGCTCGTGCTCGTGCTCGTGCTCGTGCTCGTGCTCGTGCTCGTTGTTCCTGGCCGGCGGTGGTGGTTGATCCTCGGTGCCACCGGCGGCAGCGCGAGTGGTGGTTGCTGATGAGGAAGCAGGACGGTGGTTGTTGCGAGTCGAGGGATTCATGGTAAGTAACTATGCTAAAAATGCTCAAGTATCTTGTGCATTTGCTTGCACTCTTTGTGCATGGTCGCTCCTCGGTATTCTCAACGCCATGGAGTAACATCAGTCCGGCCAACTTTGCATTCCAATTTCCAACGCAATCATTTGGACTCTGATTGTGGATTCTGGAGCACAAACGCGCCCGTGTCATCCTCCATGTGGCGAGTCCGACATGCACAAGAAAGCAAAGCACTTGGGATGTGTATCCACTCATCTGCGTAACCTGTTCTCACATCCACTGCGGCATCACTGCAGCAAGGACCAGACCATCCTGATGCCTTTCGCAAAGTATTCTGTTCCAGGCACTGCTCTTGTTTTTTGCTCCGTTGCCATCGAGGTTCGAGTTTGCGTGTTCTGCGCCAAACAACCCAGGAGATACATATGCGCGAAATGCAGTCGTCACGGTACAAAGTGTGCGCTAGTACGTGGGAAAGCAATTGCTATTTACCATACCATGTATGTATCCAGGCAAGCTTACAGCCCACCCGCCACGCCCATCAACGCACAATGACTGCTCGGCTCACAAAAACATGACAAACAAAAAGAAAAACACGAGCACCACGGCAAACACCTTGACCATAAGCAGCCGATTACTGCTGACGCTTGTCCAATACTTGAACAACTCCTTGCGCGCCAAATCCACATTGGTCTCAATGTCTTGGACATTGTCGTCGATGCGCCGGACCTGCTCGTGCTGCTGCGCAACAAGCGTGCCGAGCTGCTGGAAAATCTGACCCAATTCGGCAATCGTCGACTCGATCGACTCAATGGCCGTGTTGCGCTGGTCCATGTAGCCTGTGTTTTGGTCGGCAACCGCAAATTGCTGTGCTTGGTCGGCGGAAAAGCCCATGTCAATTGTGAGGAAGCCAGTTGATGGTGGGGCAGATGATGACGAGGAGGCGGAGGCGGCAGAGGCGGAGGGGTAAAGGTGCATGCCTGGGATCGGGCTGGCGGTGCCGCTGCCGCCTGGGCCGGTCGAGGGGGTTCGAAAGTCCGGGAGACCGTTTGGCGCTGGAGACGGTGTGCCTGGTGGGCGGCGGTCGAAATTGAGGAGTGGCGAATCGGCTATGGTGGTTGTGGAAGCACATCAAGTGAGAATGATCTCTGACAACAATACGAGAACCAAAAACCCAGAAAAAAAAAAGCAAAAAACGACATACCGCTGGGTCCCGCCAACCCGAAATTGGGTCCACCGGCGGCAAACTGATCCCTCCTCTCCTTTTGCGCCTTCATGTTCTCTGTACGAATCTCGAGCACCTCTGCAAATCCCTGCGACGTGCGCGCCAAGCTCGACTGCAATCCGACCACGACCGACTGAGAGTGCTCCTCCTCGTGCTTCCCAGCGCGGTGCCGCGCATTGTGGTTACGCACGTGTGCTTGCAAGTGGCGAATCTGATCGTTGAGCGATGTAATGTCCTGCTTGATGACTGAGGTGAGCTCAGTGATTTCAACGGGGCGGTCGTCAAACAGAGTGCGGCGTTTTGCAACTGTGAATGGTTTACTGGCATGTGTGAGTTGTATGGTCGCATTGATGGAGGGCAAGGGCGCAACAACAATGAATATGGCCTACGTTTGCCGAGCTTTTCAAGCTTGACGGTGGTTTGCTGAATGCCGCGGGCAATGTGTGCCGCTCGGGCAGCAAACTCGGATTTTGGTGGGCGAGCGGTGCTTCCATTTGTGAGATGGGAGGCTGACGAGTGTATGGAGGAGGACCCCGAGGCGACGGATGAGATGGAAGTTGCGGGCGTCATGCCCAGGAGCGGGGACTGTGTCGAATCCGAGTGGCGTGCATTGGCGCGGTGGCGAAGTGCCTCCGGGTTGCGGGCCTCGATGGATTGGATGGCGGAGAAGAGCTCGTTTGTGCGGTCCTTGAGCGACATGACTGGGGTATTGGATTACATGGACATTCGTATTGCTAACGATTGCATAGAGAATTGACAATTATCGGGGACTGTGGCCGAGTACCATCTCCAACTCGGCATAAATCACAAATCGCCAAGATGAAGCCAAGCCAACGATGGCCGAACCAACCAACGCCCAACGCGATTCATCCGCAGTGTGAGTGCGACCCCCCCCCCCTGGCATTTAAACACCCCCGCGGGCCACGTCTGCGAGCACGTGTCCCAAATCGACCGCTGACGCATGGAGCAGCTCTTGGAACCACCCCGCCTGTGAACTACCTACTGCGCGAACCCGTTGGCCGCGGCAACCGCTCGCAAGGGAAGGGTCCCAGGTGGCATGCATGGGCGACGACGCCACCGGCCACGAGAGGTGGATCGAGCGCCGTCATGGTGATGACCATGATGCAGAGTCCGATTCATATGAGCGGCCAATTCAAATTCTGTCACCCTACTTTGGCGCTCCATCAGAGAGAGGCTTCACCAACCGACTCTATGCATTTGCATTCTTGCGCCGTCTACTTTGTCCTACGGCCTTTTTCTTTCCGAGCCGCCGCCGACCCCTGACCTACCCTCCCGAGCCGTCATGCTCCCGAGCATCCGAATCCGACCAAACTGCTTCGTGCAGCGATTCGTAGCGCAAGGGCCCACATACGGGCATACTGTCGCTCTCACTCGGTCATTCACTTGTTCAGCACCCCGCCACCGGCTTGGCGTGTTTGCTCGGTTCCCTACTGTCGACACATCCAAGCACGCAACCAGTCCCAGGAGCCTCCTCTCCTCGAGTGGCAGCAACACAGACAAAAGCAAGATTGGTCATGATTCCGTTGCCGACATCATTAATGCATTTCAATTCCCTCCGCTCGGCCATCATCAAACCGCTCCCCCCTCAACCACCTCTCGTCGGCGACACTTGGCGTCTTCACCGGTAGCACCATCATCAACCAAGACGGGCCTGCTTGGTGACCCAAGCATGACCAGTCCGAAAACGCTGATCGCATCCGCTCGCTCCACCATTGCACAAGCACACAAGCTAGTGTCCAATCTCATCTCACGTTCCGAACACTCTCGCCAACTCTCGCTCGACGAAACCCGCACACTCATTGACGACTTTGATGCACTTTCCAACTACCTGTGCATGCTCGCCGACACGGCCGAGCTACTCCGCAACGTGCACCCCGACCCGCACTGGTCTGCTGCCGCAGACACCGTGTATGCGGACCTGAGCTCGCTACTGCACGTGCTCAACGCGGACCAACGACTGTACCGCGTGCTCAGACAGGCCGTGGATGCCAATGCGGCAGATCTGTCGGATCTGGAGGCCAGGAATGCCAGTGTGTTTTTGCGCGATTTCGAGCAGAGCGGGATTCATTTGCCCGATGAGACAAGAGCGCGGTTGGTGCAGTTGTCGGATGCCATCAATGCACACGGGAGGGATTTCTTTGCGTTCGAGTTTCCGTCAGCCACGGTGGGTGTCACGGAGCGAGAGTTGAGCCAGCTACCGCCGTTTGTGCGCGAATCGTCCATGCTCGCCAAAGCACCCACAACATCCTCCACATCTCCTTCGGCCTTTTCGCACACGCTGACCCTCGACCAAGACCTCGCGGCGCATCTCGTTGCCTTTTCACCTATTTCTTCCATTCGAGAAAAGGCTCACGGCGTGCTCAATGCACCAGTTCCCGAGCAAGAGCACAATCTGCACCAGCTGCTAACGACGCGCTACAATTTGGCCAAACTCGTGGGCCACCCATCGTTTGCGGCCCTGTTTCTCAAGGACAAGATGGTCCACTCGCCGCGCCGCGTCCTTCGTTTCCTCGACCGGTTTGCGGGCGAATTGGCGCCGTCTCTGGATCGCACGCTGCACGAGCTCAAACGCGTCAAGTCACGCATGTCACCGACTTCGTCTTCAGGCAAAGATACCGACATCTACGAGTGGGACCGGACATATCTGATCCGGCATTTGCAACACCAATCTGCCCCGACGCAGCACCACGAGCTCCCAACACTCGCCACCGCCATGGCCGTGTTTGCCGAAACGGTCCACGCCATGTACGGGATTGACCTCGTTGCCGATCATCCTACGCCGCAGGGCGAAGCCTGGCACGCGGACGTGGTCAAGCTGCGCGTCCAATACCAAGGCCGCGATCTTGGCACAATGTACTGCGACCTTGTGGACAGGCACCCGGCCAAACTTGCATCCGCTGCACACTTTACTGTGCGCGGGCGGCGTATCCCGCACGCATCTGTTCCATCCGAATATGCCTCGCTGACTGGACCTCAACTCCGTGGCCTGCTTGGGTCGTCGTCGCCTGCCCATCTGGATCCCGTCACACAAAAGCCAGTGGTTGTGCTGGCCACTGCATTCCGCAAACAAGCGCCGCTGGCCTGGTCGCAAGTCGAGACGCTGTGGCACGAGCTCGGGCACGCCATGCACTCGCTGCTGGCATTCACGCATTACCAAAACGTGTCGGGGACACGGTGTGCCCTGGACGTGTCCGAGGTGCCGAGCATTTTCATGGAAATGGTACTTGCCCACCCGGCCGTGGCCGACCGGTTCCGGCAATACCAGCCGCGCATTTCGCCCAACGAGTCACTGCCCATGCCGCCCAGCGAGGCTGGTGGCGTGCACTTTCAAACGTCGTTGGCCGGTTTGCCGCAGCATCAAGTCATGGCACGCGACCTCGATTTGCTCTCGCAAGTGACCATGGCCGCCATGGACCAAGTTTTGCACAGCGACGTGCTGGCACGCCCTGGGTGGAACCAGCCCGCACGGATTGTGACTGCGCTGCGTACCAATCCGCAAGCGCTTGATGTGCTTGCCCCTTACCATAACCTGTGCCATGTGTTGACGTGCATCAAGCAAGCGCCCACATCCACGGGGGCCGCAGCTGCGGCCCCGCATCACCGCTTGCAGCATCTCGTCACGTACTCTGCCGGGTATTACACGTACTTGTGGAGCAGGCTGGTGGCCGCCAAAATGTACGGCGCGACCGTGGCAAGTGCTGCAGGGTTGAGCGATATGCGGCCAGGAGGCGAGCGCATGTGGAGCGAGTTTCTTGGGTGGGGTGGCGGGAGGGATCCTTGGGCGTGTGTTGGCGCGGTGGTCGGAGGTGCAGGCAAGGGCAAGGGCGTGGATGACTTGAGGCGGTATATCGACCAGTAAATGTGACTCGAGAAGCGACTTGCTCACATGTATACATCCTGCCTTGGTAGGTGTAGGTAAATACATGAATGTATGCTCCGTGCTTGACTTGATGCGGAAGACAGAAAATCATGCATATGCGGGACATGAATGAAAACAATACTAAATTGGGTTAATCGAATACATCATTTATATACATGGCAAGGCCTCAATGGAAAGCTTGGACGTTGCGTAGTGTGTCGAGGAGTTCTTGCAAAGGAGCGTCGTCAATGCGGTTCAGGCTACGCATTCAGGTCGAGTGAATTTCAATTGGATTCGAAGGGAAATAGGCAAGAGAAAGCAGAAAAAGACGAGACAACAATGCGGACCTGGGGACAAGCGATTTGAGCTCCTCAGGCGAGTCGACGAGAAAGTTTGCAATTTGCGCAATTTCAAACTCCCAGAGCTTGTCACCAAGTTCAGGGTGCTCTTCAATGCGCCTAAGTGAGCGGGACTTATCGGGTTAACTCAGTGTGACGGAAGCCGACCAAGGATCAAGTGAGGTGTACTTTCGAAGCTCAACAACGGTGCTGGACGAGTTGAACTGGTTAAACTTTTCGCAGTACTGTTCGAATTTTGCGACATTTCTATTGTCCAAGTACAACAGTCGAGTCCGAGTTTGGTGCAAGCGAAGCAGGGGTGTCAGAACATGGGATCATGATCCCAATGCTTACTGTGAGCAGTCAAACGTACGCAGCGAGCTGGGGATTGACGGTGGGGCGGCCAAACGCATCTGTGCGCGGATGCTGGTTGTGCAGGGCGGCCTTGCGCTCCTTGAGAAAGTGGTGGACCTCGGAGACGGTGAGGCAGCTCGCGGTTTGGAGGTCATCGCCCAGGCGCAGCACCTCGCCAGCCTCGAGGTCTTCCTTGACACCAAGGCGAAGCTTGCGCATGGTGGCGCGCGAGTTGTCAAAGGTGGACATTTGTTTGAGAGAGAAGTGTGCTGCGGTGTTGCCTTGGGTGCTTTGTGTGCTCACGCCGAGTCCATGCGTGCGTCCATTGAGCTTGAATTTGGGTACTCTGGATACTTACTCTACTGTGATTCCTCATTTATGCCATTTGCCGATCGGTCGCCCTGCATCTCGCGGATCGATCGGCGGCCCTGAAGAGTGCGTGCATGCATGAGGATGAAAAGACGAAAACGCCACAGCTTTTCCGTTTCCGTCTCATCTCGGGCAAACTCACTTTGGGCCGCCGAGCAATCTGCCGACTTACCGGTAATCGAATCGACTACCTCGGTAGAGCTATACATACATAAATGAAAATGCCGTGCTGGGCACTGATGAAGCACTTCAAGCTCCTTGGTTGAATTCTTGGTCGCTTGGACACTCTATGCATTTCCTTCCACGCTGCCATACACTCTGCTCTGCTCAGCCATCCATCCATCCATCCATCCATCCATCCATCCATCCATCCATCCATCCAATCCAGCCCTCCAACATCGCCTCAGGCCTCGGTTCTCTCTGCTCAACCAACCAGGCCCACCTGGACCGACACCTGGCCTCAACCGCCTAGCTCCTGCCGCCGCCAGCAATCATCCCTCACAACACTTGCCCACCTCAACTGCTCCACGGCTTCATTCCGAGCGTCGACTGAGGAATCCCTTCGTTTGCCGTTGTCGCGCGCGTGGTTCTTTCTTGCTTTTGGTTCTCCAATTTTCACAACCCTTGGGCTATCGTGCTCGGGCTACTTGTCCCTCAGCTCAGCCGGCAGTCGCTTGTGTGAATTTTCCTTCTCAATCCCCTTTGCGCCTCTATTCCAACGGGGCCTCGGGGCCCACTCGCGCCGGCATCGCAATTTTCGTTTGAAACAAATTGCGCTTTGTTCTGCTCTGCCCACCAAGTTGCCCCACTTCGTTCCGTGCACGTTTCCGGCTCACCGCCTGGCCTGCTTTTCACCTTCACCGAGCCGCGGTGACATCATCCATCTGCAAGGAGTGCATGCTCAACCACCCTCACCCACCCCACGTGACTATGGCCCATCCACTTCCCTTCTTCACAGCGAGCCTGTCGGCCTCGTCCGTCCCTCCACGATCTGCGTCGGTCGCAAACTCATCTGGCCCACCCATTGCCAACGGAGGCGCCGTTGGCGGCCCAAATATCACATCTTCACCTTCACCCGACATTCAACACGTCACCACCTGGGACGCTTCCAAGGTCGCAGCATGGATTGTGTCTGCCGGATTCAATGGCTACGACCGCCGGTTTCTCGAAAATGACATCTCGGGCGACGTCCTTGTGCATCTGAACGACGAGTTTTTGCAAGAGATGGTCATTGACAAGGTCGGCACGCGCATTGCCATGCTAAAGGCAATTTACGCACTCAAAAAGATGCATGGCGTGCCAATCGAAGCAGGAGACTTTGTTCCGCTGGTCGACCCAACTGATGCGAGTAAATCAGTACGTATTCACTCTGTGTCCCGTCTCAAATGTCCATCGCAGCTTGGCTGACGAAATGACTTTTGCGTGCAACAGACGGCACCGTCAGAACGGAAACGAAGCCTGTTTTCCTTTTTCGATAGTCATCACAGCGCCGGCGAACCTGCCGATCCGCGTCGAATCGTGGAAACACTGCGACATCAAGGTATGGCTGCCTAGGTTGCCATGCCGTGATCTTCCAGATCTACTCACAAGCATCGCTTTGAACCCACTTGCACAGCTGACCAAATGCAGCGCATGTCCAACGAAATCTCTCAACTCACATCGGAACTGCAACGCCTCCGCGAAGACGTCAACCCACTCATCGGCCGCACCTCTACCTCGTCGTCGCGCATGGGCACCAAAAAATCGCCAACGCTGCTCACACGCTCGCTGACGTCTGCGGGGCTCTCCAACCCCATGTCAGCGTCGACCCCAGCACTCAACAGCAGCGGTGCCTCTGCATCCTCCACGTCTGCCTGGTCACCGCCACCCATGCCCGGCGTTGCCGTCCCACCCGCCACTGATGATGCCTCGGGCACCATCAAGGTGTATGGTGACCGGCTTCCTTCAAGACAACACGACGGATACAAATCCTTCAAGGTGCACCGCGACGAAACGTGCTCGACGTTCCTGCCGTCAGTTTTACGCAAGTATAAGATCAACGACGACTGGTCGCAGTACGCCCTGTTCATTGTGCCAGGCGCTGGCAACGAACGGTGTCTTGGGTACGACGAGTACCCGTTCCGCGTATACACCGAGTACTTTGTGACTGCGCCTGCGTCGCCCGAACCTTACTTTGTGCTGCGGCACATCAAACAAGCCAGCGCGCTCTTGTCACGGGACGGCGGGCGGCCAACGGCCGCATACGCAACAAAGGAGAGCACTGATCTCAAGTACCGTGGTGGCACCTCGCGAACTGCGGGCGGCAACGCAACTCCGCCCACAAGTACGGCCAACATTGACCAGCCCATTGTCCCGTCGTTACCGCCAACACTTCCGCCGCCCATCCCACCAGCCCCCGCCACGGGCCCAATCATTGGCATTCCCACGTCGTCGTCATCCGCGTCCGCATCCACGTTTCGCACAGGCACGTCCGATTCGGCCGCCTCATCGCACCGGCCCACCCCTTCACCGTCCATGCCAACCATCCCGTCCATCTCTGCGCCGCCCACGTCGGCCGACGGCCCAACCATCACGGACGACCCGTTGCCGCCGCCAACAGAGTCCTCGGGCGCCGTGGCCGTGTACGAGTACAATGCACAGAGACCCGACGAGTTGTCGCTCATCATTGGCGACCGCGTCGTGATTCGGTCGCGGTCCACGGGCTGGTGTGTAGTGGACAAGGATGGCGAGACCGGGTGGGTGCCTGCGGGTTGTTTGATTGAGGAGAACAAGGGCGAGAACGAGATTGAGGGCAAGCGCGGACGGGTCTTGTTTGATTACGACAAGATTGGGCCCAACGAGCTGTCCATCAAGAAGGGCGAGGCATTGACGCTGGTCAAAGGGTATCAGCATTGGCTGCTTGTCGAGAGTTTGGCTGGGGTCCGGGGATGGGTGCCCAGTTGCTACGTGACCATTTCCAAGAGTAGGACGGGAGGGTCGGGCGGTGGGGCGGGTGACAAGGACGGCGCGAAAAAGCCGCGGTCGGGGTCGCCCGTGCCCGATTTGGTCAAGGGCATGGCTGTGGGCCAGTACGGGGTGCCACAAGCAGCGGCGGCAGCTGCCGGTGTCGACCAACCGCAAACGCCTGGGTCGCCCGTGGTTGGTCCACCGTCGCACTTGCCGCAAGTCGCCAGCAGTAGTGCAAGCATCTCGTCCGTCAACACGGCTGGGCTTGGGTCCTTGCGCCGCCGGTCACACGCGCCGCCCAGCATTGACACGCAAGCCGCCGCACTGGCCGCTCAACCGGGCGGCCTCGGGTCTAGTTCGCCAGACCGCAGGCTCGAAACGGCTGTCCAGGACTTGCAAGACCTGCTGATCCGCAGCCGCGGCGCGCTTAGTGGGCCCGGGCCTACCGAGTCTGGGTCGGACGTTGTGGTGGATGGTGCACAGCGCAATCTCGGCAACTCGATCAACCTTCTTCAGCTTCTTGTCCAACTCCCCTCGTCGTCGTCCCGATACAACACGACCGTGGAACGGCTCGAGCGGCTTGCCAACCGCGTGCGCGCGCTCGATCCCGTGGTGCTTGCCGAAGAGGTCCATGGCGCGTTGGCCGAGCTCGTGAATGCGGTCCGGGCAACCAGTGCGTCGTCTGCATCTGTCAAGGGCGCAGCATCGGCAGGTGTGGGGTCGCCTGTAAGCGGTACACCGCCCACCATGCGGAGCAATCGTGTTGGGTCTGTGGCGGGGGGAATCGCAATGTCTGCTGCAGCCGCAGCGGCGGCGGCCACGCCGTCCAATTCGGTCACGCCGCCGCCAAGGATGACGAGCGTGACGCCGCCGCCGGGGATTGCCTTGGGGTCCGCCTTGAGGGATGGGCAGCAGAGGGATCAAGCTGGGGTACCGCCGTTGCCGAGCAAGTCGGAACGGTAGGAGTTCGGGTCGTGTAATTGTGTGTTGTTGGTCATATCCGTTTCTGCTCATTCATGCGTGTGTCATTGGTATTGTCGCTTTTGTTTTCTGTTCTTTTACCCTCTTGTCATTTTTATTTATCTGTACGTGCCCCCCCCCCCAGTTGTCATTCACCTGTTTCCAATGTCGTACTTTCCATGGGTTTTGGATTTCTCGTTTGGTAAACCGGTTTCCGCTTTCCGAGCGTTGGCGGCCGCGGATCGGGTGAGTGAGTTTGCGAGCCTTCGATCCATCCATGGCAAAAACTCAAAGTGCAACAAAGCTTTGAATTGAATTGAAGCGGCCAACGCGACGACGCGTTTACTTTTCTCGGATGAGAAAAAACAAACCCTCAAAAAGGGCAAGAGGGATTCGTTTCCTTTTCGTGTTGTCTCTCATCCTTTCTAAATAACATATAATTGTTACATCTCACAAACAAGAACCATCTTTACTTGCCATCATCAATCATGGCTGCAAGCGACAACGGCATCACGCGCCTGGCCACCCACGCTGGGTCCTGGTACCTCGACGACGCCGCCGAGCTCGACAAGCAGCTCTCCGACTTTCTGGCCGCCGCAAAGGTCGCCAAGCCCACCAAGAATGCCCGCATCCTCATTGCCCCGCATGCCGGGTACTCGTACTCTGGCGCAACCGCGGCGCACGCCTACGCCCACTGGGACATTTCGAGCCTCGACCGCGTCATTGTGCTCGGCCCGTCGCACCACGTCCCTCTCTCGGGCTGTGCCCTGTCACGGTGTACACAGATTGCCACCCCGCTCGGCAACCTGCCCGGCGACATGGACACGACCCATCGCCTCGCCACGTCGTACGGTGGCCACTTCACCTGGATGTCGAAATCCGTCGACGAGGCCGAACATTCGCTTGAAATGCACTTTCCTTACATTGCCAAGGTCTTCAAGGACGCCAGCCGCCCACTTCCGCTCGTTACTCAAATTCTCGTCGGCGACCTGACGCCCGAACTTGATCGCGTTTACGGCGACCTGATTGCGCGCGAACTGGCTGATCCGGCCGTTGGACTGGTCGTCTCGTCCGATTTCTGCCACTGGGGCCAGCGCTTCCGCTTCACGCACTACACGCCGACGCCCACGGCCTTGTGCGACTGCTCGCACCCGCGCGCGCACCATCACCATCATGACGCTGGTCACCATGCCAATGTGGCCCTGCCCTGGAATCCTTCAACGGGCCGTACCGGTGGTGCCTCGGCGCACGCACGCGCAGCAAGTGACATTGAGCTCGAAGAAGCCGGGTGGTCCGAGCGCGCCAACGTCCACTTGCCCGCGCCCAAATCCGCGCCCGTGCACTTGGCAAAGTGTGCCGATCCGGCATCGGTGCTTGCCGCACGCAACGCTGTACCCATTCACCAATCCATCGAGGCACTCGATCGTGCGGGCATGCACATCATTGAACGCCTCGACTTGCCTGCGTGGATCGCGTACCTCAACGAGTCCAAAAACACCGTGTGTGGCCGCAACCCGATTCGCTTGGCGCTCGTGGCTCTCAACGACTTGTACGAGGCCAGCTTGGAACTGGCCGCTGCTGTTGCGACTGCCGACTCAAAGGCGCCTGCACCCGCCGCAGGCTCGTTGGCGTTGCCGCAAAAGCCCAAACTCGACGCACAAGCCGCCATGGCCAAGGCCGCCCAGGTTCCCGTGCTCAAGTTTGTGAAATACGCCCAGTCGTCGCGTGTGGCGCAACTCAAGGATTCGAGCGTGTCATATGCGTCGGCGTATGCCACTGTGCCCGAAGGTGTTGAGCGCATTCTGGCCGCGGATGCCGATGCCAATGACATGGACGAGGACGAGGAGCGAGAGGTGCTCAGGGGTGATGAGTCGACCCACTTGGGCGACGACGACGACGATATGGATGAGGAGGATGCAAGTCAGGCAACGAGCTCGGCGGGCGACAATGCCAATGATGTGGATGCAGAGGGGGATTCGCGGATGGGCGAGGTCGAGGAGGAAGACGAACGCGATGAGGAAAAGTAAATATGTGGGTGGTCAACGTGAATCACAGCCGGCGGCGAGAGAATCTGCAAGTGTGCTCAGATTTGTATGGTCTGAGTCTGGTTTCTCGAGTACATTGTATTTATCTCGGGTCCCAATTCATGTGCTCATCGAGACCACAAGAGCTTTACCCTGCACGACCCAATCAACCATGATACCGAATCGAGCGTGCGGAAACAATGACAAAGGCACCTCCGCTCGCGAGTGATGCTCAAGCACCGCACCCGCCGCGCATTTGACGCTCGCGATCCGGTCGGAGATGGCCGCTTTTCAAGCGCGCATGGAGTTGGAATTGTCGAGAGCAAGGCCGCTTCTCCAAGACGCGGCGACGGCTCATCGCAGCGGATGAGCGTCGCGTACCTTGAGGAGCACCGCCTGTGGAAGAAGATGAGCGATTTGGAGCAGGAGGTAGGTGAGCTGCGCGACGGGTCAGTCGCCTGGACAATGAGGTTGCTGGAACGTGTGATGACGACGATAAGGAGGAAGGAGAGGAAAAGGAGTAGCCCAAGAATGATGATGTGGATAAGTCGGTCACTGTCATTCAACGTTTGTTTGCTTTTGTCACATTCGCTTGACCGTTCATGACATATGAATCCTCAATCAACATTTACATGCAACAATATGGATACTTCCAAGCTATAGTAACATGCTATGTACATAGCCCAACTTCATTCCGATTCCACATCGTCACTGTCACTGCCGCTCTCTCCCGAACCCTCGCGAAGACCCGAGGTCCCCTTGGCGTAGTCTGCGTCCACATACGCTTCCATCGCCTGACCCTGTTCCTCAATGTCCTCCCCTTCCCACTCCTCTTCGCACTCACTACCGCTGCTGCTCCACTCGGCCAAACGATCCACCTCTACCCGCAATTCCGATAGCTCTTGCTCCAACTCGAATTGCTTTGCCCAGATCTGATGCTCGTCAAGCAATGCGGGGCCCAAGGACTGGGAGTACGTGGCGGCCGCAGCCTCGAAATTCTCCTGCATGTTGGCAAGCTGGCGATCCATATGCTCCCGGAACCGTGCCATCTCAGCGCGGAGGGCGGCCACATCACATGCGCGATCAAGGGCGGCGGCCGAATGAGCTTGGGTCAATGCATCGACCCTGCTTGCCAATGGGAATGAAGCCGACGTGTTTGAAATGGAAGCTGGCGAGATTTGGCCGACAGAGGACTGGAATGCGGCGGGAAGACCGGCGGCGTGCAAGGAAGACGGATGCGAGGATGCTGGCGTGGGCGCCTGGAAGGCCGCTCGGTCGGTGAATGTGCATCAGTTGTCTGGGTAGATGGGCATCCGCGTTTGCGAGGGATTGCAGCGGCATTGGATGTGGCCCGCTCAACAAGCAGGGATCCTGGAGCGGGAATGGCGGGTGACTGGGCGATGGGAAGTCGAGCAAGCCTTGGCCTTGGATTTGACGACAGAGGTTTTTGCCGAATAGACTTGTGCATCATGAAGAAAAAATGCGCTGAGGATATGTGGTAACGATGATGGGTTTGTTGTTGCTAGAGCGAGGTTGTGCCCAGAAGGTTTGGATCCTTTGGATGAAAACGTAGGGCATGTACTTTGACTGCTTGCGAGGCCGAACTCGAACGATTGCATGAAGCATCTACTGCGCTAACTAACCTCGAGTTCGTGCACAAAGTGAGCTAGGATGGTAAAACAGGTTGGCAAGGAGGCAATGTACCAGCAGCGAGCAAGTTGAGAAGAGATGTGACAAGTTCATTCTTGACAGCTGGGTATGAAGCCAGGATGTGTTTCCGACCAACCTTGGCTGATGCAAGGTAGGTCTGACTACGTGTGGAACAGGGCTGGGTAGGTCCGCTTGAGCGCATTAACCATGCGATCGAGGGATGACTACTTGTCGAGCTCGCGGTCAATAAGGCAGATAAGATGGGGCGCAAACCAGTTGGTCCGTATGTTTTTGAACGCCTTCGCCTCGACAATCTAGCCAACAGGCAACAGCAGAGTCAGAATGATCTTGGAGCACGTTATCCAGCGGGGCACGATTCAAGGTTGGTACATGTTTGCAGAAAGCCTCGGCCTCGTCCTTGAGGCCCGATGTCTTGCTAGGCGTTTCTATGACCCGGGTGAGCCACTTGCGGCCATGCTGGCCACGCTTTGGGTAGTAGTACGAGAGCGCGGCGCATACTTGCTGATACTTTTTCGTGATGCTGGACACAATCATGGCAGTGTCCAGGAGACTGGCAAGTTCCCGATCTAACGCTCTGCCCGCCAACAGCAAACCAGTCGCCTCCTGGGTAATGTTGCGCACCATAGACCGAGGAACCGCAACGATATGTCGCCTCGCTTGATCTCGAAGCCCAGGAACTCGATTACCTGCGGCTGCAGGGCAGGGCGGATGGTGATTGTCGACGAGCTGGGGCCAATTGAATCTTGTTGCGGGCGGCTGCCTCGGACAGGTTGGCCATGCTTGGCAGGCGCCAATGTGAAAACAACCCACAACGAAAGCGAAACCAAGAGCGTGCGAGCGTAGGGTGTACAATGAAGCTATGAGTCCTTGGGCCGGCCATAGAACCAGCTCGCTGTGTCAATTGTCGGCCAAGGGCCGCCAACTGCACTTTGGCCAACTCCCGCACTTTGGCCAACTCCCGCACTTTTTCTTTGGAGCATCCCACCACCAAACAGTCGTCCGAGTACAACACAATCTGGTATCCCGCTGAGACAAGACCGCCCAACGCCAAATCCATGCCCTTGCTCAGGATGAATGCCACCGACTTGAGCCCGAATACCAGTGTTTGCCACCGATCCACTTGGCCGGTCCTCGTGAACGCGAAATACTCGCGGAACGTCGGGCTCGTGCACATGGTGTGGTACGCATCCTTGGCGTCAAATTTGCCGGCCCAGTCCAGCACGTGGGCTGGGTCGCGCGCGGCGTGAATCCCTTGTATCATGTACTTGCTCGACTTGATCAACCTGTTGAGTTGGCACCCGTTGTCGAAATAAACATGTTGATCGCCCGATGGTTGCACGACGGCAAAGGGGCTCAAGACCGACCTGGGACATTCGCCAATGCTGCCCTTGTCCACCCACCCCGCCACGGTCTCGTCGAGCCATGTCACGTCCTCGTGCGCCAAGTTGAACGACGCCGGTGGGCAGTGCTCGAATGGAGACACTTTGGCCAACGCACACCCGTCCATCATATGAGCCGCCGCGGGCCCGCGCCTCTTTTGCAACTTGCACGCACGAGCGGCCAACGTGCTGCCCGGCATCCCTGGCGGTAACCAATGTGTGAGACCTGATTCAGTCGCGGTTGCTCCCACGGGTCCGGCTGCGGCACTGGCGTCGACCGTTGCCTGCGCTGGCATGGTTGACGTTGCGGGTGATGGTACCGGGGAGCTTGAGTGAAAAAAAGCGCGTTCCGTGTGCCGAGCAAGCGCGACGGCGTGAGACATTCGTGAAGGCGAAGGGGACAGGCGTCCTGCCAGCTTGGAGAAGCGGGAGCCGTCGAGGCCGGCGGTTTGGACTTGAGCGTTGGAAAGAGGGAAGTGGGCGATCTTGGCGAATTGGCTCGAGTCGGAGCGAATGCCCGCTAGCGCCGTCTTTGTCGTGGGCAGACTTGATCACTTGTAAGAGGTGACAGAGTGGCAGGAAAGACGGGATCAGGGCTGGATCAGGGTCGAGCAGTCAAGCCGGTGGACGAGTTAAACCGATGAATTGCGAATGGTGGCGGCTACTCTTGATGTGACGTGAGCTCACGGTCCAACCTCGGTGTCGAAATGTACAGACGTGTATCAGGACCTGGCCACACGTGCTTTTCTTTATCGTTGTGATAGGCCCGGTGTGTGCGTTCTCCCAGAGATTAATTATATGCAATCGAAATCATGCGGCGGCAGCAGACTTGCATTGATTTCTGGGACAGATGGACCAACGGTCAAGAATGAAATGTCAAAACAAAAATAAAATAAACGAAGGACAGAGGAAGGTTAGAATATGCGCCACGACATGCTTGCACGAGACCGCAGCCGTAAAGATGAAGGGACGTACTTGTCGATTGCACCAGATAGAGGGAAGATGAAGAGCGGAAAGCAAAATAGGATAGAAATGACAAAAAGCAAACAACAACAGAAAGGAAAAACAAAGAGTCGGGAAACCAACGAGCCAATCATCTTGACCAAACTTGTCGGACAAGGCGCCGAGCGCAACTGCATGGAGGTGTCAACACATCATGCCGTCCGAAAAAGACAATGGCATGGAATGGAAACGGGGTGCATCAAACAAACGCACAGTGGTCGCGCCCAAAAGACAGGAAACCATGTTCAGCCCTTGGTCGTGAGGTAGTGCATGGCACGGCGCTCTTCCTACGGGTGGTGCAAGCATGCGAGCAGGAGGTAAGTCTCAATGTTTAAACGTACTCATGAACCCTACAAAGGAGGAGAACAGTCGTGGAAATAGGTATGCAGACTGAGATAATGTACCATTGAGTACTGATCATCGGAATACACCACCACCACTTGCTTGTCGCCCACAGTCGTCACAACAGCTGCCGGCGCACCCACAATCGCCGCAGGAACGGCAGGAACTGCACTCACTTCTTGCGCACGAGCGGGCAAAGACGACGTACCCGTTGCGGGAGCTGCGACGGCAGGAGCGGACACGCGTGCATCCGGGGATGTTGTGGCCGTTGATGCAGTGGAAGCGTTCATGTCGTCAAAAGTGCGCTTCTTTGGACTGGGCGGCATCGAGTTGGGCGGCGTCGAGCGCGGTTGAGCGTTGGGACCAACGAGCGGTTTCGGCGGGAGACCAGGAAGCGCCTTGGGCGAGGGAGCCGCGGGACCTTGCTGCGATGCTTGTGATGGTGTGGGCGGGCGAGGAGGAGGAGGAGGGAGAGCCGTTGGCGGCGGAGGCGGAGGGAATGCAGTTGGACCGCTGGTTGGCGGGCTGTTTGCATTTGAATATGAGCAGGTCGAGTGAGCTGTTGCTCAGATACTCTGGCATGCATCAATGAAAAGTGAACACGTACAATGGAGGCGCAACAAATCCAGGCGGCGGTGGCATTGGAGGCATTCCGGGTGGCAACGGAGGCATGCCCGGGGCGGACGCATTGGAGGCATACCTGGGCGCGGTGGCGGGATTGGAGGCATCCCAGCAGCCATTGGCGGTGGCGGGACCGGCGGCATCCCAGGCATTGGCGGCATTCCGGGCATGGGTGGCATCGGCGGCATGCCTGGGGGCCGCGGAAAGCCCATCATTCCAGGTGGAGGTGGCATTGGCGGACGGGCGCCCGGGGGCATTGGGAATGTTGGAAAGCCCGGAAACATGCCAGGCGGCGGGGGCGGGGCGGTCCGCCAGGGAAGGCGGGCGGGGGCGGGGGCGGTCCGCCAGGGAAGGCGGGCATGCCCGGAGGAGGAATGGGGGGCGGTGCGGGCAGCGCAGCAGCACCGGGCAGGCTCAATGCATCGGATGAATCGTGGTCCGTCTTTTGCTTCTTGTTGGCGGATGCGGACGATTCGTATTTGGCCATGTAGGCCGCAAGATCGGCCTCGGGGATGCCGACCATGCCCTGGATGTCGATGTCGAGCGAGTCGCGGCCCGGGATGGCGTTGGGGACGCGCTTGATGGTTTCCTTGTGGACCTGGGCAACGTGGATGGCCATGCCGCCGGCCGTGTTGAGGCGCTTGCCGCAGTGGTCGCACTTGAAGTGCTTTTGCTTCTGGTGCTGGATCAGGACGCCCTCGTCCTCAAAGTCGCGGTCGCAGTACCAGCAGAAGGGACGGAACACCTTCTTCTTCTTCTTGGCCATGGCGATGCGTTGGTTTGTATTGTTTGGTTTTCAAGAGCGTTGCAGCGAGTTGACGAGTGTGGTCTGGACTCGGGCCATGAGCTGAGCCATATGCTTGCTTTTTGTATGTGTATTGACCGGAATTTATTTTGATGTTTGCCAATTACGAAGGCAAACCCAACACACTCGAGTCGGAGCTGGATCGGGAGCCCACCTCGCAGTCCAAGTCCTAACCTAACCCTAAACCCTAAACCTAAACGTGGGCTGTGGCGTTTCCGCTTTGCGCAAATTGCGCTCCAAAAATGGGAGAGTTTGGTGCAGTGCAGACATCGTTTCTACCGCAAAGTGACTCACTCGACCAGAGCACACCAGCTGCAGTCAGCCACACTCGACGATTTCGCGCCAACTCTGGCTCTGGCGGGGCACAAAACGAGAGAACACCTCTGCCGACCTTCGTCCATTGGAAAAGCACACGCGCTCTCGGCAGCTGTCCATGATCACTCGCTCCACCAAAGACACAATCATCCATGCCCCCGAAACGCACCTTGACCCGCCGCGGCCCTGCTGCCTCGGCCGCCGCCGCCGCCGCCGCCGCCGCGACTGATCCGCCCACCGGCACCGACGACCCGGTGTTAACCAGTCCCGGCTCGTCTGCCCCGGCATCCCGCGACCCGTCGCCGCCGCCTGCTGCCGACACTGCGCCCCGCCGCTCGACACGCGCACGCACCACAACCGCTACGGCGGCCGCCTCGTCTTCTTCCCGCAAACGCAACGCCCCCGAACCGTCGTCATCCGACTCGGACAACGACGCCGCTGCAAGCGATGCCCAAGACAACGACGATGCCCAGGACGACGATGCGGAGTATGAAAAGAAGCCCCCGAAAACCAAACGCGCGCGGACGGCCGCCAAGCCGGCGGCAAAGGGCAAGGGCAAGGCCAAAGCTGGCACGGCCGCAGCCACGAAAGGTAAAGGTAAAGCCAAGGGCAAAAAGAAGGACGCGGATGACGACGACTTTGCCGCAGAAGACGAGCAAACCGGCGATGATTGGAGCGAGGGGGATGACGATGATGGCGAGGACGCTTCATTCACGCGCATGGCAATTGACGAGATGCCTACTGAGGACGCCAGGGACGCCAGGGGGCAGCAGCAGAGCCCGCAAAACCAGCACCAAGCGGGATCTGGTGATGCAGCCAATGCCAGCGTGACCGATTTCAGGACGCGTATTGCCGCCATGGAAAAGACGGCCAGCGCGTGGTGGATCAAGTACCCAAACTATCCGAGGTTGCACTTGCCTGACCAAGATGGGCAGCAGGAGGCCGGCGATGACCAGACTGAGGAGTCGTCGGGTTTGGGGATTGACAGCGATGACGATGAGGACGAGGAAGGTGGCGACAATCAGCCCGGTTCGTTGCGTTCATCCCGTCGTTCCCTTTTCTCATCTTTAGTCCTCACTGACAAAGCACACTTTTCGAACTGAAGATTTGTTTATTGGGGCATCCAAGTACCACCACTTGACCCGCTTCCCTGTCCCGGCTGATGGCCTCAACGACGAAGGCGTTTGGACCCGTGACGATCTGCCCATCCTGGCCGAAATGACGTGCCACTGGGAACCCGTGCTACTCGTGCATCGCCCCGTGCGTATCCGCGACGACCCGGAGCGCCCTGAATCGTACCGCACCGACTATGACCAGTATGAAGTCAAGGCCTTCCGCCTGCCCGAAGTCAAGCAGCACACCCCTTGGACCAAGCAACTCATGAACAAGCACGGGAAAAAGCCCGCGTTTTTAAACGCGGTCCGTGCCGACCCGTATTACACGGCCGACGAAATCGGGAGGCGGTGGTTCTTGAGCAGCTACCAGTCGGAAAAGTGCAACCTGTGGCGCGTCACCGACTCAACCCTCGCAGCGGCTCAGGAAATGGTCGCGGCGGATCCCCAGTTTAACCCCGAGACTGACTCACTCGCCGACATTGTGACAATTCCCAGCGACGGGTCGCACGCCATCTCGTCCGAGCTTGACGAGCGCATGCTCCCGTACTTGCGGATCGTGCTTCGTCCCGTCAAGGGTGCAAAGTACACGGCATTCGAGGCTGCCCAGCCGACGACCGCCGCGGGCACAAACTTCAACTACAACCGTGAAACTCGGTTCCGCCATTGGGAGTATCAATGGTGCGTCTATTTGCGGACGGCAAAGGCAAACGCGGACCTGAGGAAGCGGACGCCTGGTGTGACGCAAACGATTCGTCGGATTCTCGACATGTTTCAGCCCGGATACGGCCCCATGTGGCAGCGGGTCATGAGTGTGGAGGCCGAGTTGAGAAAGCTGCGTCGGCATCAGGCCGAGGAAGGTGGAGCGGCGACCAACGGTAACGGGGACGACGGCGAGGAAGACGCCATGGACGTGGATGCGCCTGCCGCCGCTGGCAGTGCGTCGTCCGGTTCGGCACGCAATGGAGCAACCACGTCTGCGACCACGACCGACACGGAACCCGACGCAACGACAGCCGCGGGCGCACAAGACGAAGACGCCGCTGCATCCGCCTTTGATTTCGACCACATTGACGAGCTCAGGATCCCCGAAATTCACGAACAGCCTCTTGATCATGCGCTCCAAGAAACGCCGCGTGGCATGAAGGTGACCCTGCACGAGTACCAGCGCCGCATACTGACATGGCTCAAGTCGTACGAGTCGGATCGCGACGCCCAAATTGTGCCCATTCCCGACGGCGGCGACGAGCTCCAATACATTCGCTTGGGCAAGCGTGGCATGCTGTACCGGCCGGCGCGTTGCGAAATGGCCGAGTCGCCCGATGCGTGGACGCGCGAACTGCCGCCGCTGCCGAGGATTGCGTGCCATGGTGCGATCGAGGCGTCCAAGGTCGGGTCGGGCAAGACCATCACGGCCCTTTCGCTGATTCAGGCTGCGCCCTTCCGGTCCGTCAACGAGCTACACGTGGATCCGATGGATGTCGGCAAGTTTTTGCCGTCGCGTGCAACGCTCATTGTGGTCCGCAGTGATTTGACTTCGCAGTGGATGGCCGAGGCGGCCAAGGCAATGCCGCCTGGGTTCAAGATCAAGCTTTTGACTACGATTCATGATTACCGCGACCTGTCCTGGAATGACGTGTTGACGTCCGATGCGGTGTTGGTGTCGACGGCGTTCTTGCAGAATGCCAACTATCGCACACGGGTGGCCGAGTTGGTTGGCGAGGACAAATACTCGGCACAGGATGTGCGTGGGGCCAGTACCGTGTCGAGCTTTTCACAGTCCATGGCAGAGCACGTGCAGGATTTGTTGCACATGGGACGTAAGAGGTTTGGGAAAAGGAAGGGTAGTGTGATTCTTGAGCGAGTGTACGGCATTCTCACTTGCCTTTTCTTTTCACTGGATTCGGAACTGACCATTGTTTCCCTTTCCTTATTATAGCTTCTGGCATCGCATTGTCGTTGACGAGCTGCACGAGTTTGTTGCTCCCGAAGAGCTCACTCGCAGCGAGGCGTACTGGCGTCGGTACGCTTACATTTGACACATCTGATTCCACACACAAGCGAACATCTTGACTCAATCGCTCTCTTGACGCAACAGCTACCGCAACCGCCGCCAAGACAACACGGTCAACCTCTCACCCGCCGTCAAAAAGCTCGCCGCCGACATCCGCAACTTCCTCTACGCCTCTCGCACGCGCTTCATCCTCGGACTCACGGGCAGTCCGGTCCTCGACACGCCTGAAGCGACTGAGCGCCTTTTGCGGTTGCTTCAAGTGCGCAACATTCCGCCCAAGGTCAATCTCAAGGTCTGCATGCACTCGCTGCTGTCGCGCGCGACACGCCGTGCCAACCCTGACCTTCAACTCCCACCAGTCAAGTACCAGACCGTGTGGCTGCACCTGACGCCGACCGAACTCGGCTTGGCCGCCGCGGCCATGCGTCGGGACCGTGGCACCAGGCTCATGGCATTGCAGCACCATCAACTGCTCGAGGAGTTCCAGAACTTGGGCCATGGCGGCGCACGCATGCGCGAGGACGAGGTGTTGACCGCAGCAGAAATCAGTCAGCGGTTGCAGTCAGTGCGCCAAAAGCAAATGGAAAACATGACGAGACGCCTTCAGGAGCTGGGCGGGTTGTTGGAGACGCAAAAGCAGAGCATGGGCGAGAAGGTGCAAGAGTGGCCTGCCACACGGAGGTGGGTGTTGGGCATGGGCTTGAAGCCCGAGGATTTGCCGCAGGCAGTGGCGGCCATGGGCGATTCACAAGTCATGGGGTTCTCGCAGACCCAAGGTCATGGTGGCGGTGGTGGAGGTGGAAATGCCGCGGCGCGCGCAAACCAAGCCTTGTTGGCCGTGCCCGAGGCCGAGCGCGTCTTGATTCGCCAACGAGTTGCCGCCTTTTTGGATACCAGGCAGTTGATTCTCCGCACGACCGAAGAACTCAGGGAAATCTCGGCACAGTTCAACTTTATGGAAGCCGTCCTCGACACGGTGAAGCGCCAAGACTTGGAACCCTGCCCCATTTGCTTCGAGGACATCGAGCCGGGTCAAGAGCTGTACCTCACCCACTGTGGCCACACGTTCTGTGTGCCGTGCGGAACACAACTCAAAAGCTCGTGGCAGCCAAGGTGTGCGATCTGTCGCAGCGCGATTGAAAACTTCACACGTATGAAGATTCAATCCGAGGACCCGACGGCGGCTGGTGAGGCTGAGGAGGACACTGACAAGGCGAACGGATCCGACGACGATGATGACGGCAGCGACAAGTCAATTGACTACTCCGTCTATGGCACCAAGGTGGAAGCGCTCGTCAAATACACGCTGCGTGCGGTGCGCAAGGACAAGTCCGCCAAGCTCATCATGTTTGTGCAATTCCGGCGCCTGGCCACCATCATTTCGCGCGCCTTTACCGAGCTCGGCATCGTCAACGTGAGTCTTGCCGGCGGCAACGTGCTCTCCAAGCGCAAGGCCGTGACGGCGTTCAAGCACGACCCGAATGTGCGCGTGATTTTCTTGTCGTACGAGTCGTCCGTGTCAGGTCTGCATTTGACTGAAGCAAACTATGTGTGCATTGTGCACCCGTTCTTGGCCGAGGACGAGGCCACATCGCGCGCATTTGAGCTGCAGGGCATTGCCCGTGCGGTCCGTGCGGGTCAGACACGCGAGGTGACAGTTGTGCGGTTTGCCAGTCGTGGCACGATTGAGGAGGATTTGACGGCGGCTCGGACCATGACCGAGGACGAGCAGGTGGTTGAAGAGCGCGATTGAAAGTTTGGGAGAGACATGATGCAGGGGAGTGACGACTTTGAGTGTATCTTTTTGTTTGACCATTTTTTCGTCCTTATTATGCTGACGCAGAAACCGTAGTATCGTCCCTTCTCATGATTCGTCAAGGATAACACTGCTTTGAAGTTTTTTGAAATTTGCCGCCATGAACTGTTGGCAGAAATGTCGTTTCGCTTCGGTGCTTGGACCTGAATGAGGTCAGGATCTCTGTCAACACGCGGGACTTCCAAGGGATGGAGTAAATACAATAATGGTTTGGCAGCAGAAACATACATATATACGTAATATACGTACAAAAGGAGGGGCGTTGTCAAGAGGTGTTCAAACAGGCAATTCGGTTAGCGGCGTATGTACGAACATATAAATATTGGCGGTAAAAAAAGGCAACAGAAAGCAAGAGAAGGTAGTGATGGGGTGGAGGAAAGCCACGAAAACAGGGCAAGGGAATCAAAAAAAAAACAAGGACAGACAAATGCAAGGGAAGGTCAACAACACTAATGAGAACAACACTAACCCATAAAACAAAACGGCGATACAGAAAACCAATAAATCACACATTGCTCAATCCTCGGACTGCACAACAAGTGCACTGCACAAACATTTTCCGGACAGCCGCCAACGTGATCCCACACCTGGACCGCCGAATCTGATAATGCTGTTTGATTGCATCCAACGTATCCCGCAACGACCGGTGTCGAATCACACAGTTACACATCAAGTTGGCCGGCGGCAAGCCCGAATGCGACGCAGCGGCTGCCACAATCACAGGACAATCCTCGCGGTGCTCGACAAACTGATGTGCTGCCCGAAAGATGCGCGGCCACATGTTGCGAGGCACAATCAAGTGCGTGTCGCCTCGCCACGCCAAGTGGTAGCTTTGGATCAAGGCCTCAACAGCATTTTGAGGGACGGGCACGTGTGCGGGGCGGCCGCCGGGAAGCGCGCCAACGGGCCCGGCGTATTCGTCGCCAAGATCAGCAAGCGGGTCCTCGCCGTCATCGTCGTCATCCATGTCGTCGTCGCTGCCTGAACCCAAATCGGCAAAGCCAAACGACGGCGGCAACTGGTGCGTTTGCTGCTGCTGTGGTTGATGGAACTGCTGCTGAGGCTGCTGGTGTTGATGATGCTGATGCTGTGCACCAAACCCGCCGGCATTGTCCGTTGCAATCATCGGTTGGGAAGCAAATGTCGGTGGCACCGCCCCAGCGGGCGGACTGGTCACGCTGGTGCCGTGATCGACCGATGGGAAGCCAATGCCGCCAATCGACAAGCCCGAGTAGTTGGGCGGTGGCGGAGGAGGATGTGACGAAGTCGAGCCGGCGCCGCCCGACGACTTCAAGCGGCGGCCACGAGGGAGCCGGTGAGTCAGGTTATGTGGATCATCATGGCCAATAAATGGAGCAACGGTGACCTATTGAAAGCAAGGTGGACAGAATCGAGGATTGGAGAAGGGAAAGAAAGGACAAATTAAGCGAGCGCAGCGTTAGTCGATGAATCGGGACCCGAGGCATTGGGAAAATGTAAACAGTTCCAGATCCCCCACAGACCCCAATCACCACCACAAGGGTTCCAGCACGTGTTTCCTTGTCCAAATCGGGACAAGATGTGGGAAACCACAAACAACGCGTAGGACCATGTGATGGGAGGCGGCAAAGGAGAGTGAACTGGACTTGTGAGACAGACACATAAGTGACACGTACCCCAGGTGTAGCTGCGGACGTGAGCGCTTGCGTTGATGGGGTGAGGAGGATGGGCACTGTGTTCTGACTGGCGGGAATGACAATCAAATTGCCTTGCAGCCGAGACCACCGCTTTTTCGTGATGATCGGGCGGCGATCTTGCTGCAACGCCGTGTTGATTTCGTTCACAGTAGGGTACTTTGGTGTATTGGTGTCGCGCTGGAGGAGCCCTTCTTGCATGAGCAAGTACCGGACCATGAGCGAGTACGAGTTGGGGCCAAAGATGAAGTATTGCTTGCGCTGAATGATGGGAAGAGATGGTTGCAACATTGTCAGTACAAGATATCAGAGGCGAGATACCTAGGGTGTTTGGACAATCAGAAATATACCTTGGCAGACGAGCCTGTTGCCTTGGGTGGAGACATGCTCGCAGAAACCATTTGGTGCGCTGGACTCGAGCGAGACGTGCCACTAGCACTACCTGGCACAATTGCCATGGACGGAACCAAGGGTGCATGATGCATGGGAGGAGACGAGACCATGGAACCGGCCGCAAAAGACCCATAACCTTGCATCGGCTGATGCTGTTGTTGAGTAGGAAGCGACGGTTGTTGCAGTTGCAATGATTGGTACTGCGGCGGCTGAGAGAGAGACGTCACGACCGCAGGCGTTTGAACTTGAAAGTGATGCGATTGATGTTGTTGGAAGGATGGAGCTAGCGGCTGCACGAGATGGTTTGCGTGCGCAGACCCAGGCCCGATCAATGTCGACGACGGAGGGGAGGCGACGTAGCTTTGGTGATGTTGCGCTTGCGACGAACTTGAGAGCGTGAGGTCGTAATTGACAGGATACAGCTGCTGGTGCTGGCCTGGTTCGGCGAAGTGTCGCTGCGCAACAGGCTGTGGCACTTGCTGTGGCTGTTGCCACTGGCTCTGCAATGCTCCGGGAGATGGCGACAAGATGGACGAAAGCACCTCATCTGGCTGCGAGATTGGTTGCTGCTGAAAGTAGGCGCCGCCAACGACATTGCCTCCTTGCAAAGACCCTTCGGCAGCAGGCGACAAACCCGCCGGGGCGACGGCAACACCTGGCAATACGGGCGGGGAGGGCGATAGAACCGGTGGAGTCAAGTGGCGAAGTTGCCCGGTCGCCGCACCCGAACCAGTGCTGGCACTACTGGAAGCGTGATAACCACCGGGAGAGTACGACTGCTGGTGATGGATGGGTGGGATATGATGCTGAAGTGTCTGTGTCTGCTGCTGCTGCCGCTGCTGCTGGAACGGAAAGCCCTGCGAGTAGCCAGCGCCGGAATACGACGATTCGCTGTTGCTGCTGTTATGCCTGCTCGTGGTTCCCGGCGCAGAGTGGTGCTGGTACTGGTGCTCGGGTTGAAGTGAAGTGGACCCGAGCAACGCGGCGTGATCGCGTTGGACTTGGACGGATGATGATATGCTCGACAGGTCGGCGGACAAGTGCGAGGGCGACTGCTGCATTGGGAACGATGAAGAATAATGATGTTGTTGCTGTTGGTAGTTGCCGTACAAGTCGGATTGCATTGGATGGGGGGCAGTTGGATCTTGAGGAGACCTGTGTTGAAGGCACAAGCGATTGTCGGTTGGCCGAGCTCAAGTCAGTCAAGGAGAGGTCAAGGGCGAGAATCACGGATGAAGCCAAGGGAATCAATCACGACGGAGGTGAAACAAAAACAGATACAGGTGCCCATGTCGTATGACCTCGGTGCCCGAATCCCTGACCAGCCGAGACACAGGGCTGCCACAAAAGGAAAATCATGGGTGCAAGGGAGAAGATCTGATCAGGGAGGGAGATGGGAGAGGAGGAGGAAGGGAAGTCACTCAGCAAAATGATCTTGTTCGCTGTTGCGGTAAGCGAGTGGAGTCCAGTCGAGAACATGGACAAGGAATCAGGCGCTGTGATTGGTGGAGATGAAAAGCAAGGATGAGAGCAACGGCGAGATAAACAATAAGAAACGGAGATGAAGCTTCAAGATGTTTGTTGGGCGAGTCATCTGGCCAAAAAGTGTTCGCGATTGGCCACCGAAATGGTCAATGGCGTGGTCACTTGGCCCAACCGAGCCGGAGCCCACCCAAACAAAGCAAAGGACCGGCAACATCAAGTCAGCAGTGTCCAGCAAAGTGATGAGTGGCAATCGGAAAGCAAAAAGCGAATGGAATATTTGATAGGTAGAGACAGTCAAGCATCAGTCCAGGCCAAGGTAAGAGAATCGGAGAAATTGAGAGCCAATGTGCAACGCGCGAAGGGAAACGTTGTGCAGCGGTGCAAGGGGACGGGGCAATCTGCCCCGCGGTGCCGAGACAGCATGCATTGGGGCAACGTGAGACAAGGCACATGCGCGGCACCAGGATAAAGGCGGATGAATGGGATTCAAAAACAACAAGGCTCGACGCGGCACCGCCAAAAGGACAATGAAGTAACTGCCGGACGCTGGAATGAAG
Source organism: Catenaria anguillulae PL171 (assembly GCA_002102555.1). Lineage (NCBI taxonomy): Eukaryota > Fungi > Blastocladiomycota > Blastocladiomycetes > Blastocladiales > Catenariaceae > Catenaria > Catenaria anguillulae. The sequence continues at coordinate 358,995 of MCFL01000014.1, forward strand.
AGGAGCGACGCACCGAGGAAACTGGCCGGCGACCACGCTGCCGCCGGAAGAGTAGCGTTCGATAGGCGGGGAGGAGATGGCCGTGGATGAACTTGTCAGTCCTGAACCAAGCAAGCGGGCAAGGTCATTGGAAGGGAGGTTCTTGACTGGTTGCTCATAGGGTTGGTGCGAAGCGCGTTGGTTGTTGCCCACATTGGTCGACATGGTTTGCTTGGGAACGGAGGCGAGGGCAATGGCGCTAAGGTCAGCGAACTGAGATGAAGCACCGTCAAAGCCGGTGGAGGTCTGAAAATGGGTTGGTGTCGGGGGTGTAGGCAACGCTAAAAGGAAACAGGAGTTGACAGCGTGAAAGTCAGTGACGGTGCCATGCCACTCACTCTGTGGCGCGAAAAGACTAATTGCAGCGCAATCAAGGGAACAAGGAAAAGGGAGACGATGGATGCATGCGAAGGAAGAAGCATTGATGAATGATGAGTGTGTCGGATTGGGAAAACGGAGGTTTAGCTTGCGTGGTTGTCGCCATCAAGGACGGTCAAGTCCGAAATTCACCAATGCGGTGGGTTGCGTTTCCCGTTGCACGCCAGGCAGCGGAAAATCAAGCTGAATAGGGGCGAAGGAACCGGAAATTGAGAGGATACAAGGAAGGGAATACGGGTAGCTTGGCAAAGGACCAACACCCTGTCGGTATGATGACTTCAGATCGAACGGCCGGCCGGAGTAGGTCTGGCCGTAGGCGAGCGCCAACCTCACACGAGGTCACAGCAGAAATGGACAGGGGAAAAGAAGGAGCAAACGGACATGGCCTCGAAAATGTAGATGCGAAGGTAGTATTTGTGTTTGCAAAATGAATTGGATACGGGAAAGATCATGGATCAAAACAATCATGCCAAGAGCACGTTGTGCAAGTCTAAACAGAAGGTGGGGGGGGGGGGGACTGCTGGGTACTCGATGATGGTCGGGGTCGGAAGAGAGCGATTGAACACACCGAATGAAGATGTGGCAACTTCGGGAGTATGCACGGAATGGCTGTCGAGGAAGCTCGATCGGTTTTGCGCACTGGCGGACGATGATGACTCGAGCGGCAACGAAAGCGAGAAAGATGGCAATGGCTGATGGGCAGGTTGTTGTGAGGAACTGGTTGTGGTACAAAGGTAAGACAGCAAAGGAAGGTGTGGGCGTGTTTTAAGCATATTCCAAGCGTGGACGGAAAAACGCCGAATGTTTGGTGTCACACCTGAGTTAGTAACATTGCGATCAAGTAATCCCGTCCGCGTCGTGCACAAGAAAGGGGCAGAAGTTTGTATGTAAGGAAAGAGAGAGACAGGGAGTCGAGTGGACTAAATGGTGGCATGGAAATAATGATTGATAAGAAATCCCGGTTGCGGCTCAGAGTATCGCACATCCGGTGTGCTTTCCGGGAAATCGAAGGATAGGTAGTCGTAGCAGGAATAGAATGTTCGCGGCAGGACGCAAAGGCTCAACCGAAAGTGACGACGCGGCACTCGTGGCACAGTCGGAAAAATGCAGGGAGAAAGGAAAGAAACGAACAAGTTTGCACCGCTGCTATTGCTGTTGTCGGTCATGATGACTTGAGGCGGTGGGTTTTGAGTGGCGGACCACCCAACGAAGCCCTGCGGTTCAGAGGTGATGCCAGCAAGTCTACATAACCCATCAAGATTACATCAATGGTGCACATTTAACGCATGGAATTGTGGTTAGAATGATCAACGCCATCATCAGTTTTGGGTTGAAAGATAGGTGTGGCAATGCAAAACCAAATCCTGAAGTCGATTGAGTGGGTCCGTCAAAGCTCCGGCTGGCTCGAGGCTGAGCGACGCGTCCAAGGTGGCGGATGGAGCGCGCGTCTTCACCAAGCCGAGACGTAATGGGAAGATAAATTTGAAGCCGGCCAACATCCATGAGGAGAGCTCACGCGAGAGCCACATTTCTCAGGGACTTCGCCAACCAACTGCAGCAGAATCGATACGAGGATCGTGGCGGTTGTCCAAAAACGGTGCGTGCTTCCATCGTGAGAGGGCAGCAAGGGAAGAAGCGACAGTAGAAGGTGAACCGTATTGCCAACCAAGCATGGGTTGGCTCACTCGGTTTGCAAGGGAGCTCGAGAGGGAGATGAGGTCACGGCAATCCGAGGAAACGGTCAATGTGATGGCAGCGATTGAGAGTGACTCGCAAAGTGATGTGCGGCAAATGAAGTGGGAATTGATGCAGTGCGAAAGATCTGGAAACGACAGGCCTTCGCAAAAAGAACGCACATTGTCATTACTTCAAAGTGTTTTGAAAAGAATCTAGGCAACGGGAGAGTGGCGGTCGGCCGTCTGGTGAGTGGTGCATACGTCTCAGTTTTAAATAGAAGGAAGAGGTGAAGTTGGTGCCACGGGTAGTGGTGTGAGGCAGAGAAGTGGACATGTATGCACAACGGATGTGGATCAGTATTGAGACTGAATTCTGAATCATCAAGTGTTGGAATCAAGCCATGGCGCGTCCAGTTGCGCAAGCACCATGACCACCATGACTGAGTGCTGAGCCGACAGCTTGTGCGGCGGATGCGAGTCAAGAGAAACGGGTACCATGAATATTGGAAAGGTGCGGGGGTAAAGATGGCAAACCAATGAGACACTGCCACCAACGTACTCGAGAAGACTGGTTGGAAACACGCCGAAGGTGATCAATAGATAAAACTGTTGTGTGTGTGATCTGGCGGCCAGGGGAGATCGTGGAATCCAAAACATCGCGCACGTCGTTAGTCATGACGGCCGAAGAATACACTTGACGAGGGCCTAGGTGCGCTGAGCTCAGTCGCTGAAGCGACTGAGCGTGAGTGAACCAGAAAAACTAGAAAAAGGCAACGACCTCGGACGAACGGCCGGCGCTCGCAACGGGGGATGGACAGGCGTTTAGGGACGAGGGAACGGAGAAACGAAACGGAGGGCAGGGGGCGGTTTGGGTTTTCAACTCGAATGAATTGGTGCAAGGGCAGTCTCGAGAATTTAGATGCGAGGGGGGGGGGGGTCAGGAGTCGTTGACGCCTCGGCGACGGCAGGAGTAGGTCGATCCTTGGTCAGGCCAAAAAGGCCGTTTTTACTGAGAGATCGAGGTGAAATTGCGGTTGACGCTTGGGCTGGAACGGGTGACCTCTGCGAGATTCAGTCCCTGGGCTGATTCGTTGACATTGCCTCACAACTTCGTCTTCATACTGGACGTGGTATGGTAGTGTGAGGCCCAAACACGACACGCGGTGACAGCCGAACAGGTGTTGTGGAGGGCGCAAGTGTTCTCAATCGCGATCGAGGGACGGCCGTTAGAGCACGACGCAAACAGACCCCGCGCCGTCACTTCAATTAGTCTCCTCATCTTTGTGTTGGCCGAGAGCATGAACTTGTCCCAGGCCAGGGCGCCATAATGCGGCTGAGGACTATGTTCCATCATGAATGGGCGTAGCTCTACTGTTCATGGTCACAATGAGCTTTCAGATTCGGCCATCGAAGTGGAGATGGTTGACATCGACATGTAGCACGAAGTGTGGGATGCGACCACACTCGCGATGATTGCTCATAAAGATTAAGGAAGTGCATTTGTGTATTGATATGTTGACAAGTTTTTTGTTTTCGATGGGTGACGATGAGCTTACAATTCACGGCAGCATTACCAGGTTTTTTTTGTCATAGGGTAGGCATGCTGAATGGTGCGGGGTAAGCATGGGTGTGAATGAGCCTCACGACAAGCCCACGAAGAACCAAAGAGCCCATCATTCTGCTCGTGAGAGTCTTGACATTCTTTCATACACCAAAATCAATCCCAAGAAAGCAAAGGGCTGGTGTAATGGTGCTACGTAGGTGCAATGGTAGAATCACGTCGTCAAGTCTGCGATGACCTTCACGAAAACTTGGGGAGCCCGATACAAGCCCAAATGAGCGAATGTCGCATTTTTCAAGCAAGTCAATGTTTGGCTCCCGTAATACCTTCTGTGAGCCGGGCATCGACGGCCGGGTATGTAGCAAGGCCTAGGATCCACGAGCGGCTTCTGGCATTGGCCCACGGCGGTATTCAATTTCGTGGGAATGAAAATCATTGCCAGGTATTGGACGCAGAACTGCCCCTCGGTCGAAGACCATCAATTCTTGAGCGGAAACTGGTCGCCAAGCCGATTTTGGCAACATTACAGCGACCGGTTTTCTGTGGGTCGGGTACGGCAAGGAAATTTTGAAGTCAAGTGGCGCACTTTGGTGCGTGACGGCCTCGAGCGAATCAGAGCCCTTCTCGATCATGATTGGACACCACGCCTAGTCTCAGACGCGTTGCTTGCTTTGATCACTGTCGGGCTTCCCGTTCCTCATTCACTGCTCGCTCTGTGCCAAGTTGCCATTTGCGCAATGGAATGACCAAATCCCACTACTTGATTGGCCAAAAACAATGAATTTGTAGATGAGCTGGGAGGTGGGATTCAGTTTTATGGTCAGTTGCCGATTTTCAATTCGTTAACTGCGAGCGGAATGTGGTTGTTGCATCCATACCAGTAAGAAGCCATCATGTCTGCGTCTGTGTGTGACTTGGACCAGATGCCACACGGACAATCTGGGCAAGGCATAATCGGTAAGAGAGCGCGGTGGCGCGAGCAATAACTGTATTGATCAGAGAACTACAATTCAGAATGCAACCCGATGCATCTGTGTTACACAACGAATGGATCGTATACGACCTTCCTTGATTCGCAAGCTTGTTACACAAACGCACGGCAGCGCAAACTGCGCCGGAGTCGATTATACATACATCAGACGCACGCCACGTCCAACATTCAAGACTCAATCGCGCCTGCGGCGCACACCCGACGACTTTGGGCTCTTGTGCGCATTGCCGGCCTTGCGCGACACATTCTCCACCTCCTCATCCGCTTCATTCTCGTTGGCCTCGGCCTCACGCTTCTTCTTCTTGGCCGCCTCCGCAGCTTGCTCCCTTTGCTCGCGCGCATGTGCATCCAGCTTTTTCTTGGCCGCTTCATACCCGGCCGAAAGGAGCACCAGCATGGTAAAGTACATCAAATGGCCCGTGTCGGGGGCAACGTCGCCAGCCCACCCGCGCAGCACCGACATGCTATTGGCAAAGAAGCCGCGGGCAAGCGGAAGTTGGTCGGCAAATTCCATGTACGGAAAGCCGGCAATCCGCATGAGGGGCGTGGGCACGCCGTCGGCGCGGCTAAAGGTCGGAAAGTCGGCGGCAGATGGGTTGTAGACTGGGTACCATATGGCCCATGCCTGTCAAGTCGTGAGGATACTCGAAAATCAACTTTTGATCCTGCCGGTATGGGCCCAGAGGACTGTGGATTGATGACGCACCTGGAATACAATTTGAATCATGATCCATAGCTGGAGCAGTAGCATCCAATTCCGGTTTTTCGTTCGCATCGCATACCATCCGGCAATGAAGGGCAGCACCGACACGATGGATGCAGCAACGTAGGCCGCGGCGCTCAGGTGGCCGCCCGAAACAACACTCGAGTAAAGGACGGACGCAGGCGCGGGTGCAAGCAAGAACGACAACCGAATGACGGCCGTCGTCAAGCATAGCTGGTGGTACGAGTCGGTGTGGATGAGGAAGGCTGCTGCCATTATGTTGGTGATGGATGAATGGATCAGGCAGGTTGTGAATGAGGATGGGCTGAGGCGCTGCAGCTTGAATGGGCTGGGTTAAATTAGAGAGCTCTCGGCAAATGCATAAAGTTGGTTTTGCTTGATATCATGAGTTACATTTTGCATTCTCCTCAACAGTGTTGGGTGATAAACACTCTGCACTTCGCAACAGAGTTTGCAGGTAAAGGTCCGTCGATCTGTCGCCTTCTCCCATTGATCCGCTCGTCTACAGGTAAGCCACACTGCATTGAGCTCCTCCGGTGCCCGCAGATACCACTTTGTTTGCACGTTGGTACCCCAGTTCCTACTGCCAAACCCCTGTCGTTCTGGATTGCAATCCGTGCGGTAATGGTGAGACATTTCGTGAGCCAGCGACCAACCCAGGAGAGCGAGTTCACATGTTGCCAAACCCGCTCGTGGCCATCTTTGCAAGGATATTATACATACATGACAAGTGCATTCCAAATACTAACATGGGATCCGCTGCGCGCTGGGGATTGGCTTGGGAAACAATACACACTCACGACCCCGACCCCCACTTGAGAATGACGGGCTCGACCATCTCGTCCCAGGCCACCTCAAGCGGTTCTGCGGCCGCCTGCTCGCCGCTCTGCACCGACTTGTCTCCATCATCGCCCAGCATAAACTTTGCCAACCCCGTCGGTCGCTTCCTCTTCTTGTTGACGGACCACACTGACCCTTGCTCGTCGTCATCCTCGCCCCACTGATCCACATCCATGCTATCGTCATCGTCCAACACAACCTCTGGTCCCCACCCACCTGCAACCACACTTGGGCGTGCCCCAGTGCCATTGTCAACCGGCGCGGGCTTTGCCTTTGGTGGATCCGAAACAATGGGTACAACCTTGACCGACGCGCCCTGCTCGGCACTGACCACCTCGTACTCGACATAATCCGACACCTCGGGCGTACACTGCGCGCTGAGCTGCATGCGCTTGAACGCAATGCGCGACCCGGCGGGCATACCAACCCGCGTGGTGGGCGTCAGCTTGGCACACGTCGAGTATTCAACGGCCGTGTCCGCCTCGGCCAATGTCGTTGCAGACCCTCCCACATCACACTGGCCCTCCTCCTTGTCGTCCCCGTGCTTTGCTCGCCCCCCGCGTCCGCGTTTGCCGCGGCGCGTCTTCTTGGTGTGTTCCTGCTCGGCGTCGCCATGACGGAAGTTTGTGCCATTCGTCAGCGAGGGATCTGCGCACTTGGTCGCCGATCCGTTGGCGACGGCCGCATTGTGTGCCTTGGCCAGCTGCACGCGCTCCATTGACGGGGTGACGCGTTTGGCGGGAAAATGAGCCAGGTCGACGGCCGTGGCCCAAATGCGGCCCGGGCGCGTGATGGCCGTCGGGGCCGATGGTTTTGCGGGCGATGCAGCGTGTTTTTGCGGCGATGCTGGTGCGGGCTTGGTGGGCGACGGTGAGCGGGCAGAAGCAACAGCGGCGGCCGAGGATTTGAGGTTGGTGGCGGTAGCGATTGGGGCAGAGTCGGGGCCGCTGTCCGAGTCGCTGCTGCCTGAGCTGCTGGCTTGGGTTTCTTTGGATTGGGCGTCGTCATCGTCGCTGCTGCTCGACGAGTCGTTGCTTGCCTCGAAAGCTTGGTCGGACGAGGACGAGGACGAGGACGATTCGTCAGAGTCGGAGCTCGAGTCGGAATCCGAGGTGGTATCGGACCCAGAGTTTCCTACAAATGCAGCAATAAATGAGTCGGAAATGACATTCGAGTGGAAACAAAAAGAAAAAGCTTACGAACCACGACTTGTCACGGACACATTGATCCTCGCCAACAAGTTATCAAAGGCTTGCGACACGCCATCGTCGCTGCTGTCATCGCCATGATCCCCCATACCAGCGGGCCCCTGACCCATGGGTCCAAACAAGCCCATCATGGTGGACGGCGACGAAATGGGTCGCTTGGGCTTGGGCTGGGCGGCACGCGCTTGCGATTCAAGGTACGCCTGCAGTTCAAGATCGTCGTCGCCCGAATCGTCGTCGTCGTCGGCGTCGTCCTCGCTGTGGTCTGAATCGGAATCGACAAATGTGCCCATAAGCCCGTTGCCCGTTGGCGTCACGTCGCCATCGCCGTCTTCGTCGTCGTCAAATGGGTCCAGGTCGCCACCCTCAAACGGATCCGCATCTGCTTCATCTTCAAAAGGATCCACGCGCGCAGCCTCCTCCTCCTCGAAATGGTCCACCTCTGAGTCAGATTCGTCATCATAGTCCTCCTGGTCGTCCGCACTGATGGCCTCGTAATCCGAATCCATGGACGACTCTGACGACGAGTCGCTTTCAATGACCTGGAGCTTACTGGCTGCCTTGGCGGCACTCTGTCTCCGTTTCCGCCCAATTGACTGGTCCTCCTTGTCACTCTGCACTTGGCGCATTGGTTCCTGCGTAGGCAAAACCGATTCAATCAAGCCAGCAATCCTGCGCGTGACGGTTTCGGCAATCTGATGCACCAACAAGGGGTCTGCCTCGGGCGGCACCGCCGCGGCCTGACTTGGCTGGCCGGCTGATCCAGGGGCAAGCGACGGCAAGGGATCCACGGCATTGCGCCTGCGCTTGAGCGAAGGGCCACGCGGTCGGGCGGGCACGTTCGATTTGGAATCCGAGTCTGAGGACGATTCGGAAACCGAGTAACTGGACCGCTTGCGCTTCTTTCCAGGCAACGGCTGCGCGCTGAAACTGGAGCTGGCGAGCTCGTCCGCGGTGGGCAACGGCAGCCTGCGTCCGGGCGGTCGCGGGACGTATCGGACCGTGACCTGGTCGCCTGGCTGGAGGAGGTCAGCGACCGGGTCGGTTGCGGGCAAGAGAAAGTCGTTGGAGAGGTACAGGCGCGGGACCGGGTGTGCTGGGTGCAGGGCCAGAGAGAAGCGGGAGGCGATCAGGGTGGCGAGATGGTGGATGGTGGACGGGGCGGCGCTGGCGGCGGCTGGGAGGGCGAGGACGACGCGAGAGGGCGGGTCAGACCCGGAAGCGGCGGGTGCGCCAGAGTCGGAGGCGCTCGTGTCTGGAACGAGGGTGAGAAAGAGCCGCATGTTGTTGTTGTAGTGCTTGGTGATGAAGAGTGATGTGATTCGATCCGCCCTGAAATGCTGTGGTTTGCGTGGATTGCATGCAGGTTGAGGTGCCGTGACGTGGAATGGGAGAAGACTGATCCAGCAAATGAAAAGGGGAAATGCAGCAGGTGACAAGTGTCGTCGCCGTCTTCCCAGTCTGTCAGCAAATGGTCAGTAGCGAATGAGTGAGAGTTGCCGTCCATCCCTCGATCTGTATTTGTACTTTTTTTTTATTTTTGGTGCCGACTCTGTGTCGACTCTGATCGCGATCGGCGACACATTTAATTGAAATTGTTATTGATGCAAGTGAAGCTCGCCCATTCTCCTCTCATTAGCAGCTATCGCCCCACTCCCCACATCACACATTCAAGCACATTCCGTGACGCTGGCCGTTCCCCCCGCTTTGACACAACCCCATTCACCACCCTCTCCCACCACCATGACGACCGAATTCAAGTTCAACCGTGACCTGTCTTCGACAACCTCAAGATCAACGGCGAAAACTTCCTCCCCTGGGACGACGACCTGCTTGGCTATGCCAAGATCCGTGGCCTGGAACACACCTTGGATGAGGCCACGACGAACGACGCCGACGGCACCCCCGAAGCAACCCGCCGCCGCGAGCAAGACGACGCAGCCATGCGCGTCATCATTGACGCGCATCTCGACGATGGCTTGCGTGCGTGACGTGTACCATGACGTCCGCAACCCGGCAAAGGTCCGGGCGGCAATCAAGGACAAGTTTGCCCTGGCGGTCAAGGCCATGACGGCCCAAGTGCAGCAAGAATTTCGCGCGTTTGGCGTGGATCGTTGCGGTTCGCTGGACGAATACGAAACGAAGCTCGCCGCCCTGACCAAGAAGATGAAGCTATGCGGCTTCAAGGGCGACGTGACCGAAACCGAGCTCATCTCCAAGACCGTGGAAACGCTCGGCGACGCAAGCCTGAGGACGATGCTGCGGTCGAAGGGCCTCACGTCGTTCAACCAACTCATGCTCGAACTGCGCGAGCACGAGACCACGGACAAGGTGGCGCACTAGCGCGCCCGCATGATCAGCAAGACGACGGCTGCCGAGGTGCACGCGACCACGGCCAAGACTGGCGCCAGCCACGCCCATCCGTACGCCGGCGACCAGCGGGGCCAAAGGAGGAACCCCAAGGCGGGTAGGCGCGCGCCCAAGGACATGTCCAGGGTGAAGAGCTTCGCGTGTGGCGTCCAGGAGACGGGGTTGTGTACCTCACCAACGGCGGAAAAGCTCTTGCGATTGGACGGTTGTGTCACATGGTTCAGTTCTCACATCAGGGAAAGGACCAGAACTGGGTTGTCGTTCAGCGTATGGAAGTCATGCATCAAGAAATGGCAGCCAGTACGCGGGCACATTGGCAGGGACTGCACGGCGTCGGCCGCGGCAAAGGCCGCGTACCAGCAGAGCCGGGCTAACGAGGCCGGCAGCGCTAGGCGGGCGCAGGCCAACAACATCGAGGTGGCGTTGGGTGCACAAGGCATCATGGCGTTTGGTGAGGTGAATTGCGTGGACGTGACTGGTCCCTTCACCCTGCCGACCAGGGACAAGCCGGCAGTGTTTGGTGGTGAGGCGTACGCGGGCGAAGGCTCGAGCGCGACTGACGACCCGATGGAGGTCGATGACGAAGGTTCCGTTGCGGCGGGCAGTGGCCAGGAGGAGTCTGTTTGACGACTGCCTCCTGGATTGTGGGACGACGCATTGTGTTTTGAAGAGCAAAAGGTTGCATCCAGCGTTGCATCGATTGCTGCTTTCATAAATGAATCATCTCCTTTCACTCCAAATCACAACAACCGAATAAAGCTTCCAAATCATGCACACATGTGCATGCATTCATCAATAACACTCTCCGCATCATTACTCCTGAAATCGGCACACTCAAACACCATGACGGACCGCTCCCGCTCCCGCTCGACCTCACCCCCTGCCACCGCCACCGGCCCACGGATCTCGCCGCACGCCTACTTTGCCGCCCTGCTCCACGCCTTCAAGCATGTCGACAAGCCCATCCTGGGCCTGCTGCTCGCCCCCGCCAGCAACCCAACGCTCGTCTCGCGCACCATCCCGCTCACCCACTCGCCGCTTGCGCGTGCGGCCTCCACGCTCGATCTCGCCTCGGCCATGCTGCCGCATGCACTCAATGAGGCTGGTTTGGTGGTTGCGGGCGTGTACGTGTCGCCACTGGCGGGAACAACGCCAAAGGGTAAGGAGGTGCCGCTCGATGCCAGTGTGTTGGCGGTTGCTGCACAGGTCCTTGAGCAACTTGGCGCGCGCAATGGCTTTGTTGCTTTGGTAAATCATGGACATGCTTTTTTCGTTTGCTTCTGTGATTGTGGCAAAAGTCTCACTCGACGCCATCTTTCAACTTATAGCTCGATACAGCAAAGATCGTCGACCATTCAGTCATGGCGCTGTCTTCCGCCACATCGGGCATCCGGTTCGTTGCCTTTTCTGCACAACAACTCTCCCCAACACACTTCTGACTTGTGTTGTGGTTGACCTTCTTTTAGGCTAACCTTCCACGCGCCACCATCCACCCTCAAGCGACTCGTTGACGTGCTCCCCGTGGCCGAAGACTTTTTCGATTTGGATGACCATTTTGAAGACATTTCGCGCGATTGGATTGCCAATCCATTGGTGTGGCGACTTTTGGACAACGTCTTGCAAGAGTAGCGGAAAACGGGCAGGCCATTGGGTCGTGCGGTGCAGACATCAAAATACATTCCAGCCATTTTGCAAGCAAATATGCTAAGAGTTTGAGATCGTTGAATATCATGATGATACTAACTGTCAGGTGGAGAGTACGCAAAAAAAAGGAACAATACAACAGAGAAAAAAAATCAACCAAAACAAAAGAAAAATCATCACCCTAATCAATCCTGATCCCTCTCTTTACTCTCCACCCTGCTGCTGCTGCTCCCCACCGGCACCATTCGCCTTGCCCTTCTTGCCACCTTTCTTTGCATGCGGCCGTGCCTGCAAACTGCCCGACTGCATCAAAAATTGCTTGTTGCGGTGGCGCTTCTTCTTTCCTGGCGAATCCGTCGCCTCCTTGGCGTCTGCAGCACCATTGGCCGCATCATCCACATCTGTTGCTGCGGCAGCAGCATCACTGGTCGAAACAAGAGCCGGCGTGGCAGTCGCCGGTGCAGGCGACACGACCGTCGCGGCGGGCGCGGCCGCTACGGGCAAGGGCACGGGCACGGGCACAGTCACAGGCAGAGGCAAGGGCACCTGGCCGGGCACCGCATACGGCGTGTACATGGGCATACCAGAAATGCCCGCGGGCCCCGTCCCGGGCGGCGGAAGCATCATGCCCATCAGGTGCGGGTTGTAGGCCGTGGGCGGCATTCCACCGTGCATTTGCATTTGTAGCTGCAACATGGTCATGGTTGGATTCGGCTGCATCCCGTAGGCCGCCAGGAGGTGTGCTGGCGGCGCATACGGATATTGCACGTGTCCGGCGGGGACAGCTGCTCCAGACGCAGGGACTGGGGTAGGTGCGCCCGAGACAACAGGTGGCGGGGGTGGTGGGAACATGGCAGCAATGGGCCCGGGCAACGGGATCGGCGGTCCAGCCGATGTGGTTGGGGACGCGAGTTTGGGCGACTTCGGGCCCGTGGCGGCCGCGGAAGGAGCACTTGTGGCCGTGGGCGACTTTGGCATCGAGGGCGAGGTCGGAGACAAGCCCGACGGGGTGAAAGGCTTGGCGTTGAGGTTGAGCAATTGCTTGAGCGACGACGTGAGCATGGCCGCACTGGTCGACGTTGGCGAAGTCGGCGCTGCGGTGGTGGTAGCACCCGCCGCAGGCGGTGCGTGCTGTTGCTGCTTGAGCATGGCCAGCAGCTGTGCGCCATCAATCACGGGCTGCTGTGCGGCAGCACCGCCATGCGCCAATGCCGAGGTCGGTTTCGACGCCGTTGGCGTCTTTGATTGCGTCCGTGGTGACGATGTAGCCCGCTTTTCGAGCTTTTGCGGTTTCGCTGGCGACGACTGGGGGCGAATGTGGTATACTTGGCCGAGCGAGTTGGACTCTGCAGCCGCGGGGCCATTGGCCGTCGCGAGGCGCGTAGGCGACACGGTGGTGCGGCGGGGAGGGCGCCACGCGGGTTCTGCGGGCGCAGCTGCTGGGCGAGGCTGTTGTTGTGGTTGTTGATATTGCTGCTGCTGTTGCTGGGGCAAGAGTTGCTGAAGCTTGTCTGGGGATGGGATCGTCGTCTTCATCCACTTGAGCTTGCCCTGCGGCTTGCTTAGGTTGAGCAGCTCATTCTTGCGCACAACCAGGCCTCGCAAATCGTTGCATCTACTCACAAAAACGACCGTGCAAGCATCAAGTCAGTTTCACAAAACAGAGGAATAGAGCAACTGTCCACACACACAAAAAAAAATACGTACCGGCCATGCAGATTGGACCCGCCCATGAACGTATCGTCAAACAGAATCTCAACATACTCGCCCTCGACACCAACCACATACCCATGTGCACCCAAAGGAGCCTTGCCTCGATCCGACACACAAAGGACTCGATCACCAATCGCAAACTTGTGGTCGATCAAAATGAGCGGGGCAAACTCGGACTTCATAACAAACTCGGCTGGCACATCCTTGAGGTAATGCATGTTGGGCGGACCCGGTGGCGGACGACAGCGCAGTTTATCCTCGAGCGTCTTGATCTGATCCGCATCCATGGCGTCTGCAGTGAGCGGCACCTGGCTAAACTCGGCCACGGGCGACGCGCGAATCCAGTCGCGGATGGTTTGCAACTTGTCCTTGGCGACGGCCTCAGGGAAGAAATCAACGTCGCGGTACATGGACGAATTGGAACCGGATTCCGGATTCGAATTGAGGCGGTTGACAAAGTCCGGGAAGGCATCGCAAAACGACTGGATCAACGTGACGGCCTTGCGCGAGTACTCCCACCCGTTCTCCATGGACTTGCGCGTGTACCCGAGAATCTTGTACCCTTTGCCCTCAAACTTCATTTGCAATCCCAAATTCCACCTGGGTTCGCGGTCGCGCGAAGGAACCGTCGTCATGACCACGTGCAGGGACGACGTCAAGCGACTCAAGGCAAATGGCGACAGCTTGACACGATGCGCCACCTTGTTGGCTGGCAAGTAATCGTCCTTGTTGCCCTTGTGGATCCGGTGGCCCAGTGTCATGTAGTCCTCGACTTGATCCTCGGGCACACCATCCAACATCAACCGCGTCTCAATCACGCGTAGCTCCAAATTACCCTCCTTGCTCACGCCGGCAACCATAGCAGGCGACCCATACCAAGCCTTTCCCAAGTAAAACACGCGCGTGTTGGGCGGAAACTCGACGGCCAGCGGCAAGGCCTTCTTTTCAACAAACCGCGGGTCCACGTACCCAACATCCTTGCTTTCGACCACGAGCTGCCACGGGTACCAAATGACCTCATCCTCATACAAGCGTTGCGTGCGCCCGTCGAGCGTGCGCTCCATGCCCTTGATGACACGCACCCCAACCATGAGCGACACGTCGTCCATGACCACACCAAACCGGCGCGACCGCCATTGAACGAGGTTGCGCCCGCGGGCGGCCCACACGAGCTGGTCATTGTCGGAGCTGGCCCAGGACTTTGCCGACTTGGGGGTGCCCTTTTCGTACACTTCTTCCCAATCCGCCACTTTCTCGACGAGGCCCTCGACTAAGAATGGCCAGTCGACGAAAATGGGCTTGCCGAGCACTCGCTTGGCGACATCCTTTGCCCTGGGCTGATCCTTGGTCACGGTAATCACGACCGTCTCGTTGCGACTCTCCATCTGGAACACCTTGACACCATGAACACCAATCGTGGCCACGTGCGGCACCAAATGCAAAGACGGGAACCCACACATGGGCTTGACGCCGTCACACAACCCGCGCTTGTACCCAGAGGCCGGGACCTCGGGCAGTGTAAACACCTCGTCCTTGCACCGCGCGCCAACGAGCGGTGGAAACTTGCCCGGCATGGAGCTTGGATACGTGAGGTCCTTTGGCGCATTGGGATCAAACGTGTACACGTGCGCATTGCCAAACGAGTTGCGCATTCTTTCCTCGGCAGAAAGTCGGGCCTCCTTTGTCTGAATGGCCTTGAGCAGCCGGTCTTGGTCAATGAACGGGATCTTGACAACGGCCTCCCAATCGGCCTTTTTTCCGTTCAAGTCTTGCTCGAATTCCGTCGGGTAAAAGTCAATGATGGGCGAGTTTGGGTCCGTCATGAGCTCTTGCAGTGGATCGGGTAAGTGCGAGCGTGAAAAGGCGGGCAAGACACCCATGAGCTGCTCAAAGGGGAGGAAGGGCTTGCCGAAATCAAAGTCCACCGACACGCGGGACAAGTCGACTTGCACAAGATCAGAAATGTGCGGAGAATAGTGGTAGGGGTAGAACCAGCCCCAGCTCGCCACGCCGTTGTAGTAGTACAAGAGCACCCACTGCAGACCGCGCAAGTACTCGCCGAGCAATGCTTGCAGGGCATCGGGCCCACCCTGGTCGACGTTCTTGGGATCGAATTCGAGCTTGTTCGTGTAATAGTACCGCTTCCAGTTGGCGTATTCGATGGCGTAATCCGTGGCCGCATCCGCCACGCCGCCGTCGGCCGCCTCCAAGTCCCATGCGTCGGGCTGGTCGGGCACCACTTCATACTTGCGGAACTTTTTCAAGTGCCGCTCACGCGGCTCGTCTACCTCGTCGTCACTCAGGTCCTCCTCCTCGTGCCGAGCAACAATGAACGTCTCGGGTTCGCCATCGCCGGCCTCGTCACTTCCGGCGCCGTGGCTGTTTCCATTGGCGGGCGCTTCCGACTTGACGAGCATAAAGTTCATCTTGAAACACATTTGCTCGAGGAACGCGCGATTGATGGGATTGGTCACGGTGACCTCCTTGGTCAAGAGCTTGCCCTGGACCACATCCTTGATGGCCTCGACAATGGCCTTTTGCGACTCAGTCATCATCTTGAGCTTACCCGTGGCCGCCAACGTGGCGTCCTGGACCGTCGCCACGGTCGTGACTTGCCCACCGCCATTACCCTTCTTCTTGGTTGCGCCTGCCGTCTTGTTATGCTTGCCCTTTGGTCCCTTGCGTCCACCACCTCCGCCGCGCTTCTTGCCGCCCCCGAAACCCTTTTCCTCCATCTCGACCAAATTGCCCTCCTCATCGTACCCAAAGTACTGCTCAAAGGCATCCCGCTCGACATCCGTCATCTCCTCGAGCACGCGAATCAGCGTTGGGAAATGAATCTGGCCGTGCTCGTGCATGTAACACTCTGCGTCGCGCATGACACGCTTGTACACGTCGAACATGAGCGAGAGGGCGCCTTCGTTGATATGCAAGTTGGGCAAGTGCGGGATGAAATCGTTGCCGACAAACAAGGACAGCAGGATAAAGTCGTCAATCAAGCGTTCGGTGCTGTACTCGACCCGCATGGCGTCGGCCACCTTGAGCTCGGCAAACTCGTGCGTCAGGTACTCGCGAAAGATGGATAGGTGCATGAGGAAGAAGTTTTGCTGCTCGAGACCCGCGGCTTGCTGGGCCTTGACATTCTTTTTACCGAAAACAACCTCCTCGCGCAACAGCGAAAAGTGCGGCTCGTGCGTCACGAGACCGAGCATGATCAAGTCCGCGTCGAGGCCGTACAAGCAATGGCGCGTGTTTGGGTCGAAATCGGGCTGCGCCTTTGCGTGGCGAATATACTCCATGATCTTGTGCTCGCCCTCGCCAGGTACCTCGTGTCCCGACAAGATGACGCGCACGCATTGCCATTGCGGATCCTCGGTCATCTTTTTCCGCACAAAGTACTGCAAGTGCTGCGACAAGCGTTTCATGAAGGGTGTGCCGGGCGTGATGCAGTTGGAGTCAAAACGCTTCTTTGCGAGAGCCTTGACTTCGTCATCTTCGTCGTCCGACGTGGCCGACGACGCGTCGGTCGGGTTGTCGCCGCCGTCCGTTTCGCCCTCGGCTAGCATCTTTTGCTGCAGCATTTGCGCCTCGAGCGCCGTGCGGAACCGGCGCGACCGTTGCTGGTTCATCTTTGCGCGCGGAGCAACGCCGTCGATGGCCATGTAAAAGAGTTTCTTGGGCTTGATTTTGTGAAACAGGTGGTCAATGTAGTTGAAGATGGCGAGGAACATTTGTTCTTCGGTAAGGCGCAGTGTTGGGTCATTGCCGTGCGAGCAGTTGTGGACGATGCCGTTCATGTCGAGGTACAAGTTGTCTGAGGGCATGGATTCGAATGAGCATCAGATCACGCGTGTGAGCGAGTGTGTCAGCTGGGCAGTAACAACGAACCAAACTCGGGAATGCGGCTTTCCGTAATGAGCTCAGAGCACATTGGATAGCGCTCGCTGGGTAACGCCAAAAACGAGAAATGTGAGAAACATCACCAATTTCCCGCACCGGTAGTGGGACAAGCGAGTAACCAAATGCGTACCTGATCCATCGAAAGAATTTAGGGATACCCATGGTGGCAGATCAAGTCTCGTCGAAAAAAAAAGAGGTGCAAGAAAAGTGCGAATGGAGACAAGCAAGCCCGTTGTTGATCGGTACCAAAGGCTGAAAATCGCGAGATTTTGTGCGTGGATAGGGGAGGGCTGAAATGAGGGAATTGATCTCGTTTCAAGTGCTGGTGACTGCAGTTTGCAATCGTGGTGTGACTGTCTGTCGGGAACCCAAATGGTGAAGACAGCGAGTGACGCGAGAAAAACCTTGTCACGGCGCGATCGATCCACTTGGCGATTGAGCGAAAGAGCAGCTCGAAACGACGCTGTACGAGAGGCGAATGCACTGTTGGAAGATGGACTGCGCAGATTGCAGCAATGCCGGGGCGTGCGGTGACTGTGCGACGACGAACGGAGATGGCGGCTCAAACGAGGAAATGTGTCCGGTTTGGTGGGCGGGAGGCGTAGCACTTGATGCTGGAAAGGCGGCTGCGACGGTTGGCAGCAGGCCAGATAGAATCAAAGCGAATACGTTGCGATGCCAAGTGTTGTGTTGCGCAGTGTCTTGTCGTTGAGACAAGTCCAGGCTTCTTTATTTTCTGGACTCGAGTTCTTTTCACCAAATTTTGATTTTGCGAATCGAGTCAGTTTGCCAGTCAGATCGGCGTTTCCTCTCATCATCGACCCGGACAAACCCCACCACCCACACTGGTTGCCGACAATTGTTGCACCCTTGAGCCGGCAACACTCCTGATGCTGACTCGAATCCACATGATACTTCAAACTATGACATCGCTGCACGACTTCCGTATCCTCGAGACTCTACTGTGGGTGCCTGCCTCGCTAGTCCGTCAGCACAACGTGCTGCTCTGCGCCAATCATGATCTGAGCAGTCGGCATCTCCAAGTGGCCACGCCCAACGGATCCTCCATAGTCTTCCTATGGTCGCTGCACCTCGATCGTCTGTCCAAGGCTCTCCTCCAGCTTCCCGTCAATCTCGGTCTCGGGTCACTCCCGCGTGAGGTCGTGCAAATGGTGACAACTGACGCGACCGATGCAGTACTGGCCCACATACTCGCCGCCGCGAGACATGCATCCGACAATGAGGAGGTGTGCTTGCGGATTCGACTCTTGGTCGATTTGAATGGCCGTGCTACGGTACAATCGGCACCGATTCCGTTTCCCTCAACCTTGTCCTGGTCCATTCCCATTTGCCCGCCATCAATACGTGATGCGTCATCCATGAAAGATTGGTGGGCGGCAACGAGCCCGGCCGCGCCAGGCGCCATCACTATGCACCTCGATTTGTCGAATCCAATTTCCACGTTGGAACAGCCCACTCTGTCTCCATTCCCGTCCGATTTCCTCATTCACAAAACGACCCATCGGACCATTTGCGATTCTGCCCAGTTGCGTGCCAAGTCTGCCTTGAACCTTGCCCCCGACGTATGGATCGATGTCCTCCTGCACACTAGATCGGGATTTATCACTGAGTCGTGCATTGCCAACATTGCCGTTCTTTCCCCTGACACGCAGCAGTGGACCACGCCTAAAATTGACGAGAAAGGCGGTGTTTCGTTGTTACCTGGCTGCATGCGATCTGTGCTGCTGGATGACAATGTGATCCATGAAGGTTATGTGCCGTTGACTTGGGTCACAGAGCTAGGCATGCCTGTGGTTGGATTCAATTCCGTTCGAGGATGCTTTCCGGTCAACGTCAAGTTGCTACACGGCTAGTTGGGCAAGCAAAGAGCCCATGTATTCGGGTGTACATCTTTATACTCATCCGCCAATATACTTCATTCTCCTCACACTCCCACATCAATCGTTGTGAGCAAGGAACTTGCAGGGCATCGCACGGCCCCCATCAACTGAAATCAACCACAACTGATCGCAATATTGGCGTCCGGCTCCTCTGCACCAACTCTGCATCATTCTCGCCGCTACATCCAATCTTGACACTGGCGCTCATCGATACCAGCGCCTCCCGGCTCGCCTCCGAAGAAGAGGAGCTTGAGCTTCCCGACGCCGGCGACGCCACAACAACTGAATCGACCCTCGGCCTCATTCCCAGTGCGCCACCTTGCGACCCAACGCTTCCAGACACCAGCATCAACTCCCTCTCAATCCTCCTTGTCTCAATCACATGCCTGCACCACTCTGTCCAATCGTCGACGGCCCCAGGAAACCCAGGGGAATCAAACGCCAGTACCCACTCGCTGCTTGCTGCGCCACTCGCTGTCGCTGCGCGAAACCTCAGCGTGCGAATCCCGCTGCCATACACGGGGACTTGCCATGTCGGAAACACAAATGCGTCAATCGCCACGGGGACCAGCTCGGTCGACACGCCAAACTGCAGGGCGCGCGTGGCAAACGGCAACGACACATACATGGTAGTGTTGTCGAGGCGAAGGTGGAAGGCATGCAGCAACCAAATGAACCGAAACACGGCCGCAAACACGAGCATCACGGCCAGACCCACAAGAACGGCCGTGACTGACGTTACTGGGTGCACGTACGCATCAGGAACTAGGCCGAGCCTTGGGACCACAAGATGGACCAGCGTGACCATGTTTCGGATGACCATCCACGCATAGTACCCATGGCTCGCAAGCACCAAAGAAAACTCGACTGCGGCCGCGACCTTTGGCCCACTTTGCCCACCGACCTTCTTGTGACCCACAATCCACCAATCCACGCCTGCATACGCGACAAACGGCAACACGAGCATGCCCAGCAGAATCACGTTTTGAACGCCTGGGTGCATGCCGCGACGGGCTTGCCCATCGATCCAGCGCGAGATCCATGGCAGAGCTTGCACGCATACGGGCTTGCCAATCCCGCCCAGCGATGTCCGACAAAGAAAGTGTATTTGAACCGCCAGGACTAGGAACGTGCCGAGCAGAACAATGGCCAGCGCAATCAAACGTTTTTGCACGACGGCTGGGTAGAACGATTGGGTAAAGTTTGTGCGTGGGTCCGAGGGCGGTTTGGGTGGGTACAGTGTGGGCTTGTTTGGGATGGCAGGAATGGTTGACGAGGCGACTTGCGAAGGCGATGGGTCTCGGATCGGAAGGTACGGAGGTGGTGGGAGTGGCAGCGAGTCGGTCGAGGAGTTGGGATTCTGTGCATCGGGTAATGAGTTGTAGCTTGGCGGGCGAGTGCAATGTGGTGAGGACGGCCCAAAGAGCGACGAAAGGGATATACGTCGAGACATGATGTCGTTGTCTATTCTTGGTTCTCTATCGTTTCGTCGAGTGTATGATGCAAATCTTTGAGTTGCAGGCGGTTGTGTCTATAGAGAAGGCATTCATTAAGCCTACTATCTGCGAAACTGTAACTAATCTTTGTAAGAGCTGCAGCTTTGACTGTGAGACGTCTTGGTAAGGTGGTGGATTTCGATCGCATTCGAAACTGTCGATTGAAGACAGTATCGCGCTTCACCCACACAGGCCATTGTTCGCACCGTCAAGACCAGCTTTGTGATCCTTTACCTGTAATCCAACCGGCATTTGTACGCCAAATCAACACAATACTCGATGCAATAATAGAATCTGGACAATAGAAGATCGATACAACCATGCATCAAATGTTTTCCAAGGACACGACCTGGAACCAACACGGGACGGTTGGTGCCACTTTGCTCGCAAACTGGGTCGAGGAACGCGCCGTGGGTGAGGAGCGCATCATCAAGGAGCGCAACGTGCCCTACATTTCTAGACAAGGACATGCGGTATGTATGCTCCACTGCTTTGGTGCAACGCTCGGTTCCTTACGCATTGTACTTTGCAGAATATTTTGGAACAAGACCTCAAGGAAGACACGGCCAAAAAGTACACGACCGTGTCACGTTTATCGTATCAGCCATCCTCTGCGGATGCCACGCGCAGGTATCCGGGGACCATGGGTAAGTTGCGGACCATGAAGGAGCGCGAGTGGACCAAAGAATCAATGTACGCTGTTTCCGCGATTCACGCGTTGGCGACTCTGTTTTGCTGAGCGGTGGCGATGAACATCACAGTCAATACCTCAAACCCAAGTACACTCCGCACCCGCCTGTCTATGAATCCACGACTGCCGCCTCTCACTTTCGCCCGGACTTTCACCCATCCATTTCCCCCGACCAACTCCCGCCCGCGGTCCTCAAAGCCATGTCGACCTCTGGTGCGCCCATCCCTCCCACTGATGCGCCAATTACCTTCTGGTCGCACCACATGTCTCGTGGCGCACACACGACCTACGCGTCGACCCCACACGGCATGCATCCGACAAGCGTCCAGCGCGCGTGTGTGGTTGCACACTCTGCGGTTCCGGACTTGCAGCCAACGACCACCGTTGACAGGATCAAGCGCGGCGAGGTGCCGCCGGTTGAGACGGCAGTGACCAAGAAGACGGCCAGGTTTGGAAGGCATACCGAGTTTTCGACGCCCATTGAGACGACGTTGTCGACGCCGCACAAGTAAACGGGGGATTGGAAGGTTAGGGTACAACAGTTGAATACCGCTCTGGTCGAGTTGAGAGGGTCACGGCTGTCACATGTGACGTTTTCGACAATGAATACACATACAAAGATTGATAGACACATAATGTAAACTCGCCGGAGTTCATGACCATTTACAATCCCAAATCAATCCAAAGCCGGGGTAAAAAGTCTATATTGCCAGCTAACGAGGAGGAAAATGCGATGCGTATCACGGGAATGCTGATGCGCCGCACTTACAATTCTGCCTCGATGGGCTTGGTGCGAACCATTCGGTACATGTTGCCTCGCCGTGACGCAGGCGATGGTGAGGGAGACCGACTTCGCGAAGCTGCTGCCGCCGTTGCGTTGCGGTAATAGTTGAACCAAATGATGCCAGCCAGTGAAATGACCAAACCCAGTACATTTTGGAGCGTGAGGGTATCACCAAACACCACCATGGCGGCAGAGATGAGCACGACTTCCTTGGCCAAACCTGGTGTGAATGGCGGACGTGAGGAAGAGAATTGGACAAGTGCGCAAAAACTGAACGAAATGCATACCGGCAACCGACAAGGCCAACACGGAACTGCCGTGAATCAACAAAAACTCGCTCACCACCATGGTGAACGCCAAAAACCCGCCCATGAGCAACACGACGATCAACCCAACGTCGCCTTCAAACACGCGTGTGTCCATGGGTTCCATGGTCAGCGAGGCATCGACAGCACAATGGCCATGAACGGAGTAAACGTGTACAGTGTCGTCAAGGCGCTCCCACCCGACGACCCGCGGCGCGCATTCCACTTCATGAACAGCTGCGTCAGCGACCAGCGCAGGCCCGAAAATCCCGACGCAATGAACGCCAGCGTCATGCCATACGGCGTGAACACGGCCTCGCCCTTCACAGCAAGACACACGCCTGTGAAAATGACGAGAATGATGACAATCAACCGCGGCGTAATCCGCTCGAGGCCAAGGGCCCACGACGAGAGCAAGACAAAGATGGGTGTGCTGTTCTTGACATAGATGTACGCGGGCAGGGTGATGTAGCGAAGAGACGTATTGCTGAGGGCTACATCGGCAGCGGCCCCAATGGCGGTGGGCAGGGCATAGTAAAGGTAACCGGATTGGAAATCGGTGAATGAGAACGTGGACCGGAAATTGGCAAAGTGATGCGGTGCGATGACGTGGATCACCAGTGAGGCGAGACCAAACTGGATGATATTGTGCAGGGCCGATGCACCAACTGGAGACTTGAAGTTCCAGTACTTGTCACCAAACAACTGTTTATCTATAGGAGGAAAGGAGGAAACAGTAAGCACGTTGGAAATGAAGCAGATTTTCTGCATCTTTGATGGGCAAATCAACATACTGTAGATACTTAACAGGTCAAGTATTTGACAAGAGACATAATGAAGCACGTTAACACAGTGCCTCTTCCGAGCCGCGAGGATGGGTCGCGATCAAACACACCTGAGAAAGGTCGACGCAGTATACCACCCTGCAATGTATATGGCATTGCGCATGTAGGCCGCGCGGTCCAACTGTGCCATGATGGCGATTGGGCGCTTGGAGTCAGGGGAACACGTTTTGAAGGTGGTGTGCAGGGGTGCGAACGAGCGAATGGTGGAGGCTATGCGATTCGACAGTCTGACTGGGGCTGTCGGCTACATTGGTGGTTGAGCTGATGTCAAGTCAGTTCATAGAGTCCATGGCTGTATTCCGCTTGCCATGCCATGAGAGCTATTCTTTCGTTGGTTATACGGTCCATGAATGAATATTAATTCGAAGCAATACACTATGTATGTTATATGCCGCCACACAGCACCTTTTGTAACCTGAACCTGGCCGTCGATCCGTCGAAGATCACTTCCTGGTCCCTTGTGCTTGATTTTGATTCCGCCACCAGCAAAGAACGTTGATTGGCAAGGAGTGGACAAAGAGCTGAAAGAGTGCCCGCGGTTCATGTCAATATGTATCAATCACTCCATGCAATCAAGCAGAATGCAGCCAACAGTCGCTCCATGCGGCAGCTGTCCTCGTCATGCCTGAGTCTGGCCAGGCGCTCTCCGACCATCCAAAAGTTGCCTCAAGCCAACACAGGCAATGATCCACATCCTCATCCTCCGCCGCTGCTGTTGGCCCCTATTCTGAGCCATGACCAACACCTGTGCCGTCAATTCAGACCAGAAACTTTCGTCCAGACCCCGAACAGCGTCTACATCTCAAGCATCGCCCTTAGTCGCCGCAGACGACCCGCCAATCTCTCCACCACGCTAGACGATGATAACCCGTCACCACCAGGTGCACCCGGATCGACCAAAGCGTCCGCAGCGGCCACCCATAACCCCAGTCCCACATAACCCAGATCTCGACCTCCACCATCTCGTCACCACCCAGCAACGAACGCCGTCGCAATCCCACCTCGATGCCGCACAATTCTTCTTTCGTTCCTTCCCACCCAAACTCGTTCACTCGCTTCACCGGTTCAGCCGCGAATCCAAAATACCAAGCCTGGGCAACTACCCAGAGGTGCATTCTTGGGCCCATCAAACGCCGGAAAGAGCAGCCTGCTCAATGCCATGACCATTAAACCAATGGGCACCACAAGTAGCAAGGCAGCGCGAACCTCGCAGCGGCCGGGATCGACGCAAACAGTCAATTTCTACAACGTGGGCGATCGGTTGACGCTCGTCGACATGATGGGATACGGCATTGGGTCACGGAAAGAATGGGGTGCCGCGATCGAGGGATACTTGTCGAACAGGAGCGAGTAGGTTGACTTTGAAGCCCTTCCTTTTTTTTCATTTTGCTCCTCGTCCACTGAACCATCCAGCGACACGCATCCAGGCTCAAGCACGTCTTTTGGCTTCTTCCCGCACACCCATCCCACCCCGACGAATTCGATCTCGCCATTCGCGACTTACTCTTGTCCTTGAACGTCCCGCACACGGTCGTGCTAACGCAAATCGACCGCATTCCGTCAACAAACGCCTTTTTGCGTGTGCTCGACAATGTCCATCGGCAAATCGTGGATCCCATGGGTGGCTTTTGCTCCTCTGTCTTGCCCACGGCGTCCGTTGACAAGTTTGTGCCGCAGTGGGATGCGGCCAGGTTGGGTACCGGAATGGTTGCCAAGGAGTTGAGAAAGGTGATGGCCGAGTCGAACGTGAGTAAGCGGGATGGCGACTGGCGTTGGGGTGGGTAACTGCTGCATCGGATCAAGTCAAGGTGCAGCAGCCAGGCGCAGCAAAGCCATCCACCAAGGGCCAGCCATTCACACTGTCGCGACCCGGGGTCGCTCATGTGCAAATGCAAGTGCTCAAGGCGGCGGGCCAGGATATGGAAAAGTGGCGAATCAAGATGAAGCGCGCAGGGATGGGTGGCGTGAAAAAGAGGCTGAGGACGGCCTCTCCAGTATTTGCATGATCGTGACGCTTCATTCCCTTTGATTACCACGGGCAGCTACCGCCCGAGGCGGCCTGGCTGCCGCGCCTGAGAGGCAGAGGCATGGCGTCTGGCGACAGCCTCCGGCTGTGCTCTCAGTGGAATTGAATTGCATGAGAATGGCCTGCGATATTGCATCACAATTTCATTGACATTGACCTCATACTATACGGCCGACGACTGCATTGTGTTGCCTTCATCAATGGACATCATGTATGGATGTCCGACCGTGGAAAGGACTAATCCACAGTGCGAACATGGTGCATGACAGGTCGTGTTCGGTGGTCACGCCGTGCATGGACGGCTTCATCACTTTACCACCGTGAATTCACCGTGGGGCCTTTGGAGTTGGACGTGTAGCTGTTGCATGGGTCCCGGATCTTACTGTTGCTTGTTGAGAAGATATAAATAAGTACTACCCGGTGGAATCCTTGCCGTGTGGTTGACACTTGACAACTTGACAATCTGACACCAACGATGAGTCCCATGTATTGAGATGACAGAAAGAACACCAATGCGGCAGCACAGAGTTGAAGACATCTTCGAGCATGAAAGCAGAGTTCTTGTAACCAACCACCACACCACTGGCACGGATACCTCTCCCTTGACTGCGTGCTTGTCCAACTTGGGCTTCATGCACTTGTTCACCGACTGGGTCATACTCTGCGATAAACATGACGATGGATCAAGTTAGCAAGAGCCATGCTGGAAAAATTGATCATGAAATAGAAGCAGACCAGGAAATGAATGATTCTGTCCAAGCACGACATTGAGAGACTCAAAGATCGATTCACGCGGCGAGAGGAATGCAATCTAAAGCACATCGTTACTGAAGACAATGGTCCGCAAACAGTGACAGATGAGCGCTGGCAGGAGGGCACTGGAGACGAGGCATTAGAATGGCATCTGCCCCTCAACCAGGTGTGATCCGAGTTTTCATTCTGAATCGAGGCAAGTCCCGAAGGAAGCAAGACACACGACCCGTCTTTACTCTTCTCGAGGCACAGTGTGGCGGGACTTACGGCCTTTCGGGTCGAGCGGGTCACGCTGACAGGTTTGCCAAGTTGGTTGGATGGACCATCCCAAGTCGAAGAAAAACCCCATGGGGGCATTTTCCAAGACCCTACACCAGTGCGAACACTGGGCGATTTCCAATGGCAGAGTACCGTCTGGACTATGAATAGTAAGGGGGCGCAGACGGAGTACTCTCGGGGCTGGAAAGGATGGTCGCGCTCATTTCGGCGGCATGTCACTGGTGCGCCTCTTGTGGTATTGCGGACGGATGGATACGAGCAGATGGTAACGTGCCCGGGCAAATGCTTGTGGTTGTTGACGATACTACCCGTCCAGTGCATCGAGTTACTTCATTGCATTCGTGAATATTGAATTCACATTTCCCGAGGAGCTTTTGTCGTTTTGTCGTTTCAACAGCTGGATCGGACTCGGCATCTGCAACAGGATCGCGAGTTTGGTCGACATGATGTTCGCACTTGCACCTTGCCGATGTGATTCTTGTCATCGATCTCAATATTGCACAACCTTCTCGGGCTACAATGATATTTATATAATCATAAAAACATACTTCGATGTAGAGGGCTTTCACATTCCCCGCGACACCGTTACATCCATCCAACTTTCGCTGCTGCCCGCTAAATCAATGGACATCTCATAGGTGGCAAGCTCAAAGGCGTTCCATATGAGAAATTCTGAATTGGCTGCCGGCCACGCGCCTTGGCCAAAATGCGCTCCAGGACGAGTTGGCGTGCGCGCATGTGGGTCGGTTGCGATGCGGATGTGGGCGCCTGGGTATCGGGCGACGGAACGGCTGCGCGTGTCGGTGGACACGTTGCCGAGCAGGTACCAAATACCGCACGTTGCAAGGCAGCCAGGTTTGCCGCGAGCGGAGAGGATCCGGCGCCGGCAAGTTCTTTTTGGCCTGTAAAGGCCACAGCAACCCACCACGGTTGCGATCCAACACGACATCCTTGGACATGTGGATGGTTGGCGGGCTGTTGGTTGTCGAGCCTCGTTGAAAACACCCGTGCCAGCACTTTGACCGGTGCGAGGTGACTACGCGCAGTTGGATTGGGGTCCATTGCTTGGCCTCGATACCGGCAGCGTACTTAGTCATGATCTTGTCCGACGACCAAGTCGCATCTGAATTAAAAAGAATGGCATTGTGCCAGTTGGTGGTGTCAACAATCATGTACGTTTGTGATGTGCGTCTGTTGCTTGGAATCACGAGTAAATGTGTACCTCCGACCACCTTGCCCGTGAAGCCCAACGGCGCGTGCGAAAGCGTGAGCTTGGCCTTCAAGTGATGGGTCAATTGAAACTGAAGTTTCTGCGGCAGTTTCAAGCATGCACGAGGTTGACGAAATTGTTGGATTCCGAGCATGAACTTGTGGAATCCGGCATGGATCCGGGCATTCTCGGCTGACTCACTTGACCCGATGTACCAGTTCTGCGAGCCCTGAGCCAGCGGTGTGTGTTGCAACGTAAACGCCAGATGCCGACTTGGTTGTTAAGCATTCGGCCTCTGACAATCCAATGCCAACGGACTCGAGCACTTTGCGGAGGGAGTCGACAAGAGGAACATTGCACCAATCTTCCTTGCCAGACATACACGTACAATCTGCAAGATCTTTTGCGTGCGCTTCTGCAATAACATCCAAAGTCAACCGCTCCTTGAGCGACATGACACCGGCTCCGGATACTTGGCTTGTGTATTCTAGTAATCCAAAAAAAACGAATGTGTTACACACGTCAGCATAGTGGACGGCCGTCTGAGAACACAGACAGGAAGAGGTAAACATACGGCATTTCATCAAGTGGCGCACTTCCAGCACTTGAGGTACTTGTGCACGTCCACGATGGCCCATTCCTTGCGGTGCTTCAAAACTTCAGCCTTGATCAAAGTCGAATCGTCAGCTTTGTGGGAGTTGAACCGCTCGCGACATTGTTGGTGTCATCGTTGGGTATATTGTCGCCGGCAACATGCTGCCAACCGAAACAGCGGAATCATGACGGTTGGATAAAGCGCGATTGGGTGTTGCCTCTGTTGCAGCTCTGGTGCGCGTTGGCAAACGACTCGAAATGTGTCTGTGACAACGCAGGAGAGCAGATTTGGCAACGTCAGATCCGCCGTTGTCTGGCGCAAACATGACTCTGGGTCTGGCCCCCAAACACATACTCGGGCATGATGATGTGAAAGCGTTGAGCCGAGCTTTGGTTTTGTACAGTGTCCGACGTCAAATAATGGCATCGAAACGCTTTGGCCCTGGCTGAGGTGGGCGACGATAGATGCCGAGGGTACTTGGATGGTTCCAATACGCTGTGCGACCACTTCGACCAGAACAAGATCATCCCCCGTGTGACGGAGGCAGAGTTGCCTGCTTGTGAGCAGAAATGCCCGTCATGCGGGGCCGCACCAAGGGGTCAAGGTGTATCCGCACCGTGTGCTTGATCGCTTGCATCACGTGTCGGGCCATAGTTGTGTGAGACCAACCGAGGTTGAGCAGGCGAGAGCGGGCGCCAGCACCTAATACTTGTCATGGCAACGGTGAAACGTGACGTCGTCGCCGGCGGTGGCCCCGTGTTGTTCCTGATTTTGCCGACAGTCACGATGAGGACACTCGGGAGTGCGCCAGATGCCGACCATCGCTGCGATCGTGGAACCAACCAACGGGAATCGGTCGAGGGCCGGCGAGTAGCAGCCCAAGGTGTTTCTCGACTTGTTTGGAAGCCGACAAGTAGACGGCGAACGCGAGGTTCAGCACGGCGAAAGCTTTGGCTCCAGCCAGCAGCAGAGATTTGGACGGCGCTTGCATAGATCGCGGGACAAGTTACCCAACATATGCCAGCGAGTCTAAAGTTGAGGCCAGGGGCCTGGACGACGACAAGGGGTCGAGTTGGCAATGGTCAGCGAGACTGTCATTTGGACTTGCATTGATCTCGAGTCACGACTCCGACCGTCCGGCGCGAGCTGGGCAGGCGAGGTGACAGGTGGTCGCGTGAAGGCTAGGAGCTGGAACATACCATGGATGGCATCCAGGAACTATTCCCAGTGCTTGAGCTGCCATGAATGCTTCAAGTGTCCTCCGCGCGAATCCCGGGCAACGATATGGCACCTGTCTTGGACTCTTGGTGCGTGGGACCCGCCCTTGGACGCTGATCAAATCTTAGCTTCAAGTTGGAGGGATGGTGAGCATGAGTGATGAGGGGGTTGGACTCAGAGAGGAATGAGATGCAAGTGGTATTCATCTTACGGCAGACTAATCAGGGCATGGTCGGAAACGAGAAAACAAAAAAACAAGACATCCAGGGAGAGTGGTGGTACAGAAAAGAAAAAAAACCGAAAACATCATCAAAACGGCCAACTTGCGCATCAATCAATATGCCTGGGCAATCACCTCCAATGCCTTCTGATACGTCTCCAACATCTCGCGACACTCTGACCGTGCCTTTGTCACCTCTGGATCCTCTTGCAACAGCTCCTCAAACACGTCGTCCCGATACAATTGCTGCACGAGCCGGTTCTGCAACGCCTCCTTTGTCTGATTGACCAGCAAGTGCATGACAGCCTTTGGCACGGCATCCGCAAGCGCCTTTTTCACGATCCCAAAGTAGGACGAGATGAGCGATCGGATCAATGCAATCGCAAACTCTTCACGTTCGCGGGTTTGCCCACCACCGCTACCCGTTGATGCGTCCACGCTGCCGGCTGCTTCGTGTCCACCCGCGGCATGGTCGTCGTCAAGCGCCAGCGCGCCGGGCGTCGTGATGGATCCCGTTGTTGCCGAAAGCGATGGCGACGTGACGGCGGCAGATGCAGCGGCGGCCGCGGCGGCCGCTGCCCCGGGTGACGTGGTGGCGGCAGACCGGCAAGCGAGCCCGACGCGGCAAGGCCCGGGCCGTACACGGACGGCGGGCGCTGTGCCGACCCAAACAGGTACGTGAGCAAGCCTTCGCGCTGGTGCGAGGCGGCCAGGGCAGCGGCGGATGCCGACGACGACGACGGGGTTGTTGCCCGGGGCGCACCAGGCGCAGACGACGATGACGAGCGCAAGGCCATGGATGAGAGCGACGCTTCAATGCCTGCCGTTCCCACCGACGCATTCCCGGCCCCATGCCCATGCCCACTCGCTGCGCTTCCACTGGGTACTGGCTCGTCAACCTGCGCATGCGATCGGCCGTCTCGCGCTTGCGCCTCTCCTTTTCGTACTTTTTCTCGAGCTGCGCCACGGCATTTGCCCCGCCAATAAAGTCGGGATGGCTCGTGTTGATGTATGCGCGCTGAATGGCGACCAGTGTTGTGACAAATGTCCGCGTCGGCAATAAGTGTTCCTTGAGCAACTCGGCTACGCCATCCAAGACCCGGCTCCGCAACACCGGGTAACGGCGGAGTTCCGGGAAACACGACTCGTGCGTCAACCGCAGCAACTCCTCGTACACGGTTCGACGCATCGCAGCGACGGCGATTCCAGACGAGCGATTTGGGGCTTGACGAGCAAGTCAAAGGCGGCTTCGGGGATAAACAGCGCCGGTCGCGAACCCGTGGCGTTGCGCATGGCAGTGCGGATTTCGCGAACCGAGAGGGCAGCTACAGGGTCCATGGTTTCCAGGGCGTGGCCAAACACTTGGTCAAAGATGTGGAAGAGGCGGGCGCCGCCGGAAAGTTCGGTGGTGGCCGATGTTGAGTTTGTGCCTTCGACAGAGGCGTTGAAATCGGCCGCATACTTTGTAATGAGGCGCAGGACGAGCGATTGCTATGGCAAGTAAAGTAGAGTGTGAATCATGGTGTGCACAGATGTTGACCATGGAATGAAAAGAATTGTAAACGTACAGGGGACTGTCCCTGCAAATCGCCTGGTCCCTCGCCGTACGTGGCCAGCTCTGCCTGCTTTGCCTGAATCAGGGCATTCAACTTGATCTTGAGATCCGGCAATCGCTCGCGAATATGCGCCATGAGCACCATATTCAGTGTGCGTGCCAGATTGGCCGTGCCAACCTTGCCCGGCAACCCAGCATACACTGGATGTGCGGCAAAATATTGAGCCTCGCGCTTGCGGGCATACTCCAAGCTCCGGCGCAACTCAATGTCGCGCTGCGACGATTGACCACACCGACAAATCCAAGGCGCAGCGGGATACACACGGCCAGACAAAATGTCGGCGGCAGAGGCGCCAGAGTCCATGAGATCGAGTTTGGTCAGCAAGCCCAGTGTACGGTTACCTGAAGGGTCGACTTCGCGCGCAAGCTTGAGCGAGTCCGAGTTGGCCAAGTCGACGTTGGCGGGCGACACGGCGAGAATGACGCAGTTTGGCCGAGTGATGTAGCCCATGATGAGTTCACGGATTTGCAGCTCAATGTCGCCAGGCTGGTCCCAACGGGGATCTTTGTGAGTCCCGGGAGATCGACCAGGGTCAAGTCCACCACGTTGGGCGAGTGGATCTTGAGGTGGATGGGTTCGGACGAAATGCCCTTGTTTGCGCCGGCGACGCGGGCCGTGTCTGCGAGATTTCGCGCATGACATCTTCAAAGTCGGTAAAGATTTGGCCGGGGGCGTGCAAGAACTCTGCCCATTCGGCGGCTGGTCGTCGTCGGGCGCGTGGGCGGCAGGGCGTGTTGGAGCTGGAGGACGAGCGGGCGGCGGGTGACGATGCCCGACCCCTTTGGCAAAAAGTCCTTGCCGACAATGCCTCGAGAACCGACGACTTGCCCGAGGACTGGGAGCCGACGACGGCGATTTGGGGCAGGTCGAGCGGCGAGTTGCCAATGGTGGACAAGATGTCCTGGACCTTGTTGATGACTGGAATGAGGTCGTGCATGGCAGACATGATGGTGGAATCAAGAAAATGGTGGTGACTGGGCGAAATGGAGAGTCTATGGTGGTACTGTGCGAGGAGGTCCTTGCGACTGGATTTAACGGCAGGGAACGACTTGGTTGCCCTTGAATACCGGGAAAAATCGGGATGGGCAGCTTGAGTCGAGCCGAGTCGGCGGGGAGATCGAGTTGGCGTCGAGTCGAGTCTGGCCGGATCCAGAGTCAGAGTCGAATGCCTGCTTTGCTGGAAACCGCAATGCCAACGGAAAGGAGCTAGAGCGGGGTGCTGTACTTTGTACGGAGGCAATTACATATGCATGGAGCTGGATGCTTGCTTGTCCACTGAGGAGAGAGAGAGAGCGTCACTTGGAATTTCACTCACACGGCGAGCAGACCACCTCCAATCCCAACCGTGTGTCGATTGCAGCTCTCGTCAGAAAGGGCCTCCGGTTCTCAGACTCGGACTCGGGCTCGATACAGCACCAATGCTGCCATCTCCGCTCATTCAAAGAATCCAGACAGTCGTGCTTGCCGCCACACGGTGCCGTATGTATTGGGTAGCGTGCCGTGCCCTGCCCATGCCCATGAGAGGCAGAGCATTTGAACAAAGGCGAGTGGTGCGCGATGCGCCACCGATCCACTGTCGATCCAAAGGGAGGGCCGCCGATTCCACGCGACTGAGCTCCTCTTTCGACTACGACTAACGACTAACGACTAACGACGAAAAACGCCTGTCGTCGTGCCTGCAGCTGGCAGCTGGCGAGGAGAGCACAGCCAAGATATCATATCTTAAGACTAGACTGCATACAGCTCGACAACACTATGCATCAGGCAGTCTTCTCATCCCCCACTACCGCTGCCACAAGCGCTAACGTGGTCGCCCTCATCACAGGCGCAAACAGGTCCGCTGCCTCGTCTCCCTGTCTCGCATGACCCGGACACTCAACACAATCAATACACGTCTGTAACACACAGCGGCATCGGCCTCGCCATCGCCCACCGCCTTCTCTCACTCTCCTACCTGGGCCACTCGGTCGACCCCCGTGGCCACACCGTCCGCGAAATGCCCGCCGTCCCGCAAGCAACACGCGTGACACTCATCCTCGCCTGCCGCAACCCCTCGCGCGCAAACCAAGCACGCAACCAGCTGCTGGCCGCGTTTCCTAACGCAGACATTCACTTGCTGCTGCTCGACCTGTCGTCGCCCGAATCCATCATCACGGCCGCCGCAGATGCCCGATCGCGCTTTCCCGTCATCACCCACATGTTTTGCAATGCCGGCATCATGCCCACTGTCGGCTTGTCATGGAAAGCCATTGTGCGTGACATTGTGTGTGATCCCATTGACCTCTTCACGTTGGGCACACACGCGTTCGTCCAGCCGCAAGGCAAACTCGACGCGAGCGGCCACGGCGAGGTGTTTATGGCCAACACCGCCGGGCATCATCTCCTCATCCGTGGCCTCGAGCCGGCACTTGTCGCAGGCCGTGCCAGGGTCGTGTTTACCAGCTCAAAGACGGGCATGCGCGAGTTTTTCAGTGACAAGGATATCGAGTGCCGGTGGGATCGCACCCATATCAGTCGTCAAAGTACGCACAGGATGCACTGACCACGGTTTTGAATGCAAAGTACAAGGACCACGGGTTATCCTTTTTCACGTTTTGCCCCGGGACCGTGTACACGGGTATTATTGCGATTCCATTGCCGGCCGTGATCATGCTTGGATTCTACCATCTCGTACACCCCACCTTTTTTTTTTTCTTGCTGTACACTTGACGATTAATAATCGTTCGTGATATCCCAAACAGATGCGCCTACTCATCCCATCCATGACCATCTCAACGCACAATGGCGCCACGGCGGCCTCCTGCTTGCCGCCCGTCCGCCCGCCGAGTTGGACACGCGCACAAAGTACTTTTCGCGTGCCTCGCCTACTGGCGTCCAATACGTCGATACCGTGGCACTCACCAAAGCGGCTGGTGTCGCGGACGAGGAAGAGCTTGTCAGTCACGGTCACCTCGTGGCCGAGGTTTGCGAAAAGATTTACGTTGCGGCGCTCATGGAGAATCGAGCACGGGTGGAGAGGGAAGACAGCATCAATGTTGCTGGTGCAGACGAGTAAACGTATTGACTAAATACATCTATGGTTAATGGTGATGAATATGAATACATGCTGCACGCTTTACTGGCCAATGTCCTTTTTGATTCCAACAACCACACAGTTCCTCGGGCTATCCACCTCATCAAACAAGGGAAACAAGGCACTCCACCCCTTGTCCTCGCCACCCACAACCTCTTGCATCCAGCAGTACCGGTCCACAAGAATCAAACTTTCCAGCGCACCCGCCATCAACGCCCGGAGTGTCCACATGAACGCAATCTTCCTCACCGCCTTGCCCTCCAAGACCCACTGCTGATAAAACGCCTCCAAGTCTTCATCTTTAGCCGCCCCTGTCCCCTCAACCAACGGCTTGACCCATGGCTTGCCCGCATGATCCACGGCCAACCCGGCACGGCCTCACGCGCATACTCGGGAAACGGCGGCAATGCGCCCCTT
Organism: Catenaria anguillulae PL171; assembly: GCA_002102555.1. Taxonomy (NCBI): domain Eukaryota; kingdom Fungi; phylum Blastocladiomycota; class Blastocladiomycetes; order Blastocladiales; family Catenariaceae; genus Catenaria; species Catenaria anguillulae. The sequence goes on from MCFL01000014.1 coordinate 393,465, forward strand.
CGCGTCTTTGTCGTGTGCACTGCCACCACAGGCGACTCGGCTCCCGGCGTATGCCTTGTGATCCATACTTGCAACAGGGCCCGGTACACGTGCCGTTTGAAGGCGTCTTTGGCCGCATCCCCTGCGTGGCCCATCGGCACACGGACTGGCACGCAAGCATGCGCGCGGTCCAACCGAGGTGGACTTTGGTTGACGCAACCAGTTGTGACATGGGGAACCCGGCGTGGCGGTCGAGTTGAGTGGCATGGCAATCGGGGTTTGCGCATGAGCTTTTTGCGGAGTGGCACCCGACGTGTCGTCAATGGAAATGGCTTGAGTCCAGAGACTCGATCCGTCGGGCGAGCTGCGCGATCGCGCTTCCGTGATGATGCGCAACTTGTCGCGGGATCCTGGCCCGTCGACGGCACGAAAGTCGCATTTGAACGTGTCGGGAATGGGTTCGTCAGGTGGTTGTAGCAGCACCGACGTTGATGACGAGCGAGGCCGTCGATGTGTGCCACATGCGCAATGTGATTGGTGCGAGATCGCCGCAAGTGTCTTTTGGATTACATATGCGAACACATCAAGGTGGTGAGCAAACGCCCCAAAGAAGAAAAAAAAAAGACGTACGAAGTCCAATCAATCCCCACTTGCCCTTTGTCCAATCCAACTCGCCATCCACACCCACCTCCTGGCGCATGCGCATCCGCTGATGCTCCAAAAACTGCGGGTTGTTGCGCAGCTTTTCTGGCACTCGACTCAAATCCAATTGTTCGTCCAAATCACTCTCCAAATGCGCCCTGACCAGTCCCTCAAACGTATCCTCGGCCGTGACATGCTTGTTCAAGTACACCACCTGCCCGGCTTGTCCACCTTGTGCCTAATGCGTTTAAACAGCGTGGCCCGCCTGCGATTCGCGCCCGCCGTTTGTACCGGATCCGTGTCCACGCCAAGCACATTGTGCCCATACTTGAGGGCAAGCACGCTCGACAAGTACCCTTGGCCGGCACCCAGGTCAATCAAGTTGGTGACGCCTGCGGCGCGTGCGGCGTGCGAGATAAATGCCGCCAGGTGGTGCACTTCGTGCACCTTTTTGGGCGTCATGCCCAGGGCAATGTTCTTGTCGATCGGGTGACGGGGCATGGAGTCGAGCGCGGCAGGTGTGCGGGGCAGGCCAATGGCGTGTGTGGAGCGGATAAAGGCCAACAGCGACGAGGGCCATTTCGGTTCGAGCAGGTCGAACCGAGACGAAATGTTGGAGGCGAGGTCAATGACGTGGTCGAGAAAGGCGTCGTCGGATTCGGTTGGGTCAGAGATGACGGCAGTCCATTCGGGCGGCAGGTGTGTGTCGAAGGTGTTGTCGACAAAGAAGTCGACGGCGTGGAAGTTGTACAAGTGGGCATGCTTGTCCAAGAAGGAGGTGAGGGCTTGGATGTAAGATTGCAAGTGCGCCGCGGTGGCGGGCTGGCCTGCGGGCGGAGCATAGGGTGGGGGAAGTGTGATGGGTGGCAGGTCGTCCATGGCTGTGTTGTTATTCATACGTGTAAGTGTCGACCGTTGACATGATGAATAACAACAGATTGGAGTCAAAATGCCCATCGAAGAGTGTCCGCCGATCTGCTGCAGTGCAGCTCTAATGCTATGCGCCATGCAAAGAGTATGTCGAGTCGAATGCAACATTCCCATGTTTACTCTTTTGTACATGACACACTCCATGCATCATTCACCAATTTCACCATGGGCCTCACCACCTCCAAAGCCGCAAAGCAGTCGCTCTCGCACGACAAGGCCGTCTTTGAGCTCAAGCGCCAACGCGACAACCTGAAAAAGTACCAGACCCAGCTCAACGCCGTCATAGCCCGCGAAACTGCAATCGCCCGCAAATGCCTTGCCGCGGGCGACAAGCGCCGCGCATTGCTGGCGTTGCGCAAAAAGAAGTACCAAGAGCAGCTCCTCGAAAAGTCGGACAAGCAGCTGTTTACGCTCGAGGAAATGGCTTCGTCCATCGAGTATGCCCAGTTGGAGGCCAAAGTGTTGGAGGGCATTCAGTTGGGCAACAAGGCATTAGCAGACTTGCACAAGGAGACGTCGATTGAGAAGGTCGAGAAGATTATGGAGGAGACGGCGGACGCAATTGCATATCAAAAGGTGGCGTTTAGCCGCGCATCGAACCGGAAGGCTACAGTGGATCGACGCTTGACTGACCCGGCACATTGCAGGAAATCGACGAAATGCTCGGTACCAAACTCAGCGAAGAAGACGAGGAGGCTGTGCTTGCCGAACTGGCCGAAATCGAAGCAGAAAAGGCCCTCGAGCTCGCTCATGGTTTGCCAGCGGTTCCCACGGAACCGATTCCCGAAAAGACTCCCGAACAAGTTGGCGAGCCGGCGACTGCAGAGCCAGAACCAGAATCAGAAACTCGAAAGCCCGTCAAGAACGAGCGACTGAAAGCAGGTACAATCTTTTGCGTTTTGTCCAATCACGTCACTGGGCATAAATTCCGAGCACTGACGAAGCTGCTACCCGCATTTCACCTCAACAGAGCCGCTGCCAGTTTAGCCTACCCTTCCGGTCATTTCGCTGGGTTTCTGTTGTTGTCCGCTGCCTTTTGTTATTCTTACCTGCTGCCCCGAGTATGCTCTTGATTGACCCAATTCAAGACTTGTATTCATACACTACTTACCATACACGGTCCACTGGAACCAAACATCGTGTGCAATCGCTACATCAACTATCGGCGTCGCGACTTTGCCTCTTTCCACTTTGGCAAAATTTGTTATTGCTGGCGGCTGTTGTCATACGGACGGGCGCGAGACCTGCGGCCCTCCAATTGAACTGATCTCTTTCCTCAGCAGCTGCCCCATCGTACTCGAAGAAACGGGAAAGCCGTCAGTGCTGACTTGCATAACCCTCCATTTCCGGTAAGTGGCAGTCAACGCGCAAGGAGCGCCTCAAACCGGCCACGGCACCCACTCGACGAGATGCCCAGCATTTACCTCCCCACAGATGGACCTGGCAAGCGAGATTTGCAAGCGTGTCCAGAAACAGACTCGCCGGCAAGTTGTGGGAAGACAACTCGTGCACGTGCACAACGTGCATGGGCAACGTGTGCAACAACTCGTTGGCAAGTCGTCACCACACGACTCTGTGGCGACACTTGTGATCAGTTGGTGCTCCATTGGTCTACAGTGCAGCTCAGTCGCGAGCCCAAGTCCGGCCAACTAAACGCCTTGTAGTTGTAGTTGCCGATCCGGCGGCAATCTTCCAGATCTGCTGCACATATGAGGCAGAGACATATTTATGGTTCAACCGCTCAGCAGAAAACATGACCTTGTTTATACAGCAGACAGTAAACAATGTACTTGTTCAAAAATCCGACCTGCTGTCAGCGACAGGAACGACGCGTCACGTCGCCTGCCTCATGATCAACGGCCTCCTCTGTCCCAGCTCCCCGCCAGGTTCACTTCCCTACTCAAACCATATATAGTAATCTGAATGTGCCCGCCCTACACGATTGCCTCCTCCCCAGCAATCGAAACTCCTTGCATTCGTATTTTCCATATCTCTGTACCGACATGGGCTGCCCCTCCGAGGCGCCAATCATGGCCAACCCGAGCTTGGTCGGCGAAGCACTACATATGAAATGTTCGCACCTCATTGTCGATTCGATTCGTCCGCCGGATCTTTGCAACCTCTGCCTCATTTGCTAAGCGTTATCAACAAAAGTACTGAACAATCAAGCTGTGACCGGCGCTCTGTGACCTGTGTCTTGGGTAAGCGAGCGAGCGATTCAGCTGGACTTTGGAAACCTGGTGCGAAACGGCTCACAAGTCACATGCAACCATATCATCCTTTCTAACCGGGTCAGACACCGTGACCAATCTTTCTGAAGCAAAAAATGTTCTTCATTCACAAGCCCAACTCACCCATCAGGTCAGGCCGGGTGCAACATTTCGACCGAGGATCTCGACAAGTCGGCAAGATCGTGGCACTTGATTTCGCGACGTTGGCGCATCATGTCTACTCTTTCGATGTCGGGCCCAACCGTTTGTGGCGCATCTCGGTCAAGGGAGATCACTACTGTTACATGGATCGAGCACACATGGAGCCAGCCAGCTGCAGTCTTAGCTTGGAATGGCGTCAACATGAGTCACACACGGAAATGGTTTAGAGGATCAGGCGTTGTCGCGGAGGGCCATTTGGCCTTGCGGTCCAATTGAGATTTCCGGTTGATTGCACGTGCTTTCTCACTTACATACTCACCTTCCGACAATTTTTGTCCGTATGTAGAGCGATGCTTTCTTGGAGCAAGAGTTGCCAAACAAATCATCGGTCGCATGCCGTGTGCCTACCAAGTCGGCCACTATTTGCGCGGTACCGTTCGATTTTTGGTCGGTCAGTCAGGTTTGGTGGACTGCCACGCTATGCTCATCTTTGTAACGTGGCCAACAGGGTTTTGGGCTAGTGTCGGCCAATTAGCGCGATTCAATCCTCCCTCTCGATGGTGGCTTCTTCGCCGCGAAGAGACGGGTCAAGGCAGTAGGGTTTGGACAGATGTTGGGTTCGCACCTCGGTTCGCCCAGACCTTCAATAGGGAGGGCGAAAAGAAGCAGCCTGAGTCTCTGGCGCGGCGCATCGGATGTTCCTTGCTGTCATACGTTTTGGATTCAACGAGGATTTGGACGTGTTTTTTTTTTTTGGGATGGGTTGTGGTTGACTGGGGTATACCGAGTGCCCACTGTGCTCGTGATACCGCAAGTCAACTTTGTGCTTGCTCTTGGCTTGAAACAACAAGGGCAAGGCAATGAGCCTCTTTGCCAGATTCGCACATGGACGACGACCCGTGACAGCGAGGACGATGCGCGCCTGGCGCGTGACAAACATGATACCCTGCTGGTGGGAATACGAGGCGCTAGGGGGAGCTTGCAAGGGGGATCGTCCCTTGTCAGCTCTAGCATGCTTCGCCCGCATTGGACATTGCGCGCTCGTCTTTGGATTGCTTGGTGTTTTCGAGAGCGAGTGCGACCACGGTACACGGAAACGGAATTTGAAGGTACATAGGTGTACGATTCATCAGTGCCGAGGCGACTTTGCTGCTTGCTTGTGCTTTTCTTGTCTGCTTAATTTCTTTTTCTTGCCGTGGCTGGCTGGCTTCTTGTGTGATTGACGGACTGTGTGCTGTGGTATGATTTGCAGGATGGTGGGTCGGCAAAAGCAGTCGAGTCCAGGTGCGAGTCGTTGTCGCTTGTCAAACATGATTGGTTTTCCGGCTGCGTCGGTTTGCACGCAGCGGAGCCCACAACCCGCTGATATCCAGCAGCTCGTGTCGTGTGCTCTTTAAGTCTAATGGCTCTGCCAATTGTCTCGGTTCTTGACGAAGGTGACTTGATGGTTCTGCCGCAAGAATCTATTACCTACAAACATGGGTCGAGCCGGCTTTGGCCAAGTTGCCCGCGTGAAACGACCAATTGGCCACCGGATTCAAGTGCTTCCAGAAGAACAGTTTCCCACATCACCTCTCCACGACTGTCCGGTTCGATGACCGTCTTTGATTGATCAGATATCCCTGTCTCAGATGCTTTGCGAGCAGGCATAAACAATCAGCGGCCTAGGTCTTGACGCATGCAAACACACCGTACGGTCAACATTTCAGGTGATGCGCAAGGCCACCGCGCCTGCCACGACCAGATCTGTGCCGCTGCGAGGCAGCTGCGTGTCAGCAGGACGCGTTGCTCCTGTCTCACATTCTCTCAACAGCTCGCCACAGCAGATTTGTACGGCCAAGGTGCGCCGCAGCAGACTTGTACGGCCAAGGTGCGCATTTGCTTGATCGTACCCTACCGCTTACGGTTGGGTACGGTCCATTTGCCAAGTGTGCGGAGATGCCTTGGACGCTTGGGGCCCTTTTGCGAACCCGCCAGAACCGACATTTGTCGTGTCCGACGTGGAGACACCCCTGGATACAAAAGGCACCCTCAGTCCCGTTCGCAATCCCCTCGCTTGGCACATAACGCAACGCCGACTTGACTCTATCTCTCATCCACACGCTATTCACACAAAAATGACTGCCCCGACTGCCATTCTCACCTTTGTCCTGCTGGCCCTTGTCGCAACCCAGGTGCAAGCCGCGGCCGTCAACGTTTCTCTCGACAAGCGCGACCGCGGTTGCTCTGACCAGCCCTACTTCCACGCCGACTTGCCCCACGCGTTCGATGCCGGATTTGTCTCGGCGGGAACCTGGGAGGAGTGCTACGATCAAGGCCGTGCGTCCGGGCACAAGGGCATTGTGTACCGTTACGACCAGCAGCGTTGTTACTTCAAGGTCTGCATTGAAATTTTTTTTTCTCCTTTTGATTCGACTGGTCCACTTACCGAGTACATATGTGTTTTTGACTCATTACTTCGATTCAGTCGTTCCCTGTCAACGGCGCAAAGACCTACTACTGCGGCCGCCGCGAGCCCTACCACTACGATGTGGCGGGCTTTGATGTGGCAAAGCTACGCCACGTTTGAGGAGGCCGATGCTGCAAACTGCGACTTGGTGACGGAAAACGGCGGCCGGTTCTGGTGCAAGAAGTTCCCTCGGTGCCCGTCCGACGTGTGCTTGATGCTGTTCTTCCGTTGAAAGAAAGAGTCGGACGTTCCCATGTTGTGTTTCGTAAAAAAAAAACAAGACAATTGGTGAAATGAGTGCATCACATGGTCTTGTTTTGGTCAAGTCTCATGAATAAACAATGCGATGAGCTGCGATTTTCGGCACGACTTGAGGAGGAGGGAGACATGTTGGAAAGAACGGATCGAGGGAGCATGATGGCAATACGGAATCGGTCGCTTGCTGGTGTTGTGGGAAAGGAGAGAGCGGATGCATGTGGCAGCATGAACGAAAGGAAGACGGTGGTCGAGCGACATGAAAGCGGAAACAGGCAGAAAGAAGAGTCACGTGTAGTCAAGAAACAGGAACAAAACAAAGAGAGGCAACAAGAGAAACGGAGGGTAAGGAACGAATGCATCGGGTTATGGACAAGGTCATGAATGCTCACAAGAAGAAACAAAGGTATACATGCAACAAAGAGCAGGGGATGTGAGGAGCAGAGCACGGGACTTCAACTTCAAATCATCTATCACCAACACCAAGCACCGGACTACTTGCCCATCCCGAACTCGACCCGATTCGCGGGCGTCACGGGCCGACTGCTTGCCCCACCACCATTGAGCGCGTCAAACAACGCAGGTGCGCTGGCGCCAAACAAGAGTGACGATGTTGGTGACGGCGCGGATGCCGGAGCAGATGGCGCAAATGTGAATGCTTGAGTGGGAGGTGCAGGGTTGAATCGTTGTGGAGCGGATGCGGCGGCCAATCCGCACGAGGTCGCGGTAGATAGTGGGCCAGAGGAAAAAAGGCCTTGCTGGTGTTGGTAGAGCTGCGGCTCGTAGGAGGGTGCAGTAGGCGATGTCGAAGATGCAGCCATGCGCCAGGCGAGCAGCTGCGTAAAGTCACGGACGGCGTCTTGGAGGTGGTTGTTGGAGGCGGTGTTTGCTTCGCTCAGGCTGAGAACAATAGTCGGGAGAAAGAGAGTCAATGCGATGTTAAGAGGATGGCTATTAAAAAAAAGTGGTGTCGAACCGTTTGCTCCACTCCTCGACCGTTCCGCCAGCCAACACGCGGCCAAACGCATCACCCCACTTTGCCGCCTCGGCCACCGCCATGCGCCACGCATATGCGACGCGGTGCATGAGATCCAGTTTGGCCAAGTTGTGCATGGGTGTTTGCCAGTTGGGCAAGCGAGATGCAACCAAAGTGGCGGCGTGGAGAAACTCGATGACGGTGGAGATATGGTTGAGTTTAGCGGTGGCGGGATCGACGCCTTGCGCTGAATCATCGGTTGGGAGGTTGATAAAGTATTCGAGGAAATCGACAATGGTCGTCTGCGTGTTTTGCATTGCGTGATAGGGTGAATGAGTCATACTGAACGATAACGATGCAGTGGCGCAAAAATGTGCAGAAAAACAAAGGAAGGCACAACCGTACCTGAATCTCCACGAGAACTGGCTGCACCCTCGAGTACGAGTAATCGTTGAACACTGGACCGGTGGACGAGTATGGGAAAGCATCCATGAGTTTGCGCTCCAGCGACGCCAAATGCTTTGCGACCGCCGCTACGGAAGGCCTGGGGATGACTTGGGCGAGCATGTCGTGGACGGGCTCGGACCCGTTGGATGCAATATGCATGACGATGTCGACGAGCTGGTCCTTGTCCAAGATGCTCAGATACTTGCCAAGCTGTCGGATGAGGTCCTGGGTGCGGTCGGGCCGCGGAGCTGAAAAGGCGTGTGCAGAGGAAGCAGTTGCGGCGGATGGGTCGGAGTGCAGGCGGGAGCGCTTTGGGGCCGAGGCCAAGGGAGATGCAGCCAAGTCACGGGAGGGAGAGGTGGCGCCGTCGCGGTCCGAGGGAGCATAGCGCTTGCGGGAGGCGGGTCCCAGTGGCCGTGTTGGTGTAGGTTGGAGAGTGGCCATCATTGGTTACGGCTGCCTGGAAGGAAAAAAGACGCTTCAAGTTGCTGGGCGGAGACGTTTGGCGAACGGGGAACGACTCAAAGACCAAACTGGAAGGAGACGCTGCGACGAGGACAAGCCGCGGGAGGGTGGAGTGCGAGGATGAGCAGCCGAGTAGAGAGAAGACAGGAGGGATGGGGGCAGCAATAGTGCAATGCACAGGGTGGGGAATGGCCGCGTTCCAGCACTGACAGGTATATTTATGGCTTCTCAACTGCACATGTGGTCTGTACCGCACTGTAACTGCGAGTAAAGATACATTTTGATGGATCGCTGCCGATCCAACTTTGTGACTGGACGTTATCTTCTCATTCCAATGCCTAATTGATTAATATTGATTTGACAAACATTGACGACCGCAACCACCCGACATTGAGGATTCCATCAACCTTGCGCAATGAATTCTGCATCTTGCTTCTAATCAACCTCAATCACTCAATACACCAACACCATGGATGACATCTACTCTGCTGACCCCGACTTTGTCCGTGTCCCCGACCCGCTCCCTCCTCCTCGCATGTCCCCCTCGGAAATCCGAGCCATACTCGCAAGTGGCGGCGGCGGCTTTGGCGGCACCGGGCCCAATCGCCGTGACCAGCGTGACACTCGCTACGACGCACCCTATCGCGGCAGCGGCATTGGCAGCGAGCGTGACTTTGCCCCGTTACCATCATCGTCCAATGGCCGACACTCATCCGCCAACAGCGCCCGACAAGATCAGCCGTCCTCATCAAACTGGCGATCAAGGGACTCTGGAACGGACCCGAGGGCAATGGATTCTTGGCGGCGGCAACCCGCAGACGATTTCCGACCCGTGACAGGCTCGGCGTCACGTCAACTTGACCGCCGGCATGCACAACCTCCCTCTTCGGTGGCGGCGGGAGGACAAGCACCTGTAACCACTGTCAATCGGTTTGCCGCGCTGGACCCAGATGCCCAAGCTTTGCCCCGACCCGTGTTTGGCGCCGGTCGATCACTTGGAAACCCGATGCGTACGGCCCCTCTATCTTTCATTCTCTCCACACAATTCTCAACCTGACTGCTCATGTTTTACACAAATCATGTTTTCCAGCGACCATTATGGAAGTACAATGGCTACACAACCGCGGCAACCCAACCAAAGGCCTTCGCCCCGACATTGCCACTGTGGAATCCGAAGACTCGCTCGACATTGACTATGATCTGTTTGGCGACCGCCAGCTTATGCAGCGCATTTTGGATGGCAAGGTATATTGTTTATCTCCCCTCTTGCTATCGGCTATGCATCTCTCGACTAACCTCCATCATGCAATTCATCAGTCCAAACTCGGGCAAGCACTCACAGACAACCACCTCAAGCGTGCTCGTACAATGACAAACCCGTACGATCGCATCGGGAAAACCATCTTCATCAACCGCGCCGCCGTCAAGCTTGCCGAAATCGACGCTGCATGCGGCCTCACGTCCAACCTTCCCCCACCTCCCTCCTCACCAACCTCGTCCACTTCTACTCCCGGATATCCGCCCACCGTGATTGCCGACCTATGCTCTGGCCCCGGCGGCTTCTCCGAATACTTGCTTTGGCGCACGCACCACGATGCGCGCGATGACGTGACTGCCGTAGGCTTTACACAAAACCCGCCACCCGCGGAAAACGTGGACCCAGAGTACCTGGAATCGATCCGGTTCTGGGCTGACAAGTTTCACCCATTGGCCAACGCCGCACACCGGTTTGTCACGCACTATGGCCTGGACGTGAACCAAGGCTCGGGCAACATCATGGACTTGGCCAACGTCCACGGGCTCGCCGCATACATCGACTCGCGGACGCGCGGGCAGGGCGCCATGCTGGTGACGAGCGACGGCGGCATTTCGGTGCGCGGCAACGAGCACCGCCAGGAGGTGTTGACGCGCCACTTGAAGCTGTGCGAGGTGCTGTGTGCACTGCATGTATTGGCGCGCAACGGCCAATTGGTGCTCAAGGTGTATGATGTGGCCAGCCCGTTCATGGCCGGGTTGGTGTACCTGATTCATTGTTGTTTCCGCCGAGTGGCATTGACCAAACCCTTGAGTTCGCGGCCTGCCAACTCGGAGCGGTACGTCGTCGCGCAGGGGTTGTTGGAGCGGCGGCCCGCAAACGTGATTGAGGCGTTGGAGCAGGTTCACGAGCGGATGCTTTCGGGCGAGTGTGTGAGTGAAATTGTCAATGTGGCCGAGATGTTTGCGGGTGGGTTTCGCGAGTACCTTGTTGGGGTGAACAAGTTGCATGCCCAGACGCAAGCAGAGGCGCTCGAGGCGCTTGTGGGTGCGTTGCCCGAGACAGCAGACGAATCTGCGGGTGGGCGTGGTGCTTGTGGCAAAGGCGCAGGTGAGACTGGGTTGGTCAGGGCATGTTTGCAAAGGTGGAAGCTCTGGGAACACGTCAAGGGTGGCGCGATGGGTGGTCGATAGGTTTGTCTGTCAAATTTTGTGCCCGGAACTAGGTCATCTGTACACATGTATTCAGCTGAGACTATCGGTTGTCGTTGCTGGATGACGCGACTGCTGCCATCACAGGCCTCGGGGCTCGTAAGAATCATACTGTATAGAATCGTGGATTGGGCAACGGCCTGATGGCGTGACGAGACCTTTGCAACCTCGCTGTCGCCATAGGGACACACTCTGGACCGTGCACTATCAAGGCGTCGCTCCCAAGCCCAAGGTTGCATACAGAAGCCCTCACTTCCTACATGAGGCTTTGATGGATGGATCACCCCATTGTGGAATTGGGGTTGGGTGCCGCATCAGATTGTTTGCTTGTTTGACATGACTGTTCGCAGCTTGCAGCTCGATAACGGAAGGATGAAACCTGTGTTTGTTTGACCTGCAAAATATACGTCAGGTGTAGTAGTTCAAGGAACCGATATATTCGTATTGATGATGCCATACAGATCCTTGATCGATAACAAAGCTTGTTCATCAAACAATATACCTCACTCGCCGCGCCCTTTACCTGCGCTGTTTCTGGCCACAGCCAGTGCAGTCGTGAAACCGAGCGCATGTATATACGCAATAGTAGAATGATGATCCAGCAACCGAAGGCACCCACTACCAATCTCGTGCGGATGCGCTTGTCGGCATCGACGGCACTTTGGGTGACAGTTTATTGGGTCCTTTTGGCAGCCACACAAGTTCACATTGCCAACGCCGTCAACTTTAACGTGCGTCGAAAGCTCACATCCTTGTTCCGCACAACCTTGTATCCACTGGCCAACCACTTTTGTCGATAACCCGGCCATGTAAACGTGACGAGCTGTAGATTTCCGTGAATTTACCGATTTTGACTGGTGGGAAACGTGACGCGAACCTTGCACTCTTCATTCGCGCAAATGCTGAAGCGACTTTGGCGGGCATTGATCCAACGGGCCATCATTCCTTCAATCTCGTCTACTATTCAACCAACGGCACAGCTAGAAATGCTACTTTGGCTGCGCAGGCAGCGATCGCCGAGCACAATGTGGTAGGCATCATCGGAGATCGCGTATCCCAGTTGACCATTCCCATGGTGCTGGTTGGCTCCAGGACGTCCACTTGGTTCTGCTCTGGAGGCTCAACGTCTTCACTTCTCTCTGACAAGGTATGTTGAAACCGTGCACAAGAAATCGTGTTTACGCGAGGAAAGTGCTCTTGATCTGATGTGTTCGTCGACGCCAGTCGCTGTACCATACATTCTTGAGGACCATCTCTACCGACTCGATTCAAGGTCCAGTATTGGCGAGCTTGGTGAGTTTCCTGGAGTACAAAACCGTATCAGTAATAAGCTCTCCTGAGCTCTATGGGCCACTGGTACATGCTCACATATTCTAAACGCAATGCTGCTGCCGTGAATTCGCACCTGCTGACCAACCTGAGCGTATCATCGCCAAACAAGTGTCGAATACTTTCATCACTGCGGCGGAAAAGTTGGGCATAACGATTCTGGTGAACCAAGTTCTTCAAGTAGCTTCAAACAACTACTCACTTCCCTTGCACGCCATCAAGGAATCAGGCTCCCGGGTCATCCTTTTGAGCATTCTGAGCGATTATTCACTCGATCTCCTCCGGCAAGCAAAGTGCGTCGCAATCACTCGCTGATAAACACATCGCCGTCCGGCTGGTTTATCCACCAATTTGCGTCTGCTCAGTGCATCCGGACTCATTGGGCCCGACTATGTGTGGATCGCACCGCATGCAATCAGCGGATACTCGACGATTGCAACACGGCAAGCGGATCGGGAACTGGCAAATGGATTGTTGTACGTCTTCCCCAAGGAGGATTCGTTTAATGCAGAGTATAATGGTACCATGCCACAGTGCCGATTACCCTGTATTCATGACGGGTTACACCCCAGCTAATCACTGTTTTTTTGACAGCATCCATTCAACGGTTTATCCAACGCTATCCACAAGAGCCAATTCCGTCCTCAGCTTCTTCTATCTCGATTGTCTGACTGCATTGGCCAAGGGGGTTCTGAGGGTACATTGTTCCGCCCGTCAGTGATCCTGGCAACCCAAAAGGTTTGATACCCTTAATGTGCGGTTTTTAAGATTGTCAGCGACACGAGCGTGTCAGCCCTTCTTGACCGGAGTTACTTTCCAAGTCTCAAAAAGTACTTTCTTCACCCATTTGCTGGCGTATCGGGCGACGTTGTGTTTGACGACAACGGCGATCGTATCAAGTACGTTTGTTTCTCATTTTCTTGGTGGTTGCCAACGACGAGCATGTAGGAGGATTTCTGTCTCACGGGATCATGTCTATCTTGTATAGCTCGTTCCAAGTATTCAACTTCTGGCAGGGTACGCGAGGCCCGTCTTTGATATCCTCCCAGATCTTTCCGTCCGCCCGATTGCCCCCGTTCGGTTCCTTTCAGGATCGTCCAACATACCAGCGGATATGCCCGACCGAGATCTTCTCTACATTACCTGGTCGAGCCCACTGGCATCGTCCTCATTGCCGCCAACGTGCTGATGTTGCTCGCGGTTGTGGGAACATGGGCCTATCTTTTCACACATCGCGCCAAGCCTACGGTCAAACCTCTCAGCTTCCCTTTCTTGAGCATCATTTCGCTCGGCTGTGCGTGTGTGCTTGCCAGCAACATCGCATCATTGGGATCCCGTCACTGGCGACTTGTCAAGCGAGTCTGGTGCTGTTCTCTACAGGTATCACCATGGTCCTCACCAGCTGCTCCATGAAGGCCTTTCGCCTATGGACCATTTTCACCTCACAAATGCTCCTTTCCAGCAAACTCCTTCGGACGGGCATGATAAGTATGACCGCTGCCATTGTCGCCGGTCAACTCATGCTGCTCGCGATCTGGGGTGGGATTAGCCCACAACAGCCAGTGCGCGTGGCGACCAAGGCGTTCATTTCCTACAGCTGCTCGAGTCTAGATAGCTCGTCAACCCCGTTTTTATGGCCTTGGTGTGCACCTACAACGCAATCCTCCTCAGCGCAATCATTTTTTTCTCGTACAGGGTCTGTCTTTTGTCGCCTTCTCACACGAGTACCGCGCCATCATCTGGCACATTTGACACCTTGGTGATGCGACAATTGGTTGTAGACAAGAAATGTTCCGAGCACATTCTCCGAATCGACTTGGAACTTCAACGCTGCTCAAGTCATCGCTGTCGCCTCGCCGTTGGTCGGGTGCTTGGCGCTGTTTGATTTCGGCTCTGCCACGCTCATTGCCATTGTCGTCAAACAAGTCACTATTCTCGTGCGTTTTTGCGATGCTTTGCGCGATATGTATTGCACTCCGTGTCGTGACTCACGATTCGCCTCCGCAGCTCACAACCGCTTTCGTATTTGGAGCCCTGATTGGCCGCATTGCCATTGTCACGTACACCGTCCACTCCCGGTCTGGCATGGCCCCGGGCAGCAAAGTGGCTGCTCCCGCCGGCAACGCCGCTCGACGTGATGGCAGTCGTGGGACTCCTGACCCTGGGCAACGGGGTTCCGGAAAGTCTGCCTCCCCAGCACAAGGTCAAAATGCCTCATCTACACCAGCAGGCACAGACGTGTGTGTCTCTGTCTTTTGTGCCAAACTGCTTTTCGAAACTCATAAATAGTTTTGTTCTCACTTGCTGCAGGCTTCTGGATTCAAACTACGAGGCGTGTACCTTGTCTGTACCCTCGGCTCACTTCGCGCAAAATGGGTGCACCAAGAAGTATGGCTTTCGTTCGAAGATGGTGTGTATAAATACCCGATGTGCGCTTTGCATGACAGCTCAATGTTATTCTCAAGTTCATGCTTTCAAACTGTTGACTTTACAGGCCTTCTCGGTATCCTCCCCACAAATAATGCAAGTGTCACCACCGTATCCCAGGAACCTGCGTCTTCCAGTCGCCACTTGCTCACCAAGTCCACGGCTGCTGGCATCATGGGAAGAGTTCTTCGACTGTCCACCATGCGGTACAACCCAGACCCAGCAAATCAGTCCAATTGTCTTGAAGTCATCACGAACGGGGCCGGATACTTGATCCATTTCCCTTCGACCGAGGAATGGAGCGACTGGGTCAAGTGCTTGAGCAAAGCAGGAGCAGTGGTTCAGAATAGCCAACGGCCTTCATCCGCTCAACCTGGTAGACAAGGCGCAAACTGCGGGAACACTGACGCGGATGGCTTTGGAGGAATTGCGACGTTTGCCGTGACGATGGCTGCTGGCGAGGAAAGTAGGGCACCAAGGTCATGATGAGAGTAGGCACAGTGGGAGAATAGTGGGAGAATCTCTTCCGCTCTGCAGTGTTCATGTATTGACATGTTACCGGCAAACGAACTGAGTGCCAGATTCTCGAAACATGGAAGGGCACACTTCTCAACTTGAGTCAGGCTGTCTTACAATTGGCTGTGACCGTACCATCCGTTGCACCATGGCGCTGCCGCCTCATTCTCTCATATCACATGGCAACGCATGAGGATACTGATCTATGGCCGGGAAACTGTTGATCGATCGAGTTGGGTTTTGTCTCGCTCGATCGATGTGAGACTGTGTTGGTCCGCGAGCGTCAGAGCCGTGGCCGAGACTCAACAGACCACAGGACCCCATGACATCGAAGAGCCATGGGCCAGTGTCTCCATGCAATTTGCTGAGCCGACTCGCCATCACATGTAGATTCGTCTGCGACCTCCCACCGTAACTTGCTGCGTCTTGCCCGACCCGTCGTCTGCACCGTCCGATCCGATCTGTGCCACACAATGGACCCATCTTCAGTCTACCCGCAGCTGATTGCCGCCCTGCAGGTCATGTACAATGACCATTCGAGCGCAGACCAGCGCCGACAAGCGCAGCAGTACCTGATCCAGCTGCAGAAGGCACCCGAGGCATGGGATCTCGGTTGGCTGTGCCTCCAGCAAGGATCAGATGTATGATTCCTCTTTCGCGTTATAATTCGCAATCCAGTGGCTGGACTAAATGTACTCATGATTTTCCATGCGTGTAGCTACAAGTCCAGTTCTTTGGCGCACAAACTCTGCATATCAAAGTATCGCGCGACTTCGAGCTCTTGCCTTCCGAACAATACCAGCCCATTCGCGAGCAGCTCATGGAGGGCGTACTTTCAGCTTGCCACCCGGCAATGCCGCCTGTGGTCATGCGCCGAATGTGCTTTGCCGTATGCTGTCCATTGTCTCGTCCATTTCTCAATGTTCTCTAACCTCAAGGTGCCCGGTCGTCGTCGGGTCATCGTGTGTCTTAGCTGGTCGCTTTTGCGCTTCGCACAGCCCCGGAACACTGGTCAGATATGATTCCGGACCTGCTCTCACACTTCCAATCCCGCTGTGCCGCCCTTGCCGCCTCGTTTCCCAACACACCCGACCAAATTCTCCTCCTACAAGGACTGCTCGAGGTTCTCCGCGTCCTTCCCGAAGAGTTCCTCTCGGCCATGCTCACGACTCAGCACAAGCACAAGCTGCAACTGCACCTGACAGACTCGCTCCCTGTTGTTCTAACCTCGCTGCACGATCTCTTGATCCACCCGTCGACGCACATCTGCACATTGGCCCTCGAATCGCTCACGGCCTGGGTCCAATTTGGCATTCCCATCGCCCAGCTCGGCACCGTTCTGTCGCAAACCATGGCTTTGGCCCAGTCGGACGAAACATCCGATGCCGCACTCAAGTTGCTTACCGAAGTCGTCTCGCACTCGTCGTCGGCCAGGTTTGAGGAAACTTGTGCACTGGCCTGCTCCCACTAGTTGTTCAGCTTGCGCCGGGATTGCACGAGGCAATCGCCAACGAGGACGAGTCGCATGTTGAAATGGTGGGCCGGTTTGTCACTGCGCTTGTCGAAAACTTTCCCGGGTGGTTTGTTCAACACATGGACCGGCCAGAGGTGGTCCAGGTGCTCATGCCCATGCTGGTTGCCATGGTGGCGTTCCCCGGTTACCCTGGCGCGCAGCAGGCTATTTCGGAAATGCCCATGCACTCATTCTTTTTGATCCAGGAGACGGTGTGCAACCCGGACCAGCTGCCCTTGTCGGCATTGTCACCAACAACGACCAATGCAAACGGCGCAGTGAATGGATCCGCCGGGGACATGGCCATGTCGACCAATTCATCCACCGACTCGCTCGTTCTTCTCGATCGTGGACCCGCCGGCGCCGACGTTGATTCACCCGCAGCCTCGCTCCCGCCACGCCTCCTCGCCGCATGCGAACAAGTGTTTCTGGCGCTCTTTGAACAACTTGTCGCCAAATGCGAATGGCCGCCGACCGACGCCATGTGGGCGAGCTGGACAAAGGACCGGCGCGACCGGTGGGGCGCATGGCGCCGGGATTGCAAGGACAATTTGCTCGTGTGCTACTATGTGCTTCGCGCCAAGGCCGTCGACTGGCTTCTTGTGCAAATCCCGCAGGCAAACTCTTGGCACCGGCTCGAAACGCTGCTGTTTGCTGTGCGCAGCTTGGGCGAGGCCTTGAATGCGTCGGCGTCGACAGATACGCAGGTGACCGGATTGCTTGGAATGGTGCTGGCTCCGCATGTCTTGAGTCCGCCGCAGCCGCATCCGTTGCGGGTCAGGCAGACGCTCTTGTATGTGGTGGGCGAGTATGCAACGTGGTTTCATGCGCATCAGCAGCACGTTCCGTTTGCCGTGCAAATCTTGTTGGGTGGACTGAGGGACACAACCACGCTTGGATCGGCTAGCAAGTTGCTCCGCGACTTTTGTGATGTGTGCCGGGGAGAGTTGGCGGCGAGTTTGGGGAGTATTGTGGAGGTGTATGTGGAGGTCAAGAATGTGTTGCCGGTACGCTTACCTCACCTTCCTGAGCAGTTCTTGAATAACAGTGTACATTCTTACTCTTCAACGTGAATAGGTACTGGAAAAACAACGGGTTGTCGAGGCCATTTCCATGGTCATTCAGCGTCTGCCTCAGTCCGAAATGATTGCCCCGCTTACTGTCATGCTCGAAGAAACCCTCTCAGAGTTGACAAAATGTCTCGATCTCCCGCCCTCGCCCGACGTGCGCGACCACTTGCTCCGCCAGCTCGCCATGCTCCAAGCATTTTGCAAGGGCCTCCAGGCGTCCGACATGGAAGCCGAAGTCATTGTGCTCGACGGTGACGAGCCCGCGAGAGCTTTGTCTCCGCAGCAACCGCCACCGAAGACCTCCCACAATTCGTCAACCTCCGCACACATTTGATCCAACTCATGACCCGCATCCACGCAACCTACGGAACCTCTGACATTGAAACCCTCAATGCAGTCTGCTCGCTCATGTCGGTTTGCATTGCAAGCACCACTCCGCCCATGGTGTTCGCGCCCACATCCTGGCTGCCGCTCGTCGGCAATATGGTCCAGTCGCCCTCGATCCTACTGTCGCCAACAGTCATGGACGTTATCGGCGACCTGTTCCACCACGCTCGCCCGCTGCCCGACGGCTTGTTTCAGGTGCTGGCCGCCACGGTCAGGGGCATGATTGATACCTTGTCCGCAAACAATGCGGCCGCAAGTCGCGAGCAGCCAGAGATGGTGGATGCGTTTCTGACGTTGTGCGGGGCAGTGTTGCGTGCGAACCCCGCGCGCTGTATCAAGAGGGTTGATTCAGGTGGCACTCGAGTTTTCCGTAAGCTGTTTGACTCTCAAGGAGCGCGGATCAATGAAGGCGGCGGCGCACTTCTTGTGTCAATACATTGTGCATCCGGCGGCGCCCGGGTGATTGCACAGTTGGATGTGGTGAATGAGGCCGTGTTTCCTGGACTTGTGGCTGTGCTCGTTCGGGTGTGTTGATTTCTCTTTTCCGTGACAATTGTCTCCCGCTGACATACTTGGTGTTTTCAGTCATTGCTCAACGATGCTCCGAGAATCATTGTGCCCAACTATGCCGAGATCCTGTTTCGAGTCGTTTCGCACATGCCCAACCAATCGCGCATGTGGCTCAACGAGCTCCTCGTCGGGCCCAATGCGGTTCCCTCTGCGCATCCGCTTTCCCTCGAGGATCGCAAGGCCTTGATGCGGCTGGTCATGGGCACGAGGCAACTAAAGCGGTTCAAGGACCATGTCAAAGATTACCACGCAAAGGCGTGTGGGCTGGAAGGCGCACGGTTTTGAGGGTGACGGGTTCTTTTGCATGTGCTTGAGTGTCACTGAAAGTAGATCTCATGCTCGGTGCTGTAGTGAATGGGAATTTACGAACGTGCACAATAAAAAGTGGATTGTTGGTATACTTTGGGATTTATGAACAATGATTTACTGTGGCTCCTGCTTGACTTTGCTGCTACTTGCGCTTGCACTCGTGCTCGACCCAACAGTACCAGGCTCAGTCTTGGCCCGCTTCACAGCCCCCTGCTCGGTGTCACCGTCGTCGGCCTTTCGTTTCCTATTCTCGGCACCTGCCCCCGGCGCCGCCTCCTTGTCCAACTCATCCGCCATGGCCCGAAGTGCTTTGACATCCACCTTCCTGTCCTCTGCCGCCGCCGGCCGACTTGCCTGTCCTTGCGGCTGCTCCTCTTCCACAACCTCCTTCCTCTTTCTCTCATCCGACCGGACCATAAACAACTTTGTCTCTGGATTTAGCTCTGGGTTGCAACACAACCTGCGTTTTTCCGCCAACTTTGCCCTGCGCTCACCCACGGGCTCGGCCGCGCTCGCCAACAGCGCAATGACATCCTCCAACACGCCCATCAACTGTGCTCGTTGGCCTCGTCGGCCACCTTTGCGCCAACAAACTCGGTCTCAAACGGCAACCCAGTCTTTCGCGCCGCCGCCAACCAACATCCCATGGCGACCTGCGCGGGCATGTACAAGAGCGTGGCATCCGTCGCAATCGACTTTGTGATGTACACGCGCGCCTGTTTCCACGTGTCGTCGAGGAGCTGTGTGGAGATGTCGATTTGCGGCGCAAGTGTGGATTGGTAGTCGAGGTAAATGCCGAGCGCAGCGTCAAACGGGTGCCGGATCCAGAACTCGTATTGAAGCACGTCGGCAATGGTGAATTCCAGGTCCTTAATGTAGGATGGGTCCATGCCCTTGATGCGCGCGAGCAGTTTGGATAGGTCGACGCGGTTGTTTTCGACTTTGGAGGCCAGGAAGATGCATGTAGTCCTGGAATTGGTACAACATGTGTGTGTAAATGATTGAGACCTGGTAAGCGGCAAAGGGATCAAAGTACAAACATGACGGCCTTGATTTCGTAATCGATGACGCTCTTGAAGAGGTAGAAGCGCTTGATAAAGGCGATGGCGGTTGCTTGGACGAGCGGCGATAGCTCGAGCACCTTGCACAGCATGGGTGGGAGCGAGCAGCATAGGTTGACCCATTCGAGCTCCTCGTCGACGGTGAAAAAGTCGATCGAGTCTGCGTCAAATGTATCGTCTTGCCCTTGCTACGGACAAACAGCATGTCAATGATGATGTAATGTAAGAAGGGTTGCGTGGCCATAGAACGTTGGTACACACAAGTTGTGCCTCGATAGCGAGTGTTTTGCGTGCATTGGCAATGGCGGCGGCATTGGTCTCTTTGCGGATGGCGGCCAGGTCGGATTTGGAGAAGCGCCAGTGCCGAAACTGGGAGGTGAGCTCAAACAGTGCTGGGACCGTGTCTTCTTCCTGCTGGGCAGTCGCCGCGGACGACGGATGGTCGGGCAGGAGGCCACCGGCTGCTGCTGTTGAAGATTTGGGTGCAGTCATTTCGTTGAAACCGTTCCGGCAGTCTTTTTTTTTTTTTAAAGGTATACATTCACTGGGCTCTTTTCAAGTGGAAATGTTGGATGACTTTAACTTGGCTTGCGGGCCACGAAGCCCAGGACGGATCAAGTCACTGCGAAACCACGGACGATCGGCGGCCTTGAGTTGAGGCCCACTACGGTTCCTGGGCCAATTGCAATGAAACACAGTGTATTTACCATGGATGCACCATCACAATGGGGCATTGAGACCCTTTGCAATCCGCTCTCAAATCCTCTTTGCACGCCCTCCGTGCTGTTGAGACTCGGGCCTCAACATCCGCGCAACCTGCTCCTTCGCGTCGCCGGCCGGTCCTCAGACCGCGATCGTCCTCGGCATGCTGCAAAATTCAAGTCAAACGTCGGTCGTTCGGCCGTTTTTCACGACACGTTCGACTTGACTGGCCTCGGCGAGTGGTCGATGGAAAGTGGGTTGCGAGTTGCCGACGCAGAGGCAAGTAATCATGTAAAGACCGGTATAGACGAGAAAGGAACGACCGTAGGTGGTGGTCGACGGTACGGATGATATCTCTGCTTGTGTTTCACAACTGCCAATAAGCACACATCGCGCCTGACCCAGTGATGTGTGTTTTCTGGCTGCATTTCGATGTAGTTGTTGCACTCGCCCGCGCCCAATATCTGCGCAGCGCTTTCGGACGTGATCACCAGACGTCATGCCGCTGAGCGCATCATGCTCGCCAACAGCCTGGCTGTTTCCTTTATCGGCACATGCACACCCGTTTCTGTACCTGTCATGGCGTCGATTCCATGTTTGATTTGGACCGACAAACTCTTCAAACTCCTCACCTTTCACACAAGGTCTGCTTCGCGATTGACGCAACCGCATGCAACCGGCAAGGCGGAGTACCCACTGGTCGGCAATTCGCAGCCGTAGTACCATCCGCAGCTCTGCTGTGCAAATCAATCACCAGTACGTATTCTTGCCCATTTTCGTCAATCCCACGCTCCCGACTTGACGCTCCGAGGCCAAATTGCGCGCCGCCCGCATGTTCAAGCATCCCTCGGCTCCCCCTCAAGCCGGGGACGCCGTGTCGGTGATGTGAGTATGTTCGCACTCGCGCCGTGTGCTGCAACGGATCGATGGTCTCACTTGATCTCCATCCCACATCTGCTCTTCTTCCCTCGGTGATTGGCTGTGGCCTTGACCGGGTTGAGGAGGCCGAGGCCCTAGGAACGATCCTCTCGCAGCTCGTTTGTGCGTTGAATCCGGCTAGGGTGGACAAGATCGTGACGAGGGCAAGACCAACGACGATGCGTGAGTTGCGAGGGTTCTTGGCCGTTGCCAACGTTTCGCGGATGTACGTACCGGTGTTGGACGAGGTCTTGGAGCCGCTCACGGCGCGGTCGAAAGAAGGGCCCAAGTGCGCCGATTGTGTGGACCGAGGAAGCTGCGCAAGCGTTCGACGAGGACAAGCAAATGTTTGCCGACGCTGGACACCTAAAGCACCCGGATCTCTCGATGGGCGCGAGCCCGTTTGTGTTGTGCACCGATGCTGGTACGAGCGCCATTGGGTCGGCTTTGATGCAAGCGGACGAAGACGGCCAGCTGCAACCGATCCGGTTCCACATCAAAGTGTTGAACCCGGCGCAAAGGACGTACAGCGTGCCGAAAAAGGAACTCTACGCCGTGATGATGGGGGTCAAGGCCAATCGGGTGCACTTGTCGGGGCAGCGCTTCGTCATTCCGGTGGATTCGAGTACGGTGCTCGGTTGGCTTAAGGCCGGACATGACATGGTGGCGGCCACGTTGGCGCGTTGGGTGGCTTACATTTCGTTGTTCGAGTTCGTGCCCGAGCCCGTGACCCACGACAAAAACATGTTGGCGGACGGGTTGACACGCCGTGAGCGAGCCGCGGCCGAGTCGGAATCGTCGGACGAGGAGGAGGTGATCGAACGCGAGTTTGAACGGCGTGAGCCGGCCCGTGTAAATTTTGCGGCGGCGGCAACAAGTCCGAAGGAGGCGCTGGCCAGTGGTTGGTATACGGGCGAACTGGCCGAGATCGTGAACTACTTGTCGACGGGGGAGGTGCCTACGGAGGGCAAGTGCACGGCGAAGCGCTTCAAGAAGGGTTGTCGGCGATTTGAGTGGGACAAAGGTGCCTTGTGGCGTGTGCGGTTCGGTGCATCGACGTCGGGGGTGGATCGGCCGCGGCAGTTGGTGATTGGGCGAGCGGAACGCCGCGAGGCGTTGATGAAGGATGCGCACGTTGCCGTGGGTCATCGAGGGCGTGAGGCGACATTCCAATTGTTGGCGCAACAATTTCGGTGGCCGGGAATGTATCGTGATGTGGCCAAGTTTGTCGCCGCGTGTTTGCCTTGCCAGCGCGACGGGCCTTTGGAGGCGACGACCACGTACTGGTCGAGACCGTTGCGGCCAATTGTCAAGGAGTGGGCTATCGACTTTGTAGTGTTGCCGGCCGCGCAAGGCAAGCGGTACATATTGGACGCTCGGTGCACGTTTTCGGGTTCGGTGGAGGCAGTGCCGACACGGACGCAACGTGGGTCGGAAGTCGTCAACTTTCCTCGAGCATTCATCATTAAAAGGCACGGTGTGCCCGAGCGCGTTCTTGCGGTGGGTCGGTTTCGAGCGAAGAGGTCGAAGTGTTTTTGAAGTCCTACGGCGTCGAATTGAATCGGTCGCTCGCGTACAACCCCACAGGGGTAACGCGGTGGTCGAGCGCGGACATCGTGCCGTTGTGGCAAGCCTTCGACGCCTTTCTGCCGAGACGGGTAGTCCGTGGACTGAGTTATTGGGGCGAGTATTGCTTGCGGACGCCAAGGTCGAGTACGGGCCGGTCGCCGTATTCTTGATGCATGGCCGAGAGTGTGTGTTGCCAATGGATTGCCCGGAGGACCGATTGTACCGAGAGCAATTCGACAAGACACCCGAGGACTTGGACACACGTCAGGATGAGTTGCGACCGTTGGCGGGCGAGCTCGAGGAGGCCAAGGCGCGTGTGGAACGGACAAGGGAGGCCGGTCGCGACCGTCACAATGCCGAGCTTGAGGAAGTTGGGTATCGAGTCGGACGTGGTGTTGATTGCCTGGTCGGATCTCAAGGGACGACATGCCGCCAAGTTGGAGTTGACGTGGATCGGGCCTTTCGAGGTTGATGAGGCGGGGTCCACGGGTCAAGGTGGAGGCGACGCTGGGCTCCGATACACAACCACCGCCGGGCCGGGTCAGTGTGCGCAGGGTGAAGCTGGTTGCCCGCTACGACGATTGAGGCCGAACTCGCCCGGTATTGTCGAGCTCGTTCGTGGGGAGGAGTGTTGCGGGGTAATGTCGATTAGACCCGAGGTGTCAGTGATGTGAGTGTGTTCGCACTCGCTCCACCTGTGCTGCAACGGATCGATGGTCTCACTTGATCTCCATCCCACACCTGCTCTTCTTCCCTCGGTGATCGGCCGTGGCCTCGACCATCTACCCACCCCGAGCCTTGCTTAGGTCGGTGTCGGGGAAACGGCTCATGGCGCCGTCAAATGCGCCCGTGTCCGTGGGACTTGGTCGCCCGAGGCGGGAGCAAGCAGAGCAGCAACAACATTGAGGCTCAAGCGACACTGGCACCATCCGCCACAAAGCCCACGTCCACGCCCGAATCGCGCGCTCCCGAATCTTGCAAGCACAATGGCACCAACATCCCAATGCCCAAAACGAACAGCCGCGTGCATTTCCATTAGGTGATTGCCGCTGCTGGAATCGCCATCCCGCCCGCCAACCACCACAAAGCCAATGCACCTGTCCGCAAATCCAAGCGCCGCGACTCTGCCGCCGCCATGCCCAACGAGCAGTCCACTCAGCCCAAGCACGCGCGCAGCAACGACATCGACTCTGGCTCCGTCGACAAGGTTGCTGTTGCATCCAGTGCCGCTGTCGCGGCCGCTGACAAGGATGCTGTTGCAGCCTCGGCCCACATCTAAGTCACGCGCTACGTTACGCAACTTGAGGCCGACCACACTTCCCTCAAGGCGGGGGGCATGACGGTTGGGCGAAGCGTCCGTGCCGTGGACCGGTGGGTGTGGGTTAACAAGCCAGAGAAAATTGGGGACTGTGTTCGCCAACGCGGGATTGGGCATTATCGGGGACGCTTGGATCGGTCGGCGCAACCGCATTGTTGGGAATCAGGGGCAGTCGCGCGGCCATTGCAGCCGACGCCAACTTGGTGGAACGAGCAGACCCAATTGGAATGGCTCAAAACGGCCATGATTGTCAACAAGTGGGAAGAGGTGGATGAGGTGAGGTCAGCGGCGAGGGCCAAGCTTGATGCGAGGCTGACGCGCGAGTTGAGGGAGCTGGAGGAGTCCACAGTGGTTGTGAACGGGGAGGAGATGGTCAAGGTGGGCGAATATGCCGACGAGGAGGCGCTTGAGAGGGAAGGGCACTATGTACGATGATTTCCACAACGAGAACGAGGACGGGCAAGTGTGTTGGAGGGAAACAGACCAGGGTGCCCACAGTCGAAAGGTCGATGGGACTCGGTGGGGCCGGTGATGGGATCGAGAGAAGTGGGATTTAGGTGTGTGTGTAGAATGACGAAGAGTGTGTTCAGCTCACTGTGGGGCATAACATTTTATGACTGTGGACACGTACATACACAGGTGGTTTTACCAGTGAATCGTATCGTGGTGTTCCATGAGTTCTGCCAGTGCCCGCTGGGTCGGTCTTCATTCCTTGAAATCAAGCTCAATCGGCACATCAGAGCGAGTCGCTCAACAGCAGACCGACGGCCACTCAAGGACATGTAGGTATTTACTTATGTACGTATGTTTGTCCTCGATATTCATCGTTCCCTTCCAGGTTCCTTCCACACTCTTCCACAATAGGACTGCAATTGTTCGTCGCGTTCGTCGCAATTCCCTGTCCTGTTGTGTGTGCTGACGCGTCTTACTGTAACTTGTTGGGTCGAGTTCTTCCCACCACTTTCTCTCTCATCGACAACGACGGATCGGATGAAAAAATTAATGAGCCTCTGAACTGTTGCACCCTTCTCTGGGCGGTAACATCGCGGCCGGAACCTCGAGCATTCGTCACTTCCACCAGCCAAAACCAAACGAATGACATTATCATCCCTGCCCCCGAGGTTCCGGCCCACCGCTACCACTGCTGTCCAACTCTGTTTGAGAGCCTGACCGAGCTCGTTCAACTCGTTCACACTTTGGCGCCAAAAACGCAATCAGACCATGGGCAAGGCACACACTACAACATTGCCATTGTACCTGGCACGGCATTCAGATTGGTGTCATTCAATACTCATCAGCACCCAAAGGCGTTTTCGACGTCATCCACCTTGTTGACGTTGCCTTTGTTCGCACGACGCGCACGCACGACATGTGTGGTAAGCAAGAGGCGGCAAGCCTGGTTTCATGCGATACGATCGGATTGGGGCGAAGACGATATGTGAAATCTATTGCGTGTTTGTGAGGTTGAGGACAAGAAATAGAGAGATGAATCCGGTGCGAACATCCTCTTGGCGCTAAATATTGACGGCATGCTCTTCACTCGTGTTTTTCATATTTATTTATTTACATGTCGTGGTGTTGTAGGTGAAGATCGCGTGCCGATTAAATAACCAGTGGGCTGCAAGACGTCACTCATCCCGAGCCCAACAACAGAAGGTGACAATACCCAAGAGACGGGACCCAAACAAGGGTGGGAGCCCAAGTGGGCTGATCCGCGTTTATGTGTACTGTCACGGCGACGGGCCATAACGATTACGAGTTGCTTCCTACGATTTCAAGCACGATCCGCTACCGTCCAGATGGCTTCTTGACGTTCGAATGGCGGGTGGCGAATAGCGCGCTGGCGGATCTGGGCGGGTTGGCCATGCACACGACGCGACCAACAACTGACAACTGACGGGTGATATTCTCTCATTTGTTTGATCAAGGAGGCCACTGGGATTACGTACTCGGCTGCGGATGAGTGGCGGGAATTTGTATCATCGGTGGCGGCAGCGAATGCGCGTGCATGATTGTGCCTGCAGGCTGGGGCCGGGCCGCTTAGATTGAAATCATGTGCTGAGGTGCCGTTGCGTTGCTCAAACGTTTGCCCTGGACCGGAACGCGAGTGCGGCAGTACTGTACAACAAGATGCTCGATGTTGGGTCGGCTGGCCCAGGGACGCCCGTGGTTGTCTTATCGGTCGTCATCAAGGTGATTTATATCAATGCAAGGGTGCGGACGCTATGCATGTTGACGCACAATCTCTTTACTGACAAGTGTGGTCTCTGACGTATAGGCTACCAAGGACGGTCTCTTTCGATTCTGTTGCATGGGTCGCGATTCAATCCTCCCTCTTGACGGTGGCTCACGCACCGCAAAGAGACGGTTGGGGGCAGTAGGGTTTGGACAGGCGTCGGGCTTGCACCTCGAGGGTTCCTCTGTGACCTTAACGGGGGAGGGGGAACTCAAGCAACCTGGTACTCTGGCGCGGCGCATCGGATGTTCTTTGCTGTCACACTTGTGGGATTCGATGAGAGTTTCCGTTGGTTTTGGTGGGTCGTGGTTGACTGGTCGAACCGAGTGCCCGCTGTGCTCGATTTGCCGGTCAACTTGGTTGCTTGCTCTTTGCTTGAAACAGCAAGGGCAAGGCAATGAGCCTCTTTGCCTGATTCGCACATGGACGATGACCCGTGACAGCGAGGACGATGCGCGCCTGGCGCGTGACCAAACATGATACCCTGCTGGTGGGGGAACACAGAGGCGCTATGGGTGTGCTCGTAAGGGGGATTTCTATCTCTTGTCAGCCCGTAGAATGCTCTGCCCACATTGGAGATTGCGCTTGCTTGCTCCATTGAACTCTGCCCTTGGGGTCCCGTTCCGTTGGGCCTAGTTGCATTTGTGATTGATGCGGAGGTATTGACTGCCGAGTTGCTGAGCTGTGTGAATGACAGGAGTGCGGGTTCCCGACTGTCAAAACTGTTTGTCGTTTGGTGGTGTGCAGTTCCCAACCGAGTCGTGCCTTGTCGATGACCTCGAAGTCACAGTTGTCGTCCCCTCTCCCACAAACGAACATGATTGGTTTTCCGGCTGCGTCGGTTTGCACGCAGCGGAGCCCTTTCCCCCCCTTCTCCTGGTGCTTTCCCATTCCCACGTGTGCTGGTGTTGGCCGGCTACTTATTTTAAACCTACTTGAAAGCGCGAGCGAGCTCGAGACAGCACAAGTCGAGACACAATCACTTGACAATAATGGAACTTGCCATCTAATTGTCGTGTTCAACCTGCCATCATTGCCTGCACTCGGTGCGTCAGCTTGGTCCGCCATTCTTCACTGGAAGCCACTTCATAGATCAACCTCATAATTAGTCTCTTGACGACCCTGGCGAGACAGTCCCGCTCGTGGAGGTCGTGAATCACAGGGTCCGCCGATCCATCCATACCTTCAGTGACTTCGGGCTCACGTTGCGGCCAGTGATACATAAAGCTATTGATCTTGGGCACCTTGGATTTTGTTTTGTCTCGCAGTCCCTATTCACTCCATCCAATCAACCATGCTCGACAAGGCAAAGTCCCTCACAACCCTGCCCGCCGTTGACCCGGCCCTCGTCGCCAACCGCCGCTTCCTCATCCTGCACACCCGCTGGAACGATGCCATTGTCAACGCCCTGCGCGACGGCGCACTCAACACGCTCACCGGCAAGTATGGCGTGCCCCGCGCAAACATTGACATTGTGACCGTCCCCGGATCCTATGAGCTGCCCTTTGCCACCCAGTCACTGCTGCAGCAGGCAAAGGCCAAGCATTCGCCGTATGCCGCCGCGATCCCAATCGGCGTGCTCATCAAGGGATCCACCATGCACTTCGAATACATTTGCGACGCCGTGTCGCAGGGCTTGATGAAGGTTGGGTTGGAGGAGCGGACGCCCGTGATTTTTGGTGTCTTGACGTGCTTGACCGATGAGCAGGTACGCCCATATTTCATTACGGAGAGTCTCTCGTCATCCAGTTAGATTGCACACTCACACCGAGGTTGTTGCATCATAGGCGCATCTTCGGGCGGGCATTCCCGTCGGCGACGACAAGGGCCACAACCACGGTATTGACTGGGCCGCGGCAGCCGTGGAAATGGCGCTGCTCGACTCTGGCAATGCCAAGATTGAGTGATTGAATGAATCAACAGATGTCATTTGATAAACATGTTTACTAATCATCAATACTTGGTGACTGAGAACGCTTCCATACACACTTCGCCGGCAAACACTCGCACGACAAAATTATAACATTCACAACTCCATGGCGTCCTCATCTGCAAGCTGCTGCTGCTGCTGCTCTTGCTCGTCAAACCGCCTCTCCGTCTCAACCATCATGGACTCGTCGCGATTGTCGCCATCCTGCGTTTGTTCTTCGTCGTCCATGTCCACATCCTGCGCCTGGTCCTCGTCCTTGCGAAACACGGCATCCAGCGTGGCAATCGCATGCTTGACCTCGACCACACGCCCATCCTTGGCCTTTTCCCACATCCGTTGCGCATACCCTCCAACCTTTGCGTCCACATCCGCAACAGCAATCATGCCCCAATGCAGCCCGCCCACCTCGGCATCCACGGTACGGACCTGGTCAAGCGTCAATGCACGCATCGCGTCCGTGGCGCCCGCCCAAGCGCGCGGCGCAAGTCGATGCGGCATCATGTACCTCAACCACTCCTGGCGCCCTTGCTCGCAATCGCAAAACACGCCCATGTCCTCGCCCATGGGCACCGTGGCAATGAGATACAGCGCACGATGATACACCTTGGTCCACAACAGATGGCGCACTGTCGGGCCAACCACCGCCTCTGGCGCTTTGGCAAGCACGTGCGCAAGCCGCACAAGCACAGCCGGGGTGGCCGCGTCAATCAGCCACGGCAGCGGAAGCCGGCCACCGCGCTTGACAGTCAGTTGCACATACTCGGGCACGTCCACGTCTACCAGAGCCGCGGGCATGTCTGCGTGATGGCCGTACGATCCTGGCGCAACGCAAAGTCCTGCAGCGGCCGCAATGGTGGTGGCCAGGTCGCGTTGGCACTCGAGAAGCGCTTGGTAATGATCCACAACGGCCATATCCACCACACGCCGCACGCTCGGCTGGTCCCTGAGCACCCACTGGTAAAAATAGAGCGCGCTGACGGCTTGCACGGCTGTGGCCTCGACGGGCGTCGTGCGCATCACATTGGACCAGTGTGGCATGGCCTCTGCGTAGTTACCCACGGCAACGAAATAGTGCGCAAGAACCAAGGAGGGGACTTGCACACGGCCCAAACGGCCACCGTCCAAAAACACCTCGAACCGGTCGGGAAACTTGACTGCCTTGTCCACGGCCACGCTCCACCGGGCAGACACCTCGCCCGCCGGCTCCGTGTCCTCGGCCGCAGCCAACAAGGTCTTGAACAATGCATTGGCAAACTCCTGATCCGCATGCAATTCCGTGTCCATTGCCTCGTCTGCATTGGGCAAATGGCCCGCCGCCAAAATCTGTGCGCGCAGTTCCACATGCGAGTCGTGCATTTGTGCCAGTGCGTACGCCTGCAACGGATTAACCTGCGCAAGAGTGCGCACAGCGTCGCGCCACGCGTGCGTCGACACATCCGACGCAAGCCCGGCATGGGCAAGTGTCAGCACATGTGCGGCGGCCAGCGTGGCCTCGGCAAGCGTCAACGCATCCTTGACGTGTTCGGAACCCGCTGTACCCTTGTCGCCTTGGCGAATCAGCCACTCGGCCACGTCTACGGCAATCCCCACAATGGCCTCGACCTCCGCCTCCACAGCCAACATGTCGGCAAGCGCCAACGCGGCGTCAGCCATGGCGCCCCTGAGTACGGCCACAAATGGGTCAAGCACGTGGGACTTGCTAACCGCCCTGGCCCCGTCGGTGGCCTGCATGGCGGCCCAGTACCGCGCCGCGGCCTTGGACACAAACTTGCCTTGGGCGTCGTCTCTGTCGTCTTTTGTCACTTGCACATAGTACCGCGCGCTCTGTGTGCCACCCGTCCGTTCCACCTGGTCACTGGCTTGTGCGCCAACAATAGCCAGCGCCACAGCCGCATGCCACACGCGCGCCCTTGGCTGCTCGCCAATCCGGGTCTCGAGTCCACCGTTGCTCTCTTGGTCGGCTTGCCCACGGGCCACAACCGTGGTGACGAGATCCGCCAAATGCATCAACCGATCCGAATACTCTTCGGCGGCCTCGGGCTGCTGCATGCCCATGTGCACAAACGCCCTGGCCACATGCTCGAGCTCCTCATCCCTTGGCACCTGCATGCCCGCGTGTGCGCGAAACAAGTTGTTTGCCCGGTCAAACAAGTGCTTGGCCGCATCCGACATGTGTGCAATTGACTCGAGCGCCAGCTGTGCGCGCGGGGTGCGCGGCGGCAGTGGGGTTGGTGGCGCGAGGGCGGTCGGAGACACGGTTCGTTGAGGCGTAAACAAGTCGCGTGCACCGGCTGCGACACCGGCCGAGGCGGCGGACGCGGGCGTCAAGAGCGCCGACGACGATGCCGTGGCGGGCCGGTCAAAGCCCGCCGCGCGAAACTCGTACATGCCCCTCGACAGTTCCAACAACACAATGCTCGGCACCTGCTGGTCGTTCTGTTGTTGGTTACCAAGGACGAGGGGTGCGCTGGCAACAAACCACCGCTTGCCGGCATTCCACAAGTATGCCTTTGCACCGGCATCCGTCACCACCTCGATCCCACTTGCGCTCTGCACCACGACCTTGCACTGCGCCAGGGCCACAAAGTGCACGTTGCGAATCGGGTCCAGGGTGGACGCCGCGCCCGCTTCAACAGGCCGGGCATTGGATACGGCCGCGTCGCGCGACCACGGGTCGTGCACGGTGCGCAACTGGACGGCCCCCGAGCGGCCGTGTGCGCGCACGGCAACCACGATCGGATGCGCTTGTGCATGCGATTCTGGACTTGCGTCCGAGTTGGTCAATGGCACCGTCGATGACGCAATGTGTGTGATGGCGTATTGGTCCTTGGAGTCGCCCAGAACGACGTGCTCGATCGACTTGACGGATTGCCGCTTGAGCTCGAGCGCGGCGTGTGGTCCTCCTCCGTGTGCGGGGCCCCACAGCTCGAGCGACCGCGACGTGAGCACGAGGGCGTGCCGGGCATTGTCGGCGAGTGCCACGGCAAGCACGGATGTGGGCCCCGCAGATGTGAACTTGCCAAAGATGGACCCGAAAAGCGTGGCGGGCCCCGGCTCGGGTAGCAACGTCCAAGCAAACGGATTGACGTGTGCGGCCGATGGGGCGCCCGATCGCGCGGGCATGAGGTGCGAGGATTGGATTTGGAGCGCATACCGCGCAGAATGCGTGCACAGCAACACGCACGCATTTGCCAGCGGAACCATCCCAACGACCACTTGTTGATCCATGGCCGCCGCGTCGGAATCGGTAGCGTTGGGGGTCGCTTGGGCATCCATTGCGGGCAACGAGAGCACATCGCCCTGCGTGCCGAGCAGCCGGTACACGACCGTGACGCCGCCCGTGGGCGATGCGAGTACGGGGATCACGGATGCAAATGCCGATCCGCTTGCTGGAGCCACGGGCGCTGGAACAAGGGCCACCAAGGGTGCGCGGCCGGCAAGCGCCGTGCGCAGCTGGTCCGGGTAGACGAGCGGGTACGAGGTGCCGCGTGTGGGCGACCAGATGCGGCATTCGTGCGGGGTGGCGAGGGCGGCTGTCAGCGAGGCCGGGTCCACGGCGGCTTGAGTGTCGAGGTCGGGAATGGCTGTGTATGGGGCGCACGTGAGTGGGTCATGACAGGCACGCTATCAGGTGAGATGTGGTCAGATCGGAACGTACGCTGGCCGGTGGAAGGGTCTTGGCTGAGGTTGACAATGTCCTGGGGAGCCGGGTGGATGCAGCGGATGTACTTGTTGTCAAAGTCGGATCCACGGGCCTTGGCCGAGACACTCTGCAGAGAGGCAGAGCCAGCAAAGGACGATAATGGGTGTCCCTGGGGAGTTTCGGGTGCGACGTAGAGCGAGCGCATGAGCGAGTCGTGAACCAAGGACCGGTTGGTTGCAGAGATGGCGTTGGTCCGTGGCGGGGAGGTTGATCGCTTGGAGGATGGGCGAGAGAAGGACGGCCCGCGGGCGGGGCCCGGGGTGGCGGCAGAGGGAGCCGAAGTAGCCATAGACATGGTGATGGGTCGATTGCTTTGGGTTGTTGCGCGGGTGCTACATACTTTACGTCCTCGGCATGTCCATCCGTTTGCACACACACATTCCATTCTCATTTTGATTTGTATCAAGTGAAGGTGGACCTCCGATCGAGCCACGCCGATCCCTGCAACTCACTTTTGAATGTGTGCACCACTCTTTTCTTCGCGAAAGAAAAACGTGAAGTAAAGAAATGAAAACACGTCCATACTTATCTACAGGTTTAGATATGCATGACAGGATGGAATCGTTGCAAAACGTCGGGCAGCTGGCTTCACATGCATTGGCACTGGCTGCACTCGCCCTGATTTTCGCTGGTGCCGTCGCTCTCCTGCTCCGCGCCTGCGAGGTAGCTTCTCCACTGCCAACCATGCAATTGAACAACCAAATCGACATGTCTCACGCTTGACCTTTGACCTTTGACCGTTGACCTGCAACTGGAACAGAACATTCTCAACCACTCTGCATTCCCCGAGTCGTCCGAGTCGTCCGACTTCGCCATCCGCCGCACAAGCATTTCCGTCGGCCCCGCCCGCTTGCTTCGCCCACGTCGCCGAACAGCTGCTTGACTTGGCTGGTTGTTGCCGCAATCATGATCAGGGCCACGTCGTCATCGTCATCGCCATGGACCGTTCTCGTACCGCACTCGACGCTCGCTGCTCGGGTCGATGAGTCCATCAGCCATGCCGCCGACTTGGCCCACCTCTACGGTGCGCGCTTCGAACATGTCCTTGTTGTGGTCAAGGCTGTCTCCGTCGCCGCACAACCAGAACCAGAACCAATCGACGACACCGTGGCTCTCAATGGACTGCAATGGATAGGATCACTGTCGACCTGCAACCACAACCAGCCAGTGAGCGATTGGCTGTACTTGATTGTGGACAAGGGAAATCCCAACGCGATCGCTTCCTTGTACGTTACTGTTTCCTGTTCCCAGATTCAATCCACGGACGCTAATTCCTTACTTCTTTAGTGTGGGAACTCAATCGGCAAGCTTGCTCGTGTACAACCCCTGTCGCCTGCCCCGGCCTGCCCCCACCCTAAAAAACACACCAGACAAGACGCTTCACCCACACTTTCCACCCGCTCCACCAACCGATCCACTCACATTTGCTCTCACCTTCCTTCTCGATTACCAATCTTCCCGGTCACCCACCTCCAAGGGCTCTCTCTCTCCACCCGCGCCCTCGCACTTTCTGTCTCCTTCGCCGACCCCATCTCTCTCCCCACCCCCACTCTACTTTCTCCGCGAATACATGTACTCAACACGCACCTGGTGCACTCACTTGCGTGCGCACCCAACCTCTCTCCGCTCGCTCTCTGGCCTATGGCTCGCAACCAATGACCGCATCATCGGCTTTGCCCTCGCCGTATGGATCATGGACCCAGCCACTCACGCCACCGTCCAACACACGGCACACCTTGTGGTTGACCTGCTGTACGAGTTTGCCTTCCGCTACCCAACGCGGTCACTCGCCTGGTTCATGTCGTACCCAGCAGGGCTCAAACTCAATGGCCCACTCGCACGTTTTGTGGCCGAGCTCGGCCAATGGATTGTGTCTGCCTGGACCCAAGGGCCCATCACGTTGGCCTCGACACTGCTGCTTCACCCTTGGCTTTCATCCATCACGGCCGTGCTCGCCATCACTGGTGGGTTTTCCCTCGTTGCGGGTGTGCTCGTGGGCGACCTGCTGTTGGGCGTGTGCGTTGCGCACCTCGAAGTCATGCACGGGGCTACGCACAAGCTCATGCAGGCACTTGCGCGCGGGCTCGGCGCACTGGTTCAAGTGTTTGTGGGCAAGCAGTGGAACCCGTTGCGGCGCAGGACCGAGACGGCCGAGTTTAGTGGCGAGCAGTTGCTCATGGGCACATTGGTCTTCACCATGCTTGTGTTTTTGGCGCCGACCGTGGGCGTATTTTGGGTGTATTTCGAGTCGGTACGTCCACTTGGCATGATTTCGCTCCTCTTGATTGTTCTTCGTGACACTCGGCATGTACGCACACGTTCACTTGGGATGCCCTTGTATGCATGCAGGTGCATATCACGATTGCTTTTGTGCGCATGATTATCGGGAGTGTGCTGTGGTTTTTGCACACATTCCCGCTGTTTTTGATCGCCATTCGGTTCAAGGAACCAGAGAGGTTGCCTGGCCCGTTGCGGATCGAGCCCATGGATGGACTGAATGCTTATCGCATCCTGGTATGCATTGCAAACTTGTTTTTATCTTTTTGTTCACAAACTCGCTCTCAGTGTGTTTGCCTTCCCAACAGAATGAGCCGATTGGATGGTGGGATATCATCGCCCCCAACCGACCCGTGCTCGTCTTGCCGCGGCAACAAGTTCCATTGTGAATGTGTTGCTGAAGATGAGGAATAGTGTATTATGTATGCAAACACGAGGTCAGGAATCCAAATGGACAAGCACGGGAGAAGAAACAATGTGAAAAAAAAGGATCTTTGGAAGCGGGTTGAGGAAAGGAAGGAATCCAAGCGACGAGAGGGGGTTGACACCGTGAACTGGTGAAGGAAACAAACATATTTAACCCAAGACGACTCGTCATCGCGCGTACGATTCCCACTCGATTACAACTTCATGGCCCCAATAATGTCCGTGCACAGCGCCTTATACTGCCACGTATTCCCGCCCAACCGCTTCAACCGGACCCCATTGACTGACAACCTTGGCAGCCGGCACACCTCGAGCTCCAAATCCACATCGGGCGCCGTACACGTGACGAGAAACCCGACCACCGTGTGCGGCAGTTGCCGCTCTGTCAGCACACGGACAATATCCGCCAAGATCTCTTCTGCGGGCCGTGTCGATGTTGTCGACACACTAAAACTAAACCTCAGCGACCTGGGCTCGCCTGGCCGAGACGGCGACGTTGGTACATCTGCATTTGGATCATCTGCGTCGCTTGCACCGTTGCTCAGAGGTGAGGGAATCGGGCCATTGGCGTTGGCCGACTGCAACTGTTGCTGGTGCGCGGGATGTGCTGGGTTCAACGTGGACGTTGCATCTGCCGTCATTGCCCTGTTCCTGCCAGGCGCGGGCGACGACGGCGCGCCTGACATGCTTGCCAATGCAGACGTCTGGTTGCGGTCAAACACGGCCGTCGACCGGGACCCTTCGGCCGCCGAGCCGCCCAGCGGGCGGCTATTGTTGGACATGGCCGCCGGCATTCGTGGTGCCGTGCTCGCATTCCCGCCAGGGCTCGTGGGTCCCTCGGCATCCTCGCGCACGGGCGACGGCGGCGACACTTGCGACAAGATTTGTGTGCGGAGCTCAGAGACTTGTGGGGCAGCGACCGTTGCCGACCGTTTGCGTGCGGCTTGTGCTTGAGCGGCCGCCATGGCCGCAGCAGGTGTCGGGTTGCCCGCGGCCGCGCCGGCCGCGTGTGGATCAACCAACGGCGTGCCTTGCAGCGTCTGGCTGTCTGCGCGGCTGGGTGGGCCTTGAGCGGCAGCCGCGGCGGCCGCAGCAGCTGCACCGGGTGGCCCCGATGTGAGCGGTTGTGCGGTGCCATACTTTTTGCGCCACAGCCTGTCGGCCAGCAAGTAGTACGTGGCTGCATTGTGGTCGTAGGTGCCGTCCTTGAGCGCCTGCTTGAGGGCTTCCACATCGAGCCCAATGTCGTTGCACGCCGCGTACACTTGGTTCTCCTCTTCGGGCGTCAGCTTCATTGCTCCCAGGTCACTGTTGATGAGCGGCGCAGACTCGTACTCGGTGTTGAACCACTTGTCTTCTTTGATTTCTTGCATGGTGGCACGTTTGGCCGCGTCCAAAATGAGCATCTTTTTGATGAGCTTTTCGCAATCTATGTGTTACATGGGAGGTGCGAACAACGGTCCGCGTCAGTTTGGTTCTGTTGCGCGCACCTCAACGTCAAGTGAATCCGTACCAGTCGACATGTAGAACGGCACCTTAAACTTGCCAGTGAGCACCCTCGCCCGCAGCTTTTGCAAGTTTGGCCCATCAAATGGCAGAGCTCCACACACGAGCACGTAAAGCACGACGCCCAGCGACCAGATATCCACCTCGGGGCCATTGTACTCTTTACCCTGGAACAGCTCAGGGGCTGCGTATGGGGGACTGCCGCACCACGTATTGAGTCTTTGCCCGGGAGTGAATTGGTTGGAAAATCCAAAATCGGCAATTTTCACGTTCATGTTGGCGTCCAGAAGCAGGTTTTCGGCCTTCAAGTCGCTGCTCAATGGGAACAGTGAGTGTCAGCGACTTGTTTTTTCGCGCGGGTTCACGGAGCATCCAATCGCATCGTACCGATGAATGATATGCAACCGATGACAATAATCGACTGCAGACACAATCTGCCTAAAGTACCGGCGTGCGTCGCGCTCCTTCATGCGGCCACGCGCCACCAAAAAGTCAAAGATTTCGCCTCCGGGAACGTATTCGAGAATCAAGTAGAGCTCGCGCGGCGTGTCAATCACCTCGTACAGGCGTACAATGTGCGGATGGTTGAGTAGC
The DNA here is from genome assembly GCA_002102555.1 of Catenaria anguillulae PL171. Lineage (NCBI taxonomy): Eukaryota > Fungi > Blastocladiomycota > Blastocladiomycetes > Blastocladiales > Catenariaceae > Catenaria > Catenaria anguillulae. The sequence continues at coordinate 430,807 of MCFL01000014.1, forward strand.
TTCATGATGCGCACTTCGCGAAACAGCTTTTTGCTCGTGGCTTTATCGAGCTTGGACTTGTCAATGATCTTGACGGCAACCTAGGATGTGTGAGGACAGACGGGATCAGCGTGCATGTTGGGGAGCAGACATGATGAGAACCGAGTCAGATAGTCTACCTTTTCGCCCGTGAGAACGTGTGTGCCGAGTTTGACTTTGGCAAAGTTGCCCTCGCCAATGCTCTTGTCGAGATCATAGTATCCAATCGACGACGGCTTTTGGCCTTGACGTCGCTCGGCTGTCACTTTGGAAAAGAGAGTTTCGTCGCCTGGTGGATTTGGTGCCGCCATGATCCTTGGCTGTGAAGCAGTGTTCAAGAAACCGGGATCCAGTTGTCACGATTTGAGGATCATGCACGTGCCAACGTGGCAGCGTGGGTCGTGTGGAGCTCTGTATCGTGCGTGGTAAAGCGCAGTCCAGTGCGTATGCGTGGATAGACGCTTTAGGGTATCAGTGAGCTTGGACCGTGACTAAAAACGTGTTGGGAAGTTGTCCTTCTATGTCGATGCGCTTGAATGGATTTGCAAGTCGGTTTGAACCGTCCGCTGAGCGTGTTGGAAATCACCCTCGCCAATATTGCTCAAGGTTGTCGATGGGATTGCATGGGATTGGTGCGTGGACCAGATTGGTGATGGAGACTACATGATACTTCATGTCGGCCCGATCTGGCAATTTGTCCGCACTGTTATTGATGTGCAACATGGCAAGTCTCACAAAACTCTGTGGGAAAACGAATGCGCATTTGGATCGTGACACGTCCAATGCTGGCTAGGGTATAGCAACTGTCTCATGTCAGCTGCACAAGTTGCTCGTGGAGGCACTCCATGGCCAGCTCTCCGTTGTTTTCAATCAGACGGAACCCTTGACCAGACGATGGAGCGAACAATGTGTACATGGCTGTATTCAATCAAATACACAAGTCAACTCTACTTCATCACTATCCGAGACTGTTAATTCGTCCTGCCGCGACAAAAGCTCATGCTGGCCGAGCAACTCTTCACACTCCCGCCGCCACCCGCTCGCCTCCAAACCAACCTCCAATGCACCGCGGGTGTCCTTGCGCATGATTGCACGCAATCCCAGCACAAACCCCTTGGAAGTCCGAAAAGAATCCGGCAACCCACCAATAATGTACGCCACCTTGTCGGCCTCCCCGGACTCGGCCGCGGCACGCAGCACGCCAAGAACCAACGGCAACTGGTTCCGCCGGCGCACAAACTTGTGGTAACCCAACCGCGTCCAGAGCCGCAGAGTACCGACCACGTTACGGAACGGAATCAGCTCGTACACAAACTGTGCGTCGAGTACAAGCATGGTGTCGAGGAAGAAATCGTGGGCCAGGTTCGTGTGTACGCGGGGATCGCGGGCGTTCACCGAGTCGGCTGGCGGCAAGGGCGAAAGCGTCGCAACAGCAATGACGCCTTCTCGAAGCGTGTGCCAGCAGTCATGTGGAAGCAATTGCGAGAACGAGTGGTAGCGGTTACCCCAAACGTAGGTGCGCGCCTTCTTGGATTCGCGGTTAATGTTGCCCGCAGCTGCCACCTTGGACTCGTTGAGCCGTGAGCGGACAAGTTGAACTAGAAACGAAACCACCTTGGCCTCATCGTCTGTCACCCGTGCCGTGCGCATCTCGGCGTTTTGCCGCCAATCCAGCCCTTTCGCCGCCATGAACGACATCAGCTCAAGGGCGCACACAGCTACGACTTCCTTGAGCGACAGCCTTTCCCAGGCGATCCCGCGCGACAGGCAGGTCGCAATCAACTTGCTCCAAAACGCGGTATCAGAAGCCCACACGAACGGAAACGAGTGACGGCCTTTGCACAAGTGTTCCTGCAGGAAGGTGGTGTAATCCCACTGGCACTCGATAGAGAGAAGGTCGAGCAAGGAGTAGCGGGCGACCCTTTGCAAGTAGACGCGGCTTGATAGCTGGCGCGCATGGTCGGTGAGGAGGTTGGTCATGGGGACACGGTCCGCATCTCCGCCATGGTCCGCGATCAAGAGGCCGAAAAGGGTCGTGCGAGTGTGGGGCGGGTCGGCGTCAGACAGGCAGCAATATTGGATAGCTGTGATTTATGTTGTAGAAGCACATCAGTATTAGTGATTGTGTGGAAAGCCAACAACCGACGTTAACAAAGATATCCAGCCCACATACCACGTCGAACCACACGTTGAAAATTGCCGTCTCGCTTGCATTGAGCGGAGAGTTGTCCCATCAAGGGCGTATCGCCTGTCATGGCTCCGTAATGAAGCAGCTCAACCATCTCGTTTTCATGTAGCAAATCGTGTTTTAGCGCCAAAGGGACGGATTGGGAATATCCCTTCTTCACCCAACGTGCGACTGCGAAACTGAGGTCCCCCTTTGAGGGGTGTGGTGGAACGTCTGGCATCAAATCGTGAAGAGCGAGAACATCGAAAAAGAGGCGGTGATTGCGGAATACATGCTGTGACCAGTAGGGCGAGTAGTAGTTGGGATGAAAGGCGGCGGTTGTCTCATGCACCCGAATCCAGTTGATCACACTGAGGACGCGAGAAGACGGCTCGCGCGAGGTTGGCTGGTCGAGTTGCGAAAACGTGGCCATCATGGGTTCCAAAAAGGAGGTTTGGGAATGATAAAGGACGAGATTAGCGACAGTCGATACGTTGAGTGACTTGGTAAAGATGTGGGAAATGGTCTCGACGGCGGACATGGACCAATCGAAAAGCGCGAGCAGGCAGAGAAAGGTTGGGTAGGTCATTGTCAGGTTTGGGATGCCTTGCGTGCGGTTGGCAAGGTCACGGAGCTTGGAGCGCAATCCAATTCGGTTGTCGAGCATGAAATGTGACCATAATGTAAAGTGGGCTGCTGTCGTGCCAAGGAATGGGAATCGCGAAAGCAAAAAGTCGAGAGAAAAATGAAGGAGGTCAATTTGTGATGTGCGGATAAAGAACGAGACGAGAAGCAAGGCATCAGGAAGCACTTGCCAGGAAGACGACTGGACTGGCTGGCCGAACTCGGCCCGAATACGATCCAACTCGGCAACCAAGTCGGGTTCGTTGGTGATTGCTCTGTCGGCGTGGTTCTTGCGATGGAAAAGCCACTCTAGCAATGACTTGGTTATCACAGGAGGTGCAACGGGGGGTGCATCACCAGGATTAGGAGCCAGGGCGGCCGCCCATCCACCCCAACCTTCCTCAGCCGGCACATTTGCCTTGAGGAAGTAGGCAACGTGCGACTCGATTTGAGCGACCGAGTGCTGCTGACCCGCAAGCTCGAATTGAGCGTTGGCTTTGTGATTCAATTGTGCGGGAGAATTGCCACGATTGACGATTCGAGGATCATACTGCGGATCGAGAAAGATGATTCGACGCAACCAGGCATCCAACACTCGGCTCTTGCCCTCTGAAAATGCTGCGAAGGCTGTGCGACTTGAGGCGGGCAAATGGATGCTCGGGTGGCAGAGTGCGAAAACGTCGAGCTGCAATTCGACCGGAAGTAGTGAATGGGGTGTGTTCATTGCAGTGTTGGATGACGGCATGGTAGGGGTGTCTATGTATGACTTGCGGAACAATGGTATATAACTGATGATCCATTTGTCCGCGTGAGTGCATTCGCGCGACGGCAGTCAGGACCGTGGGCGGGTTGTATGGGATTTGTATGATTCATGGCAGTGGTGGTTTCGGCCGGGTCAGCACTGGGTCAGAACTGCACGGAGTGTTGCCCATTTTGTGAGGCGAATCTATCTGGTGGTGGATTCGAAATGTGGTGCAAAATGTAACATCACCGTCACGTTATCATGATCATGTTGCAAGGGAAACGAGGCGGATGATCAGACTTGAAACGGAAGAGTTGCCTCACATGAGACAGACTATAAGTTGTCCGCATTATGTGAAGTGAGGAAAGAGAGAGCTGGCGGCGTACGCATGTACCCCACAGAATGCTTTGGTGAATAAACATCCGACACCGCCGTTCTTGCGGCATTGACGAGTACATCTGATGGTTGCTCAACTGCACTGCAAGGATGATCGAGAATGGCTGCCAAGCAACTGCTTCGCCTGTCTCTATGGACAGCGCCCACCCTTGCCCCAAGCTTGATGGCGAGGTCGTAAGAATCGCTTTGCCTTCGGTAAACGACAACCCATGACGACGATGTAATGTTGGTCTCACGCGATCGCACAAACTTTCGTCGAAGTCGCGAACCAACCGACCAACCAACCAACCTCCTTTGTGACATTGAACGGTCGTTCAGGAAGGACGATGAAGGTTCACCGTTATTGAGCGGCCGTGGTATACACTCGGGCCCAGCCCTGACATGCGACTCGTCCCAAGTTTCGCCCTACAAAGCGCGACGAGATTCCCACCTCCTCTCGTTCGGTTCAACATCACAACAGCACATCTTGCCTGTCTCCCAGAAACAGCCTCACCTCCTTGAACTCACCAATCAACCATGGGTCGCCAACAAGTCCAACCCGCTCTCCGCCAAGCTGTCCAGCAGCAATCGGCCAATCCCAAGCTTCAGCAGCAGCAGCAGCCTGCCCAGCAAAAACAACAACAGCAGCAGCAGCCCAAGCTGCAGTCTCGTCCCACGACCGCTTCCATCCCCGTTTCCAACAATGCCATGAAGCACCAGCAGCAACAACAGCAGAAGGCTGTCTCGCGTCCTCAATCGGCTGCTTCCCAGGCGCCAGTCAAGCAACAGGCCAAGACCAACCAGGTCAACCCCAAGCAGCAGCAGTCGCAGTCGCAGTCGCACCAGCAGTTCAAGTCGAATGCTCAGGTGTACCGCCCGACCCCCGTCAAGGAGCACCCTGACGATGCCTTCCTCTCTGGCGCTTGGTTGTTTGACCAATCGCGTGTGCCTCAATGGATGTCGATTCAGCTTCCCACTCAGCAGCAGCAAGTTGCCGCGTCCAAGTCGACTTTGAAGCAGCAGCAGCAGTCTGTCTCGCGTCCCACGTCCTCCACGTCGTCGGCTCAACAGAGCAAGCAACAGTCGCAGCAGCACTCGAGTAAGAACAACAATGCTCAAGTGTACCGCCCAACGCCCGTGAAGGAGCACGTTGACGATGCATTCCATTCGGGTGCTTGGTTGTTTGATGAGTCTCGTGTCCCACAATGGATGGCGCCTCACCTTCCCAAGCAGCAGCAGCGCTCGAATGTTGCCCCCAAGCCGGCTCAGCGTCCTGCCTCTTCGTCGGCCATTCAACAGCAAAAGCAGCAGCAGCAGCCAGTGCAGATGCGCCCTCAGCAACAACAACGCCAGTTGCCGACCATGCAGCACGGTGACGATACCTTCTTGTGGAACGGATGGACCCAGGCTTCGCGTCAACCCCTGTGGACCAACAACAGCAACAACTCGGCCACGCCGTCGTTGAGCAAGCAGCCAGCGACCATGAATGCGACTCGTCCTCAGTCCCCTCCAGCCAAGCAGGCCCAGCAGCAGCAGCAGTCGCAGCAGGGCCAGAAGCGTCCCCAGTCGCCTGCTCGTCGGTGATACTTTCGGTGCCAAATGAGTTTGGTCGTTGTCCGTCAGCGTGTCCTCGTTGTTTGCGATACCCCATGCTGTATATGATTCTGTTCTGATACACAACAGTGAATGCAATGCGAGTTTGATTGTGCCCGGAAGAAACATATGCCGCGGGCAACTGATGTGCCTGTTGCTGAAGCCTCACTTGCATTACGATGTGTCTACCCCATTCTTGGGAGCGAGGCAAGGAGATGAGTTATGTGTATACAACACAGCTTTTGCACTTGGGAGTTCCCCCCCCCCCGGTCCCTTCAATCTGCCATATGCTGCATCGCCCATCGTCGAAGAGGAATGGTGGGGTACGTACGAAGCGTAAGGAGGTACCAGCGATGTTATCAGCCGGCAGATCAGGTTCCGGAGTAATGGCCGCCTCTGATTGGTGGAGATAAAACGTGACGGCGTGCGTCAGCGCTGATCTGTTTGCAGGCATTTCATTGGCTGATAACATCTCGTCAGGGCTCATCAACAAAAGAGTGTCGTGACTGCCAGCTTTCTCGACCTCTGGCTCAATACAAAAAGGCAGCGGACCCAGCGCACCCTCGAGGAGGTCCTCCACAGCCTTGCAGACAGTCCGGCGGTCTCTTGCCATGTATTCTTGAACACTTTCGGTCAATCTGCCGCCATCACACGCACACGCTCCTGACGATACCGTGACCTCGTCCGCACAAACAAACAGTTCCGCTCTGATACGATACCGGTCACTTGCTGAACCATAGCATTCATGTACGCTGGATCCAACGGTAGTCCTTGGCCATCCAACCCAGTCGCTGATCCTCGGCTGTTGCGTTTAGCCAATACCCTACAACCGAAGTCTTCTGAACGCCCGTCGGTTGCCGCTCGACACCTTGCAAAACCTCGCTGCCTTCACCATGCTTGCCCGCTCGGCCCTCATCAACCGCCTCGCCTGTGCGCGATCGTTTCCCGTATCTCGATCGCTCGCTGTCACCTGTGCCGCCCAAACTCGCGTCATCGCTCACCCGCTCGCTCTCGGCGTCGCCCGTGCGACTTACTCCAAGGCCAGTACCCATGGGGCTCCCAACATTGAAAAGGTGGGTTGTTTCACGAGTATCCTTGCGTGGTCGATCCGATGTTATCGCCATAATCGACCCGCTTCGGATCGTTTACATCACTCCTCATCAGCAATCAGAGGGCAATCGATCATCAAGATGACTCTTGACTCGAAATCACACACATCATCCCCACTCACATGCCTTGCACAATTTGTTGGTGTTCCCACATTCACAGGAGACCATTACTCGCCTCCTATACAACATTGGCTCCCAGCGCGAAGTCCAATGGTACCTCAACCACTTTTCGAGCGTCGAGTCGCAAAAGTTTGCCGTTATCAAGGTCGGCGGCGCCATCATCTCTGACCACCTGGATTCGCTCGCATCCTCGGTCACCTTCCTCAACCAAGTTGGCCTGTTCCCTATCCTTCTCCACGGCGCAGGCCCGCAACTCAACCAGCTGCTCGAAGACGCTGGCGTCGAGCCAAACTACATTGACGGCATTCGTGTGACGGACGCAAAGACGCTCACCATTGCTCGGTCCGTGTTTGCGCGCGAAAACATCAAGCTGGCCGATGCGTTGGAGGCGCGCGGAACGAGGGCGCGGCCCATCAATGGCGGCGTGTTCACTGCCGAGTATTTGGATCCGCAAAAGTATGGGTTGGTCGGCAAGATTACGCATGTCAACAAGGGGCCCATTGCTTCGGCCATTAGCGCGGGCGCCTTGCCCGTCTTGACGTCGTTGGCCGAAACGCCCGACGGCCAGGTCTTGAATGTGAATGCCGATGTGGCGGCGAGCGAGCTGGCAAAGGTGATTGAGCCGCTCAAGATTGTTTACTTGAACGAAAAGGGTACGCCATCCATGATGTGCGGCATTACGTTGTCACCATTTCTTCAACACAAGCACCATTTACATCCATTTTTTGTCTTTCCCAGGTGGCATGATGCACGGCGGTACTGGAAAGCTCATGGATGTCATCAACCTCGACGAGGACTACGAGGCCCTCATGAAGGAGCCGTGGGTCAAGTACGGCACGCGCCTCAAGCTGCGCGAAATCCACGACCTCCTTCAACACCTGCCGCGCACGTCCAGTGTATCCATCATCTCGCCCGAACACTTGCAAAAGGAACTCTTCACGCACTCTGGCGCAGGCACGCTCTTGCGCCGCGGGTACCGCCTGTACAAGCACACGATTGCCGAGCTTGATGGCGACCGTGTCCGTGCCTTGCTGTCTGCCCACGACCCGGAAATTAGCTCGGGAACCACGTCGGTTGCCCAATACCTGACAAACCTGTCACAGCCGCATCCCGAGAAGGCGCCCATAGTTGCTTATGGCGATGAAGGGTACGAGGTGATTGCGCTTGTACGCCCACCAGCAAACCAAGGCGAAATGGCCGTCATCGACAAGCTCGTGTCGAGCAACTCGGGCTTGTTACACAATGTGCTGGATGGCGTATGGACAAAGCTCGCAAAGGATTTCCCAAAGCTGCAATGGACCATTCCCATGAACGATCCCAACAAGGCCTGGCACTTTGAGCGGTGCGACGGGTCCGTGACGGTGGACGGCGGGCGCCAGGTGCTCATGTTCCGCGGCGTCACGTCGCCCGAGGAGGTCAAGAAGGCCGTCGAGCAGTATTTGGCTCGGACAAGGGCTGCGTCGCCCGCTGCTGCGGCCAAGGCGAGCGGAGTGTTTGCCCAGAGCTCGCAAAAGCGGGCATTTTCGACTACTTCTTCGTCATCGTCTGCGTTTCGAGTCGGTTTGGTTGGTGGTACGTTGGCTCGCCCAGATTCATGGAAGCGTTGGCGATTGCGAAGCTCACATTGGCTCACTCTTTTTTTCTCAGCTCGCGGATTCACTGGCCAGGAACTCATCTCCATTCTCAACCGCCATCCACGCCTCGACCTTGCCAAGTCTCTTTCGCGCTCCAAAGAGCTCGCTGGCACTCGTGTTGCAGCCTACACCAAGGGCGACGCCAGATACGCCAACTTGACCCCAGGCGACGTGTCTCGCGTCACGGACGTGGACGCCTGGGTCCTCGCACTTCCCAATGGCGCCTCGGACCCTTGGGTTGCCGCGATCCGCGAAGCAAAGGCACCCAATATCGCTGGCCATCCGGTCATGGTTGACCTCTCTGCCGACTACCGCTTCGACAAGTCGGGTCTGTGGAAGTACGGCCTGGTGGAATCGCACCGTGCGAGCTTGCGTGGCGCCAAATGCATCTCTAACCCAGGATGCTACGCAACGGGCATGCAATTGGCCCTTTGGCCTTTGGCGCGCGCCAAATCGCTCGCCGGTCCCGCCTCCGTGTTTGGCGTGTCGGGCTATTCTGGCGCGGGCACTACACCCTCGCCAAAGAACGACGTCAAGAATCTGGTGCACAACAGCCTGCTCGCATACGCACTCGCGGGCCACATTCACGAGCGCGAGGCGAGCAAGCACACGGCACCAGTACACTTTACCCCGCACGTTGGTCCATTTTTCCGCGGCATTCATTTGACCATTCAGGTGCCGCTGTCCGGGAGTGGGTGGACCGAGGACAAGGTCACCAACTTGTTCCAGAAGGCATATAAGGACGAGCCGCTCGTGGTTGTTGCCGACGACGGCGAGGTGCCTTCGGTTGCAGATATCCGCGGCAAGCACTCGGTTGTGGTTGGCGGGTTCAAGGTGGTGTCGTCAGGCAAGGACCAGCAGCAGCAGCGGTTGGTGATGGTTGCTGCCATTGACAACTTGCGTAAGGGAGCCGCGACCCAGGCCGTGCAGAACTTGAACTTGGCATTGGGCATGGACGACTTGGTGGGAATTGATGTCCATGGCGATGTGGTTCCTGTTGATGGGCCAGCTTTTGCTGATTCGTAACGTTTGTGGTGCTTGAGTCATGCATTTTTCACATATGTACCTCCCTAGTCTTCCGTATTATGTCAAGGCCCAAGTTGATTTGACTTGAATAGATATGCCATTCTTTCAACCCACAAATCTATGTAAACGTTTATCGAATAGTCCCACGTCATTGGTTACTCCAAATCAATTTCCTCATCGGCAATCACACCAACATCTGCATCTCCTCCCTCGCTCTTCTTGTTATCTGCGCCTTCCTTGCTGGCCGCGGGCGCTGCACTGCCGCCACCAATGTTAATCTCTTCATTGTTGAATGTCAACTTGAGATCCGGGTTGTTGCCTTTGGCGAGCTTTGCGAACTGTTCCATCATCAACCGAGCAAACTCCTCGGTTTGCTTCTGGTCCATCTTTGTCTCTGCGCCACCCGACGCTGCCTTTGCCCCGGCCTCCACGGGCTTGTCCTCCTTGGTCTCGTCCTTGGCAGCAGCCTTCTTGGCCTTCTTGTTTGCCTTGCGGCTACTCGATGCCGCCGGCGCAGACCACACGGGTTGCTGGCGCTGTTGCTGCTGGCCATACCGCCCCGACGTGGCCACGGCCGACGATCCGTTGCCATACAGCTTGTAAAAGACGAGGAACAGTACGACAGGAACGAGGATCAGCGCCGGGATAATGTACCGCTTGGCAATGCGGTTGGCGTCCTCGTACGCCTTCTTGCGTGCGGCAACGGCTTCGGGCGTCTGGTCGCGGGGGACGGCCGATGGGCCGGAGTCGCCGGCCGAGGCGGCAGTGGATTTGGACTTGCGGGCACGGGGCAGGGAGCGGGACATGGTTGCAAAAATTGTACTTTTGGCAAATGCATAGGAAAGAGCGAGGAGTCGAGTCTGCTGCTGGTGGGTGGCGTTGGGTCCAATGTGGCGAAATGTCACATGTGAAGATCGACGTGATTTCCTGTTGCAATGCAAGTTCAAGTTGACATGTATTGGCATATGGGTGCCTCACACCGGCCTTGTCGGGGACCCAAGGCGAAGGAATGGATTGATTCATTTATACTTCAGAGTGTGGATTATACCAGAAATGACGCAACGTCAAAGTGTGTCCAACTGCTCGCTAGCCTCTTCCTTGACTCCACCCGCCTCTGCGGCCAGTTCTCCCGACGAAGCCGAGCCCTTTGTTGGCAACGAGTACCGCACGCCCCGATCGTCAAAGTACACCCGCTTCGAGTCCCAGTGAGGGCTGCTCATCAGCTCTGCGTAAAACTTTGGAAACACCTGCTGGACCTTTGCATACGCCGCCTCGACATCCCCGCGCGCTTGGTGCAGCACAACTGCATGAAACACAGACTGGGCAATATCGCGCGCCTTTGCATCCGACCGGAGCGCAATTCCCACGGATCCCGAGCCGCTTGCCTGCTCGTCATTGCCACCCGCGAGCCCACTACTTGGCGACCACCGAAGCACATAGCGCTCGCGCTGCATGAGGGCAAGTGACTGGGCCAGATGCACGGGTGCATCGTCAAACACGCTGGCCAGTGGCTGTGCGATTTTGATGCTAGGGACATGCGCCGACGGCCGCACAAACTCGCCCATGAATCCGTGCTCGGGAAGCAGCGCAAGGACTTGCTCGGACGGAATGGGCGATGCGAGCGCGTGTTTCGAGGAGGCGGCCGCTGTGGGTGCCTGCTGTTGCTCGAGCCAGTGCCGCGCGAGCAGGGCCATTTTCACGTCGGTGAGGATGGTGAAATGTGCGGATTGAAGCATGCGCACCGAGCAATACATTTGCAACGGTGCAAGCAAAGCGTAGCAGCCAAAGAGAAACGGAGGGTCGTGGCGGATCAGGGCAATGAGGGCGACACCGGTGCCAGCGCCGAGCATGGATGCGACGCTGAGCTGCGCTTCGTCTTTGGCCATGATGTCTGCCTGCGATTGAGAAGCGTGTGAGTACAAGAACAGAAGGTCAGCACGCAGCAAAAAGACAAAAGCAATATCAAAGCACCAAATTGGCCCTTGCCGCCCACTGCCGCGCAAACGATGCATGTACGGTGCTCCACAGGGTAATGTAGAAGCTTTTCAAGGCGCCGCCAATACTCGCCAGAGGCAAGAACCACGCGCTCGACGGCGCCACCACCGTCAGCATGCTAAACAAGACTCCAGCGACACTTGCCGCTTCGCCCGCGAGCTTCCACGTCTTGAGGCGGGAATCAAACTGAGATGAAAACTTTTGAATCAAGACCAACTTGCCAATTTCGCCGAGACCGTCCTTGAGGATCAGTTGAACGGCGGCGGCAGAGCCAGCAGCCATGGCCGCCTGGACACCGGCCGACTGTGTGGCACCAACGTTGAGGGCAGAGAGGAGGGCTTGGTGGGACAAGACGTAGATACACGCTCCCACAGCCGTCTCGGCAAACTTCCATGCATGAAATCGGAGGCTACACGGGCGAGAAGAGGTTGCCGGCGGGTTGTGAGTATTCGCTTTAAAATGGATCGTACATGCGGCCAAAGTGACATGCTGCGTACTATGAAGGGTGAACAGAGTGCGGGTATCCAACTGGCAGAAATGTCGACCTCAAGAATGGCAACATTCGCCGAGGATCAATGAGCTGGCTCGCCCCATGATCTTTTTCACCATCCGACGTCCGCCACGTCCATTGAAGCTTGGAGGGCAGAGAGTCAGGATCCGTCGATGTTGCTGGGATTGGCACATCATAGATGCGCAATCGACCGTGAACGGATTCCGACACTTGGGTGGACGTTACATGCAAGCCAGCTGTCGGCGAAACAGAGATGGCTGGTTGGGAGACCTTGGCAGCACTTTTTCCGGTGGCAATGGGGGCGACTGTCGATGCGGGAAGCAAAATCTTGCCGCCATCGTCAGCGGCCGTTGGCGGGCGAATTGGCTGTGTGCCCTGCGTTGATGCCGGGTCGTTGGCACGCGGGTGTTGAAGGATGGGTGATGTCGACACTTGACGGACTCGGCCGGGACATGCTGGTGGCAAGGCAAATGGGCCGCGGCCCGCTCGGGCGGCGATGACAAGTTGCTGGTAATGCGCTGTCGGCCATGCCGCGGGACGTGCGAGCAGAACGAGTGGGAACATGTTTGATTACGGGAAACTCGGGATCGCAATAGAGCCGTGAATCAATCGGTATACATGGATGGCAAGATACAGCTGGCATTCCTCATGAGAGAAATGAGTGGAACTAATTCAACGTCGCCCTACGAGTCACATCGACCTCCTTAGCTGGCTGCCCCGACGGTTGCCAGGCCAGGCCAGGCAGGTCACGTCACCTCACGCCTTCATGTTGGCTTGGCTTCGCGGCCGTGTCCAATGGAGCGATTTTGTGATGGAGCATCCCGCCGCTGCCCAAATCATCCTGATCTGCCTTGTTCTTCCAGCCTCGCCACAGGAATTGATATCTATTCCGCTGGAAATGGAGTTGGCGAGCCCAGGCCCAGACCGCATCCAAGGATTCGCCATGAGCAACAAGGCAACGACTCCCCATGCATGCTTACCCTCGGTCCAAAGCCTCGCGTTGGAAAGACCACCCAGGCATCGGGCATGTCTGACCTCGGATGCCTTTCGCTCCGTTTGTAACCTCCCTTTCGCCTGGCTGTGTGACGTCTGGTTCTCAAGATCTGTGTCTCACGCCATGAAGGGCGATGAGGGCGGAGTAGGACCAGCAGACTGAACAGTGCCTCTGCACCATGAGTCTATGCAGTACTAGGCCCATCTCACAGATACCTTACCGATGTACTCACATGTATGCCGTTCATGTCATCGCCGGCCCAACCATCCTCTCCACTCCGCCTGCACGACACCCTCGCATGCCATCAACAAGATGTGTACCACACATCGAATAGAAACACCACATTCCCTGCTCCCAGTCGAGTTGTTTCTCGAGATCTTTGCGCTCTGTCGCCCAAGCATCCATTTGCCCGCCTCGGGTCGCACAGCATTCGCAACATTTTTCGATGCTAGCTGCCCGACTTATCAGGCGTGGCTCCGGCAAGTCGTATTCCTCAATCCAAAGTATGATCCGCGAATAGTCAACAAGAACAAGGCTCCGTCTCAACGCACTCGTTACGATCAGTGGCACTCGGTCGCGCAAGTCGAGTCGCACATGGCCAACTTCCTCAGGGCGCACATACCGGCCGATGGCTGGAAAACGGCGGCCGCGGGCCTGGCGCCCAACCCCGACATTTCACGACTCGCTGCGCCTGTGATACCCAGGTCTCTGGTCGAGTGGCTGTTCTGTCGAAACCCGTACAGTGACGACACACTGGCAGGCACGATCCTCAACGAATCAGATGTGATCGCTGAGCTGAAGCGCATTTGGCCATCGCCACCGTCCAAAACGTGGCAAATGCTTCCGGACGCCTTGCTCATCGTCTCTTTCTTCGTCCGCACTTCACAAATCGACATGCTCCATGTCGCCCTGGGCCTGTTGCGATCTCGATTCCCGTGTCTCGACACCACGGTGACCTACTTTTCGCTGTGGTCCCAATTCATGCTCAACGACAACATCAACCTGCTTGCTCATCTCCGCTCCATCACAGGACCGAACCTGCAAATCACCTACCCTACTTTTTTGTGTCTGCTCGCTCTCATTGACTGGTCCATACCTGCCGTTGAGACCATTTCGCAAGTCTTTTCCAAATCACTCGACCTGTCTGCCGTTGCTAATCTCGTCATCGGGCCCCAAGAGTGCTTCTACAACCTCATGATAGTCACAGCTTCACAGCTCGACACAACAACCTCGCGCGAACCATCATCCCGTGTACTTGCCGTCCTCGATTGGATTCGAGCGCATGCAACCACCACCGAGCTCCATGCACGATACTCACCCTACATGGCGCACCGCATCTATCACAATCACCGCCTGTTTGCTGACGTTCTCGCTCTCCACGATTTGGCCACGAGCACTCCAGACCATTCCTCAAAGTCGTCGCTCGGTCCAGCCGTTGCCCGTTGGGCAAAGAAAGGCTATGCTCAATCTGTTCCTTTGGCTTTGGAACACAACTTGTTCTCTGAATACCACAAGGTCGAGTTGCTTCATTTCGGAGCCATGACGGGCGATACATCGTTGATGACACTACTTGCTGCCCAATGCAAACGCGAGGGAGTGTTTGCACGTGTGCTTTGGCGTGGTACGAAAAGACGCTAGTCGCCCCTTATATGTTGTTTCTTTCTCGGAACTTCCCATGCATGTATTCACAGGACCGTGAAATGACAATCTAGCACTCACCTTTCTCTGCCCGATTGACGCTGACCCGCCACAAACTCGCGTCGCCCTCCTTGGCCTCTTGATCGCGAACGCAAACGCAGACAACGATTATGCCCGCGCGGCCAACCTCCTTACCGACCATGCACGCCAGTTGGCAAGCCGGGTTTATCTTGAACGTGGAGTGTATCGCGCCTCCCTACTCGACCTTGTTTCATTTGGATGGGACTATACTGCCTTTCTTCAAGAGCACTTGGCCCGTGGTTACCTGTATGTGAACGTTTCGCCAGGCCAAGTAGTCGCTACCTGCATGTCGCACGGGATCGCCTGGGACCGACTGACGCTCAAGGAAGTCGTGACCGCTTGCGCCCTGCACCTCATGGCCTTCATGGAAAGCAAGGGCATTGAATGGTGCAAACGTGATGAGATGCGCACGGCACGGGCGACGGACGATGAGGTCAAGGTGGTTTCGTTTCTTGTTCGACTGGTCCGCGCACGGCTCAATGAGTCGAAGGTGGCCACTGCGGGCAATATTAACCGTGATCCTAAGAAGGCGCGCACGCGGATTTCGGGTCAGGCATACTTTTCGTTTTCCCAGTTGCTACCGCATGATTGCTGGATCAAGCTGCGGCATGGCATCATTACCGTCGCGACGATTCCACCACTGGTATCAACCAATCCGCACACTCACGCCCGAGACCCAGGTTTGGCCTACGAGTTCTTCCTCGACACCATGCTTGTGCTCGATGCGCAGTTTGTTTATGAGCTGATTCCGTACTATGACTTGGTCGGTACTCTGCGGCTCTGGACGCGGCTGGATTTCCGCAGATTTGTGCGCCGCCGAAAACGGTTGCCGCTGGTTCTTGGAGCTCTGCGCGATGAGGCCGAGGCTGGCAACGTAGAAAAGGTGGCGTACATTATTGGCGGGCTGCCAGATACGTTTCGGACGTCCAATGGGTTTGTGCTGGGATTGCGTGGGATCCTATGCCAAGACACTCGCAGCGCACTGAAGCTTGGTTTGGAGGCGAGCGGGTGGCTGCGGGAGTGGGAGGCGCTGCTCGGTCAGTATGAAAGATTGTTAGAGGGCACGCCTGGTGGAGAGGAAGAGGATATCGGTGAGCAATTTCCGTTGTTCGATTGAATGTACCGGAGTGTTATAGATGACCGAATGAATAAGGAGGCGACAGAATGCATTTCATCTTGAAGGTCATGTTTGGGTCGGTCAGTCATGCTCATCTCCAATGACTCACAACATCGAACTGGAATTGCTCGACACATTCCCAAGAATCGAGCTGGCATTCAGCAGTCCATGCCACGACTCTATGCATAACACACATCATGTCCGCTCCACTCCCGCAATCAACGTCCCCGAACTCGTCGCCACCAACGGCCCCAACGCTTGCCCACCCCCTTCCAGCAAGCGATCCGCAGTCCTTAGAGGACGAGGACGAGGACGAGAGTGACAATGATGACCAAACAGCCCACTTTGCCGGCGAATTTGCTTGGTTTTCTCAGTCACTCGACGAGGATGGTGACGCATTCGGTGAGGATGTCGACCCACCAGCAAGCGATGCTTCCTACGACATTCACGACTCGGAGAGCAAAGCGATTGATTCCAAGGTGGAAGACATCACCTACCGCTTTGCGTACTGTGCCGAGAAGGCAGGAATGGGTATGCATGCTACCACTGCAAGACCGTATCATACTTGCGTTGGCTGACCGATTCGCACATGTCCGCGAATAAGCTGGCACAATGTCCAAAGTCGCATCGACTATCACGGAACTCTCCCGAGATTCCGCATACTACAAGAACGAAGAGCGCAAGTCGGCTGCCAACGACGCCAAAATCGCCAAACTCCGAGCGCAAGTTGCCGCCTTGCCGTCCAGCACAATCGACCGTGCACAGATAGCGGCAGAAAAGTGGATTCTAGACCTGGAAACGAGCCGCAATTTGGAAAACGTCATTGTGCACTTGGATATGGATGCGTATTATTGCTCGGTCGAGGAATTGGATAACCCGGCGTTGAAAGGAAAACCTTTTGGGGTCGGTGGAATGAGCATGCTTTCCACAGCGAATTACGAGGCAAGAAAGTATGGTGTGCGGGCGGCAATGCCAGGTATGCATACACTTGACCGTGGGTTCTTGCAGCGACTTGGCTGACCCCTTGGAAAACCCTCTGTCGCCTGCAGGATACATGGCGCAAAAGCTCTGTCCGGAACTGATTATCGTACCAATGCACTTTGACCGATATCGTGAATTGAGTCGTTCCATTCGAGCCATCCTACGGGTATATAGTCCATTTCTCGCTATGTGTTGTTTTCTTGTGCACTCACTCACGGTTGCTGCCACTTCGCACTATGTCTACATCAGCGATACGACCCCAACATGCAGCCGCTCGGACTTGACGAAAACTACATCAACTTGACTGCCTACCTCAAGGCTCGTGGTCTCAGCGACCCAGAACCTGTCGTCCAAGAAATTCGAGAAACGATCCAACGAGAAACCAAACTGACTGCTTCTGCGGGAATCTCGTGTAACAAGTACACTTGCGGCATCTCTTTCCTGTTCTTTCTACTCACCACTCACATGCGCTTGACCTTGTTTTCAGACTTCTTTCCAAGATCGGCTCCGACATCAACAAACCCAACGGCCAATTTTATCTTCCACCTGTGCGTGACGCTATTCTCGACTTTATGCGCCCATTGCCGATTCGAAAGGTTTGGGGTGTGGGCAAAGTCTCCGAGCGCACGCTCGTCTCCTTGGGAATCAACACTTGTGCCGATGTCGTTTCCAAAGCTGGGCTCTTGTCGCTTGTCTTGAGCGAAAAGGGGTATCGATTCCTGATTCCGGCGGCACTGGGAATTGGGTCGGTTAATGTGAGAGAGTACGCAACGGATCACTTTTCGTCACTTGCGGCACTTGCTGGTATTCTCACAGTGCAAGCACATAGGCACACCGAGCTGCAGAAATCCATGTCTTCCGAGCGCACCTTTTCGCCATCCAACACCCCGCCCGAACGCTGGTCGGAAATCCTCGTCCACCTCATTGACACGGTGATTCACGACCTCGCAAAACACAACGCACTGACGCGCCACGTGTCTGTCAAGGTGAAAACGGACGGGTTCCTGGTTCGGCAAGCTGGCAAATTGCTGCCAAAGTATACCAACGTCGCCGATGACCTAGAACCGGTTGCCGCGGCCTTGCTGCGGGAGGCTATTCAGGCGGTAAGGCAGACCAGTGCGCAAGATTCCACTGGGCCAGGGATCGGGCAGCAGCAGGTGAGATTGCGGTTGATTGGCGTCAAGGTGAGCGAGTTGGTCGACGAGGCAGAATGGAAGCAGCGAGGGTTGCACCGATTCTTTGGCAAGCAGCAGTTGCAGCAAGGACAGGAGGTTGGAGGCAAATCGGCCGAGTTGGTTGTCCAAGGCCACAGCTATATCTTGGATCCCTCATCTCCGTCACCATCGTCTGGGGCTTCTTCAGACCCTGGCTTGCTTCTGCGAAGTGCGACGGCAGGTGCGACGGGTACTGACTCAATCCCGACAACATGTCCCGTGTGCGACCAGCATCAATTCCCACCGGGAGCAGACAATGCCGTGGTCAATGCTCACGTTGACGAGTGCTTGACCCGGATGCAGCTGGCCGAGGAGCGAAGACTCGCGCGGATCAAGGTACATGAGGACGAAGTGGCTGTCCCGCGCCCGGATATGAAGCGGGCAAGAGACGAGGAAGATCCCGCACCGCCCGTCACCAAGCGAAAGCGCAAGGGAAAAGAGCGGACGTTGCATGATTTCTTTGCCGAGCATTGACCTGTAGGCACATTGCATTGCTATTGCACACCCCATGTCCACATTTTGTCAATATACAAGCGAATTCATTCATAGATGATACAGCGTCCGCTATCCCACTACAGATAGGTATGACGCACAAATCTCCCCAGTTCCCACTCATAAAATACCACGGTCAAGCTAATACAAGCCCGGGAAAATGCGGTACTTTCTGGCCTTGCCATGCACCTGGCGTAGTACTCATGGCTCTGTGCCGCCGACACGGTCAAATTCGCCACAACCCACACCAAGCACGCCAACATGACCCACGACGGACACATGAGCGTCAAGCACGCATAAATCCCAATCTCAAACAAGTAGTGTGGGCACGTTACCTTCTTGAACAAGCCGCGATGCGGCAACTTGTACACGAGCGGCTGTGGCGGTGCATTTGAGGACGCCGCAGACGAAAACGAGCGCTTGCGGCGAGGAGACGCAGACGGCCCGCCGCCGCCCGTGCTGCTGGAATCGCTCAGTTTGCCTGATGAGGGCACGTGCAAGAGGCCAGGCGAGGGTGAAGGGGAAGGTGATGAGGATGGGGTTGTGGACGAGCCTGCATCGCCTGCGGCGGATCCGGGCACTGCCAGAGATGCGGCACGGCCCATGGTTGGGCGATTGACGCGCGGACTGCCCACTGGGGATGGTGTTCCGCTTGTTCCCGAGATGGTGCGCACGCGCGACGATGGCCGCTTGACTGAAGGCGACCGCTGCGGCGTGGGTTTGGGCGTCACGGACAAGAAATAGTGATGTGCCAGCTGGGCGAGGTTGCAGCCAACAAACGCTGACGTGAGGATGAATCCGGGCGTCGTGTACGATTTTGCGTCCCTGGCCTCTGCCACCGCCAGAGCAATGGACAGTGGCGTGACAATGTAGAACGAGAGTCCCAGCAGGTAATGGCCCGTGTGCATTTTGGACGCCGACGAGGCGAAAAACACGGTTTGCTCTCGGTGCCTGCGAGCAGCGTGCAGGGCAAAGAGAGCCTGCGGTTTGCTTGCGCCCATGGACAGGGCTAAAAGACGCTCATACCGAGTGCCACGATATAAAAGTGCGCAAACCACGATTTTGGCACTCGCATCGAGAGAATGGTCGTGAACCAATCGGATTCGACGGCAACCTTTGGTTTTGTCGCGGCGGCAGCTGCACCGTCGAGGTCGGACCCATCCGTCTCGGTTAGGTCGCTGTTGAGCGGGGATCGGGCAGCGTTGAGCGCCCGCTTGCGACGATCCGCGAGCCGAGACTGGTGCAGAGACGTTGCCGAGTCACGCACGAGCAGTTTGCCGTGATGGAGGAGCTTGCGGAGCGGCGGGATCACCGATAGCGGCAGCAGTGTGAAGGTGATGATGCTGTAGTATGCGATGCACAGGTACGAGAGGTACAGGCGCAGGTCCGATGTCCAGGAAATGAGCGTTGCGGCGGAGGGTGTCGCCGCCGACAAGGCAGCAGCAGCAGCGGACGTGGCCATGACGAGTGGGTTGTCGGAGGGCATGGCGAATCTGGTTGTGTTAAGTGGTGTTAATATGCGGCCGATGGATAGATTGCATGCGATGTTCCGTCAAGACGTATAGACATGGAATGGTGACGAGCTCCACAGCGACATCGACAGCGAGGAAGGGCCGGTCCTGCCCTTTTATTCATATTATGGCCGATGAGGCGGCAGATTTTGTCGTGGCAAATTTGGCCACTGACTCCATCAGTGATGCCATCATGGCAGTCTCCGCGATCCCCATTGCAATTGCCACAAGCAGATAAATTTCTTCCCAACGCAAATTCGCCATTTCCGCATCCCAACCAATGTGAATGGGCTCGGCTCCCCCAAGAGCGACACGTTAACTACAATGCATTCTCTGGGTGGCCATGATGGCTCTTGAAGGACTCCTCGTCCATTGTTCTTTATGCAGTCAGATTGCTCCATGATCCACACGGAGCCGCCGTCCTTGATTGCCTCCACCTCCTCGTTTTTGCATCCTATCCAACCAGAAGTACTCATGTCATCATGACCAACATTACGGATGATACTCTGCATGTACGAGTTATGACTTTCGGGCGAGTCACTCAATCACCAGCGACCGCGTGGGACATTCTGAATGACTGGGTGACATTTGCACACATATCGACGCCTCTCTCAGGCTACGCCATGGGAAACACATGATAAAGAATTGGAGTTGTTTACATTCAACTCACGAAATGTACAAGTGGACCAGAACAGGGTGAGTGCGGGTATACTGTAGTGCCAAGATTAGTTGAAACGCCCGCCGCAGGCGAACGCAAAAATGGTAAGCAACAACATGCCCAAGAACCGTGACCAGATTCACGTTACGAAACAACAGTGCTGTGACCTGTGACACATTGAGAGGCTCAGGCAACAGATGCGCCGTGACACACGCACTTGTTTGGAACAATCCGTGGCTCACTCTCGGCTTGTCGCATCGTTGGCTGGGGAGAGCCTGCATGACATGCAGTAGCGATTGGAAAAAAAAAAAAAAAAAAAAAAAAAAAAAAAAAAAAAAAAAAAAAAACATGATCACGATGCACGCAAGGAATGCACGGGTTGGCTCAGTCCCTCAACATGAACCCCAACCGCCAACCGACTCCTTTGGCATGACAGTCCGTCAACAGGGAAGCTTAGCTCAGGCGGCTATGCCGGCAGTTCGGTTTCGGTGGCCAGGGATCGAACTCCACGCATCCCTTTCCTTTTTTGTCGGGTTTTGTTTTGTCGGCAACCCTAGGGTCCGGCATTGTGAGTACAATCACAAGCAGCTCTCTTGCAGTGGTCGTATAAATCCCCAAAGATGTGACCGTGGATGAGTTGAAGCAGGCGCTGATGGATGGGAGTGTGCCAATGGCAGGGAGGATGGAGGTGAGTTGGTGGCGACTGTTTTTGAAAGCCCAGTGCGTCACATTGCCCTTTCATCTGCTCTTGTCGGCTTTTTTTTAACTCATTTGTGCTGTGTGCAGGACACCGACTTGCCTTCCCATGAGAGGATTAAGCTGAACCAGCCCATGGCTCAAGCTATTGTTCCTGGGATCTGTGCTTGATTCTCATTTGGACAGTGACGACGAAAATGCCTGCTGGTCTGGGGACGACATTGACTCCTCAGTCCAGCTTCGTATTGGCACCAAGGCTGTTCAGCAGAAACATCTTTTGTCAACTGTGTCTATTTTGTATTATATTTTAGTCGCCCAACCAATGTAGCACACCGTTTGGATCTACTACATCCACAGATCCAAGCTAAACAGTTTGGTCGACGGTCCACCCATGAAGGCGTGCGAAATGAGCAATGCCATTGTGCGTGCGCGAGTAAATAGATTTCTGCGCATCTTTCTGTGCTATTGACATGGGCATAGTCCGTCGGGAACCTGGTTTGGTGCTGTCGCCGCGGCCGCAGCACACGAAACACGTCCAGTTGCATCCACAGATCCGAGCCAAACAGTTTGGTTTATAGTACACCCATGAAGGCGTGCGAATTGAGCGAAGAAATTTTGCGTACGCGAGTAAATCAATGTCTACGCATCTTTCTGTGCTAATGGCGTGAGTGTAGTCCGTTGGGAACCTGGTTTGGTGCTTTCGCCGCGGCCGCAGCACACGAAACACGTCCAGTTGCATCCACAGATCCGAGCCAAACAGTTTGGTTTATAGTACACCCATGAAGGCGTGCGAATTGAGCGAAGAAATTTTGCGTACGCGAGTAAATCAATGTCTACGCATCTTTCTGTGCTAATGGCGTGAGTGTAGTCCGTTGGGAACCTGGTTTGGTGCTTTCGCCGCGGCCGCAGCACAAGAAACACGTCCAGTTGCATCCACAGATCCGAGCCGAACAGTTTGGTCTACAGTACACCCATGAAGGCGTGCGAATTGAGCGAAGAAATTTTGCGTAAGCGAGTAAATCAATGTCTACGCATCTTTCTGTGCTAATGGCGTGAGTGTAGTCCGTTGGGAACCCGGTTTGGTGCTTTCGCCGCGGCTGCAGCGCGGTAAGCACTTTGACATATACATAGGGTTTGTGGACTGTCAAAAGGCTGGCCGGCGTGCGGAAGGTGCAGGCAAACATTGACAGGAGCGAGTATATTCTCTACCTGAAGCTCAGACCACATGTCAGGCCTGCTCTCGCAAGGTAAACAGGCAAAAACCACATGTGAGCCGTCTGTAGGTCACTAATCAGAGTGAGTGAGACTGAGTTTCAATCAGGCTATGCAAGACATGGCATGAAAAATTGTGTACAGCATTCTGATGTCAATCATGCGCGGTTATCATTCATGAAGTATCAGCAGGACTGTATGAAAGACCAAGTATTTTGCGAGAACACCGTTTTTCGGTGATGGCTCGCTGTTGTCCGACAGCAAAAACGTGGCGATTATCCGCAGTTTGGTGTTGACAAGAATCGAACCTGTACCCTCCAGAGTGACTTGCGGTTGTCCGTTGCACATGAGAATTGAGAATCGGTTGGAGGAATGACTGGCGAATGACTTGCTCAAACCCCAGATCTGTATTGGCATTGGTTGGACGCAAGGCTGCAGGCTCTTGCTTGGAGAAGACGGTGGCTCCTTTGCAAAATGCCCCAGGCGTGTGTTGACGCAGTTGCATCGCACGTACTCTGAGATGTGAGCCCTGTTCCCATCCTGCTATGTTTAAAGGGAGGCAGCCCCACCACAGGCCAGCTAGACTTACAAAAGGAGTTGTTTCCATCGATGCTTGCCTATGTCTTGACGGGCTGGAAGTGAATCACTCATTGTTGCGTTACAAACAAGCGTTTGTGTCCCACCCGTCAAGCCGGCCCGTTCTGGCTCGAGGGGTAGCGGTTCGAATCGCCCAGGTGGAGGCATCGATTTGTTGTTGGTGCCTTCTCCGCCTCTTGAAGACTCCGACAAGGTGGTTTTGCTATTTTATGTGACATGTATCACGCAACAACGACAGCGTGACGGAAAATGATGGTCACAAAGCAACAACGACGCTGTGACAGTGTGCGACGAGGAACGGCGTGGCTGTGACATGTGACGGCAATGCAACAGACAAGGTGGGGTGTGACGTGTGACTGTTTCGACTATTCGCAGCACTACAGTAACTTGAGCAGAAGCAACACTCACAAATCAAAGAAGCAAGGTCACGTTAAATGAAAGGAATCTGGGAATCAACGACGAGCAGGCGACTGGGGCCGCTTCTGGCCCTGCTGCGACTGTTGCTGGTGCTGGGCCTGCTTGGCAGGGGGAGACTGAGGGCGAGCCGCATTCATGGTCGTTGGCTGCTTGCTCATCGACGGCGTGGCCGAGTTGTTGCTGTTGTTTGACCACAGGGGTTGACGCGAAGCCTGGGTCCATCCGTTCCACAAGAAGGTATCGTCACCGTGCTGCATGGTCGGCAACTGGCGTTGTTGTTGCTGAGGGCGCATCTGCACGGGCTGCTGCTGTTGCTTCTGCTGTTGCTTCTGCTGTTGCTTCACAGGCTGCTGCTGAGATGAGGACGCAGGACGCAGAGCCGCCTTGGGGGCAACATTCGAGCGCTGCTGCTGCTTGGGAAGGTGTGGCGCCATCCATTGTGGGACTCGCGACTCGTCAAACAACCAAGCACCCGAATGGAATGCATCGTCAACGTGCTCTTTCACGGGCGTTGGGCGGTACACTTGAGCATTGTTGTTCTTGCTCGAGTGCTGCTGCGACTGTTGCTTGCTCTGTTGAGCCGACGACGTGGAGGACGTGGGACGCGAGACAGGCTGCTGCTGCTGCTGCTTCAGAGTCGACTTGGACGCGGCAGCTTGCTGCTGCTGAGTGGGAAGCTGAGTCGACATCCATTGAGGCACACGCGATTGGTCAAACAACCAAGCGCCAGAGAGGAAGGCATCGTCAGGGTGCTCCTTGACGGGGGTCGGGCGGTACACCTGAGCATTCGACTTGAGCTGCTGGTGCGACTGCGACTGCGACTGCTTGAGGTTGACCTGGTTGGTCTTGGCCGGTTGCTTGACTGGCGCCTGGGAAGCAGCCGATTGAGGACGCGAGACAGTCTTCTGCTGTTGTTGCTGCTGGTGCTTCATGGCGTTGTTGGAAACGGGCGTGGAAGCGGTCGTGGGACGAGACTGCAGCTTGGGCTGCTGCTGCTGCTGCTGCTGAAGCTTGGGATTGGCCGATTGCTGCTGGACAGCTTGGCGGAGAGCGGGTTGGACTTGTTGGCGACCCATATCTGGTGATTGCAATTGAGATAAATGTTGCTTTGAAGTGGACTCAGACTGGGGACAGGCAAGGTGTGTTGCTTGGATGCTGGAGCTGAAATTGGGGAAGAGGAGATGGGAGTCTGGTCACGCTTTATAGGTTCGCCGCCCGCTCCATCGACGAAAGAAAACTGCTTTTGGGGCGTCTTAGAGATCTTCCTTCCATTGTGACCTGGATCGTTCATCGGTTGGTATGTTGGTTGGTTGGTTCTCAATCCGTTCGCAGCGATTGACGAGAATTGACGCGTCCTTGCAGACAAACCCCATGTCCATATATGATACTAGATCATGAATTGCAACAACCGACTGGAAGAGCTGAAAAGTGATGTTCAATTCATCGCTTCTTATCGTGATCTACCTCGCCGTGTCCCTTTGTACCCCTTCTTGCTTTGAGGACGTGTGCGGAGACAACATGTTTGTAAAGGTAGCGACTATTTGTATGATCTCAATGAATAGCAAAACACAATGAGCGAGCCCTGACTCTGGGCCCCAATCCGGTTGCATCTCAAACCAATTTCTTGGCCATGAAAAAGGACCGCAAATGCCTCAACTGCCAAGCGCACGCCAATCCAAGGACAATCATTTGCTACACATACCCACAAGTGTCAGTTTCCGGACGCAGAAGCTCGCATACTGTACCTATACACGGAAAGGGTAACATACCACAATGGACCACAAAACAACACGCCGGTTGACCAAGTCAGTAAACTCACGGAACTCGCGCTCTTGCTCGCGCTGATACTGCTGCTCGCGGCGAATGTCGACGGCACGGTGGATCAAGTCGCGGATGCGGAATTGAATATCTGTGACCGCAACAAGCAAGACATGAGATAAATGGGGATGCAGCGGCACACTGGTGCCAGCATAGAAACAGAAACAGAACACACCAGAAATGCGCTCGCTGGGGTCGACTTCGGTGCCTGCGGCGTCACCAATGATGATGTCAAGGTGAAGGCGCTGTAACGCAAACATCAATCAATGAGCAATGAGCGGATCAGGGAGTATTGCCGAGTACATGTAAAGAGCGGGCAACAATACATACCACTTTTGATGTGTTGAACCATCCCGAGGTGTTTGTCGACAGACAAATCTTGTGATCGCCCGAATGCGCCGCAGTAAACAAAAACTTGCCAAACGACGGGCCCTTTTTGCTCACAGTCACCGATTGTGTTTCCACATGCTATGCAAACAAAGGACGAGGGCCAATGTCCAATGTGTCAGCCCGATTGTGGCCTCTACATGCGATCTGCATGGGGTTTGGAAGGACAACATGCCTCGACATTGATCTGGATCCCAAGCGACAAGTTTTCAATGTACTGCTGGGTGGGTGCCGACCACTCTTCGGCGCGATACACGCCCATGACGGCCGTGTCTTGCGGGAGCACTTCCATAAAGCATTTCTCCTTGTTGTCCTCGAGGTAAAAGTGCAGGGCGCGGGCAGAGTGGGCCAGGCAGGCGACCAGAATGAGCACGACCAATGCCCACGAGGGTTGGTGCCGCCGCAAGTTGGCTCGGCTGGATGATGATGGACGCATGATTGATTGGGGTGGCCGGGACATGGATCAGGCAGAGTCAAATCGTTGGGCACAGATGGCGTGTTTGCATTGAGTGCGACTCGCGCTACACATTCATCGTCATGTCATGTGGGTGATTGCCTCACTCACGTACTGTAGTGCTGCGAATAGTCGAAACAGTCACACGTCACACCCCACCTTGTCTGTTGCATTGCCGTCACATGTCACAGCCACGCCGTTCCTCGTCGCACACTGTCACAGCGTCGTTGTTGCTTTGTGACCATCATTTTCCGTCACGCTGTCGTTGTTGCGTGATACATGTCACATAAAATAGCAAAACCACCTTGTCGGAGTCTTCAAGAGGCGGAGAAGGCACCAACAACAAATCGATGCCTCCACCTGGGCGATTCGAACCGCTACCCCTCGAGCCAGAACGGGCCGGCTTGACGGGTGGGACACAAACGCTTGTTTGTAACGCAACAATGAGTGATTCACTTCCAGCCCGTCAAGACATAGGCAAGCATCGATGGAAACAACTCCTTTTGTAAGTCTAGCTGGCCTGTGGTGGGGCTGCCTCCCTTTAAACATAGCAGGATGGGAACAGGGCTCACATCTCAGAGTACGTGCGATGCAACTGCGTCAACACACGCCTGGGGCATTTTGCAAAGGAGCCACCGTCTTCTCCAAGCAAGAGCCTGCAGCCTTGCGTCCAACCAATGCCAATACAGATCTGGGGTTTGAGCAAGTCATTCGCCAGTCATTCCTCCAACCGATTCTCAATTCTCATGTGCAACGGACAACCGCAAGTCACTCTGGAGGGTACAGGTTCGATTCTTGTCAACACCAAACTGCGGATAATCGCCACGTTTTTGCTGTCGGACAACAGCGAGCCATCACCGAAAAACGGTGTTCTCGCAAAATACTTGGTCTTTCATACAGTCCTGCTGATACTTCATGAATGATAACCGCGCATGATTGACATCAGAATGCTGTACACAATTTTTCATGCCATGTCTTGCATAGCCTGATTGAAACTCAGTCTCACTCACTCTGATTAGTGACCTACAGACGGCTCACATGTGGTTTTTGCCTGTTTACCTTGCGAGAGCAGGCCTGACATGTGGTCTGAGCTTCAGGTAGAGAATATACTCGCTCCTGTCAATGTTTGCCTGCACCTTCCGCACGCCGGCCAGCCTTTTGACAGTCCACAAACCCTATGTATATGTCAAAGTGCTTACCGCGCTGCAGCCGCGGCGAAAGCACCAAACCGGGTTCCCAACGGACTACACTCACGCCATTAGCACAGAAAGATGCGTAGACATTGATTTACTCGCTTACGCAAAATTTCTTCGCTCAATTCGCACGCCTTCATGGGTGTACTGTAGACCAAACTGTTCGGCTCGGATCTGTGGATGCAACTGGACGTGTTTCTTGTGCTGCGGCCGCGGCGAAAGCACCAAACCAGGTTCCCAACGGACTACACTCACGCCATTAGCACAGAAAGATGCGTAGACATTGATTTACTCGCGTACGCAAAATTTCTTCGCTCAATTCGCACGCCTTCATGGGTGTACTATAAACCAAACTGTTTGGCTCGGATCTGTGGATGCAACTGGACGTGTTTCGTGTGCTGCGGCCGCGGCGAAAGCACCAAACCAGGTTCCCAACGGACTACACTCACGCCATTAGCACAGAAAGATGCGTAGACATTGATTTACTCGCGTACGCAAAATTTCTTCGCTCAATTCGCACGCCTTCATGGGTGTACTATAAACCAAACTGTTTGGCTCGGATCTGTGGATGCAACTGGACGTGTTTCGTGTGCTGCGGCCGCGGCGACAGCACCAAACCAGGTTCCCGACGGACTATGCCCATGTCAATAGCACAGAAAGATGCGCAGAAATCTATTTACTCGCGCACGCACAATGGCATTGCTCATTTCGCACGCCTTCATGGGTGGACCGTCGACCAAACTGTTTAGCTTGGATCTGTGGATGTAGTAGATCCAAACGGTGTGCTACATTGGTTGGGCGACTAAAATATAATACAAAATAGACACAGTTGACAAAAGATGTTTCTGCTGAACAGCCTTGGTGCCAATACGAAGCTGGACTGAGGAGTCAATGTCGTCCCCAGACCAGCAGGCATTTTCGTCGTCACTGTCCAAATGAGAATCAAGCACAGATCCCAGGAACAATAGCTTGAGCCATGGGCTGGTTCAGCTTAATCCTCTCATGGGAAGGCAAGTCGGTGTCCTGCACACAGCACAAATGAGTTAAAAAAAAGCCGACAAGAGCAGATGAAAGGGCAATGTGACGCACTGGGCTTTCAAAAACAGTCGCCACCAACTCACCTCCATCCTCCCTGCCATTGGCACACTCCCATCCATCAGCGCCTGCTTCAACTCATCCACGGTCACATCTTTGGGGATTTATACGACCACTGCAAGAGAGCTGCTTGTGATTGTACTCACAATGCCGGACCCTAGGGTTGCCGACAAAACAAAACCCGACAAAAAAGGAATGGGATGCGTGGAGTTCGATCCCTGGCCACCGAAACCGAACTGCCGGCATAGCCGCCTGAGCTAAGCTTCCCTGTTGACGGACTGTCATGCCAAAGGAGTCGGTTGGCGGTTGGGGTTCATGTTGAGGGACTGAGCCAACCCGTGCATTCCTTGCGTGCATCGTGATCATGTTTTTTTTTTTTTTTTTTTTTTTTTTTTTTTTTTTTTTTTTTTTTTTTTCCAATCGCTACTGCATGTCATGCAGGCTCTCCCCAGCCAACGATGCGACAAGCCGAGAGTGAGCCACGGATTGTTCCAAACAAGTGCGTGTGTCACGGCGCATCTGTTGCCTGAGCCTCTCAATGTGTCACAGGTCACAGCACTGTTGTTTCGTAACGTGAATCTGGTCACGGTTCTTGGGCATGTTGTTGCTTACCATTTTTGCGTTCGCCTGCGGCGGGCGTTTCAACTAATCTTGGCACTACAGTACTCGCGTGGTTCGCGCACGTACGCAAGCAGAACTGCGAAAATGTGTGGCGCAAACGGATTTCGGATGGCTGCCGATCCCTCTTCATTCTTCATCGCCACGTGGACAGGTCGGACGCCGTCGCATCGATTTGACGGGCTGCCGATGGGACGTGTCTCGCCACTGTGTTTTTTCATGCTGCGTTCAATTTCTGTTTCGGAAAGCTCCCGGAGCAAAAGTGCGTGCAAACGGCGGAAATCCCCAACGAAAGTGGCACCGAGTGGGGTCCGCCCCGTCGGTTTCGAGTTCCAGAATCCCGACCTGATCCCCTCGAGGGCAGCCGATACTGTATAAAACGGACATGAGCGCGAGACATCTGTCCCTCTCCCGCAAGCTGCCCCCATCCCTGACTGATCACCCATCACTTCGTAGCTCTGACACAAGCTTGACCATGTTTGCCACCGCCGCCCGCAACCTGCTTCGCGCCTCGACCCGCCCCACCGGCCCCGCTACGCGCATCGCGCCACTCCGCCGCGCCGAATCGTCGCTTGCCTCGCGCGCCTGGGAGTACATCAAGGTGTCGTACTCTGCCTCGGGCAAGGTTGCCATTGTGCAGCTGCACCGGCCCAAGGCCCTCAATGCCCTGTGCTCTGGCCTGTTCCACGAAGTCAACGACGCCATGCGCACGCTCGACAATGACCCTGCCGTCGGCGCCATTGTGCTGACGGGCGGGTACAAGGCGTTTGCTGCCGGTGCAGATATCAAGGAAATGGCAGACACCCAGTTTGTCTCCAACTACAAGACCAACTTTTTGGGCCATTGGACCGAGATCACGACAGTGCGTAAGCCCGTGATTGCGGCCGTCCAAGGGTTTGCGCTTGGTGGCGGGTGCGAGTTGGCCATGATGTGCGACATCATCTACGCGGGCGACAATGCAAAGTTTGGCCAACCCGAAATCAAGCTCGGTACCATTCCGGGCGCCGGTGGATCGCAGCGCCTTGTCAAGGCCGTCGGCAAGTCCAAGGCCATGGAACTGGTCTTGTCGGGCAACATGTGGAGTGCCGAGGAAGCCGAGCGTGCCGGGCTCGTGTCCAAGGTGTTCCCCGCCGATAAGGTCGTCGATGAGGCCGTCAAGTTGGGCGAACAGATTGCAGAGTACTCGCAGGTCGCCACGCAAATGGCCAAGGAGGCCGTCAACAAGTCGTACGAGTTGACCCTGGCCGAGGGCCTCCATTTCGAGCGCAGGTTGTTCCAGGCTACGTTTGCCACAAAGGATCAGAAGGAGGGCATGAAGGCGTTTGCCGAGAAGCGCAAGGCCAACTTCACCCATGAGTAAAAGAGTCATGTCGTGTCCCCTGTACCCTCCTGTTGTGTGAATTATTCTTTGCGAAATGAATGTCCTTTGGTTGCCGCTCTCGGAATGAGAGCTGAAAAGTACATGCCCTTAGGTTGAAAGTCGCCAATCCATATCCGTACATTTGAATATATTAAGATTTACTTTCGAACCGACAACGATGCAACGAGTTTGACGTCGCGATACCGCACATGACGGGGTCGACACTAAAGTCATCAACCCATGAGGACATCCCATTCATTTCATGGAAGATAACCCAAAGCAATCTTGAGTGTGCCCCAACAACCTCTCCTCGCCTGATCCAGATCCGCAAAGCACTCTGCCACCAGCAACCATCATGATCGCTTCGCCGCCGCCATTCACGCAATCGCACTTCAAGGAAACAGCAGGTATGCACATCCGAATAGCTGGCATTGCTGGGCGGTCCAAGGGCGATGAGCATGTGCACCACTCATCGATTTATCCACCACTTACAGCCAGCCTGCCGCTCGTTGCAAAGTACTCGTTCCAAGACTATCGCCACACGCTCGAGGATTCTGTGCGCGACGTACGTTGCGTGCACTTGCCTATCGCCCGATACCCGACATAAATCTCATCCAATCCTCTTGGCTTGACTCGCTCATTCACACAGATTCTCGCCGCGGATCTGGCGCTGCCGCTCTCGTACAAATGGACCGACGTGCGCCTAGCCCTCGGCTACGCCTCGGCCTTGCTCGGACTCGGCGTCACGGGCTACGCACACATGACTGGGTTTGCGGCCACCAAGGACCTCGTCACCTACACGGTCCTTGTGTACATCTTGCTGAGCGTGGTCACGTCCGTCATTCTCATGGTATATGAGAGCAAGTATCTAGCCGAGGCGGCGCTCGCCGATGGAACCCAAGTCACGTTGGCTACGAGCATTTCCGATGATGCAGAGTGGAAGGTAGAGGTGGTGGTGACGACGGCAAAGGGAAGGAAAGCCGTAGTGAGGCAGGTCAAAGGGTTTGGCGAGTATTTTAGCGAATCGGGCAAGCTCGTGGGCGACAAGGTGTATGGAGACGTGTGTGCGTGGATGCAAGAGGCACAGACACAGTTGAACAAGTGACGCAATGACTCGTTTCTTGTCTCGATGCGTTCTAGACACATGCATTGTATTTTATTTCCCCCATTGTTCAATCTACAAAACTGGGTGGAGGGACCTCTGCCCGGACAAGCACACACTGCACGCCAACCCACCGCCACATGACCCACCATACCCACCCGGCCACACGCCACTTGAAGCCGACTCTAGCCGCCTCCCTGTCAAGTAGCGCGTCAATCCTGGGAACACGGCCCTTGACACATTCAGCATTTCCACGTGCACAAACCCCGCGCGCGACACTTGGCGCTCATAGTCGAGAATGTTGCCCAAGTTGACGGACGGAATGTGTGCCAGGCGCGACACGAGGCGGCCGAGCAGGGTCGATGGAATGATGAGGTCCAGTGTGACGAGCGTTGGGCGTGGACTTGGCGTTGACCCTGTCGACGGAGTGCGTGAGCGGTGGCGTGAGGGACCGGAAGTGGGCGAGTCCGAGTCGGCCGGCACTAATGGGGACGGCGAGAGGGGCGGGCGCGGCGTGTTGGCGTGAGTATGCGAGAGGACGGTGAATGCTTGGTTGAAAAAGGCCGAGCGCGGGTTGTAGTGGTCTGTCATCATGACGAACAAAAAAAGGGGTTAGTGATACTAGAACATGGTGCGCATTGAGGAGCAACAAAGAAGAAAACGTACAAGCAGAGTCGATCGAGATAATGGCATCTACGGGAACCGCATCCAATTTTGTCCGCCACTCGTGCTCCAAGTCTGCTGCGTCGCCCTGGTACAAGTGGACACCCGAACCACCGAGCCCTGGTGGACTGGACGCGAGCCCAAGCCGGCTCGCGCGAAGGTGTGCAATGGCGGCTTGTTGAGCAGAGTATGTCTGTGAATGCACCTCGAAATGTTGTTGAGCTGTCATCCAAGCCTTCGACCCAGACGACGGGAAAAGAACGTACAATGCCCAGTACATCGCACGCAAACTCGACATGCAACATCAAGCTCGAGTCTCCCAGCCCATATCCAACGTCCATGACGCGCTTGCCTCGCAAGTTACCGAATTCGGCAACGAGCCGGACGAGTGACTGGCCCGCTGTGGTCAAATCGCATGGGAGGCGCAATGGATCGGGTCGGGTGGATGAAAATGGGTCGGTCCAGAGTCCAACGTTCATGAACCCTGATACGGGTCGGACGTTGAGTGCCAGGTGAGCATCCGAGTAAAGTGAGTCGGGAGAGTGTGTCAGGAGGACTTGTGCAAGTTCGGTCACGGTTGGTGGTGGTGACGGCAGTGTTGTTGTTGCTGATTGTGTTGAGAAGGATCGTGTGGTTGGGAGAAGAAATGACGACAACGAAGACGATGGCGTCGAGGAGAGGTCGCGTGACGTTGAGCGTGCATGACCGCGAAGTATGCGGCGTGAAGAAGAGGTGGATGAGGAGGAAGAAGAGGCTGGTATTGGCGAGCCAGTGCCCGAATGCGGCCCTATTGAAGCCAACGGGGCAAGGCGTGGGGATGAGTTTGGCGATGTGGTGGCGGTCGTGTCGGCAAGGAAATTTCGGTGCTGTTGGCCATGGTGTTGGTGATGGCCAGCTGGGGCAGCATGAGGGTGGTGCGAGTAGGAGCCTGAGGCGTAGGTGAGTGCGTCGGAAGTGAGCAATCCAGCGAGCAAGCCCAGCCTCGCCGGGTCAATGGCAGCATTCAAGATTCGGGGCTGAGGTTGGGAATCGATTGAGCACTGCTCGGCCCACGATGACGATGACGGTATTGATCGGTCTTGTGCGCTCGAATTTGGTGCTGAAGAGTTCCACGTCCATTGGCTCCATTGGCTCCACCGCCACGAGCTTGACGGCTCGGAACGACAGCCAGCACTGAGGCTGACGCCGACGCCGACGCCCAGGGCGAGGCCGCAGATGAAGGAGAGAGTCGACTGCATTCGATCAATGTGTTTGCCAAGAGTGCGAGTGCGCTGAGTGGTATGCCCGCATTCATTCATGGTAAGCTCGCCTTGGGCTCATCAGCCACGGCAGGCTCAGCACGCACGTGCTGACCGCGACGGCGGCATGGCATGGTATCATACTCGCACGCCGTCGAGGATGGCGACGAATGAATGAATGCATCCACTCGTACTTATGGTAACTGTCCGCAATCCAGCCCACCAGTTTCCTCCTGTCACATGACAAATGCCCCCACGCCGCAAGCCACCCACAGCTCCCGTGCGTCCATCGCCATCGACGGCCGCGGCCACATCTGATCACGACGGCCAGGTCCAAGACCCGTCTTCTCGTGAGCATTCCACCATTGCGAGCACATCCAGGCGAAAGCCCACACGGCCCACCACGGCCACGTCCGTTGCCGCTGCCGCTACTGCGCCTCACCCACCCGAAGCCGCCCAGAATGGCGGCCACCACCAACCTCACCCGCAATGGCCCGCTTCCGCTGTCCGCCAGCGATCCTTCTTGGCGCCCGAATGGCCGCACGCCAACCAACCCTCGCTTGCACCCCAAGTCGTATGTTCTCTCATGCATAACCTTGCGCTTGCTTCTCGCTCGCTTGCTTGTTCATTGGCTTCACCACATTTGACCGGATCCATTCACAGATGGCCGGTGCCGGCTTCTTCTTTGACCCGGCCTTGACCGATGCAGACAACCCAGACAATGTCACGTGCTTCGAGTGTGCCAAGCAGCTGTCCCACTGGGACCCGCAACAGGACGATCCGGCTGCCATTCATTTCCAGAAATCGCCGCAATGCGCTTATGCGCGCGCCATTTGCCTCCCTAAAGTCTTGTACTCGTGGACCACCAATGTGCTTGATGGATCGGGGGGCTTGTTGTACGACGAGGCTGACCCGAGCACGTATCCAAAGGCCGAGGAGATGGTCAACATGAGGAAGAAGACGTTTGAAGGACGGTGGGTGCATGATCGGAATCCAAAGTTTTTCGCCAATTCCACAAGGGTAAAGTTGTTTTCCGTCCATTTTTTTTGCATGTCGGCAAGAATACGGACTGAATCGTTTTGCCTGCCTGAACGTTTAGCTGGCCAAAGCAGGCTTCGTGTATGATCCCGACCCAGCAGACGACGCTTGGACCTCGCTCGACGACAAGGCAACATGTGTGTACTGCAACCTGTCGCTGGCCAACTGGGAGCCCAAGGACAACCCGCTGTACGTTTCGCATCGTGTTTGTTTCTCATGCACTCGCGCAAGGGACTCATTTCTACCGCTATCGCTGTTGGTACAGGACCGAGCACAAAAAACGCAACCCGTCGTGCCCCTTTTTCGCCCACATCACCAAACCTCGCACCAAACGCGCGCCGACCGCAGACCTGCCGGCAGCCCGAACCCGTCGCCAACAACCCGCACCTGCGCCGCAAGTGGCTGTCGTCAAGCAAGAACCGGAACCGGAACCGGAACCGAAACTTGTCGATTCTCCTCCGCGTCGCGGTCGCGGCCGTCCACGCAAAACACCCGTAGTGGAGGTCCAGAGCGCAGACACCGACAAGCCAGCCGTTCCGCGTCGCGGTCGGGGCCGACCGCCCAAAGTGGCCGCAGCAACTGCAGCAGCAGACGCAGCGGCAAGTCCACAAAGTGGTGTGGACACGCTCGACGATCCATTCAAGATGCCTGCCGAGCCGCCCCTGACTCGGCCCTCGACAAGCAAGCCCGCGGCCAAGCGCAAGGCGCCTGGTGATGCTGAGCAACCGGCGCCACACACAGGTCCGGCTGGCGCGGGCCAACCAGCGCCGCCACCGTCCACTGCTCGAGCAACACGTTCACGGGCGCCGACGGCAGCGGCCGCCAACCCACCTGTGGTGCCGTCGACGCGCACGTTGCGCCGCCGCCGTCAGCCCGGCCATGACGAGGAGCACCTGGTCAAGCATGTGCCACCAGCACAGGATGACGATGACGACGAGCCGCCGCTCAAGCGCCAGCGTCGGTCATCCATGCCTCCCACGCACATTGTCGAGGTGGAGATTCCTGTTGTTGTTTTGTCGCAAGGTGAGCGAGCTGGGAGCCAAGATCCACCCACGCCGCAACGGCCACACAAACGGGCAGCATACCTGGAAAAGGAGCCCTTGAAAGAGCTCGGGTCGGGCCAAGCGGCGGCGACCGAGACGGGGGCCGTGAGGCGAGGTGTTCGAAAGCCCGCTGTGGCCTCCACAGGCAAAATGACACCTCCGATTCCAACGGCACATGCAGCTGCAAGACTCACTTCGGCACCCGCGCCTGAGCCCGAGCAGCAGGACGAGCACATGGATGTCGACGGCCAAGCCGACGAGCAATTCTTGCCACCATCAACGACGGACCACGACCCAATTGCCCTGCCCAACGACCCATCGGTGGTTAAAGTGACTTATGGCGGCCGCCGATCGCGGTCGTCCTTGACACATACCCCGCCGCTGCCACTGCTGCCGCCTCCTCCCATGCAGCTGCCCTTGTCGCCGCCACGACCGCCCGTGTTGGATGCGCATCCGACGTCACCGACACCGATGGATTCACCGGCGCGCACGAGTGGGCGCGGGCGGCGGGTGAGCATAGGGCACATGGCGCAGGACAAGCAAGCGGATGCGCATGGTGTTGGTGCGCCAGCAAACGCAAAAGCCGCTGACGTAGTCGAGTTGCCCGTTTCGCAATCACAGACAAGCGCACAGGGGCCGGCCGCTAGCCAAGCGGCAACTGCATCCAAAACGTCGTTGTCGTCGCAGCCGCGGTCGCGCTCGAGCGGGCCAACCAGACCAAAGACGGCCGCCCCGCCCGCGCGTCTGGCGTCGCCAGCCAAACCCATCCCCAGTATGTCGCCGGAAATGGACTCACCTGTGCGGTCGTCTCCACGCCGTGCCCGGTCGCGCTCATCTCTGTCGGCCGCTTCAGCAACAAGCTCGCTGTCGCACATTCGCCACCGCGATCCGCTCGCCGCGGCTACCCCGGCGCCGGCGCCTGCCACCAAGCTGCTCGATCTCGCACGTGACCCGTCACTCAAACCATCGCGCGCCGACCTCAACCCCGTCCTGCTCGAATACGTCCGGCAAGCGCGCGCAAACATGCCCGCGGATGATCGCCGCTTGGTCAATTTGCCTGCGGCCCTGGCTAACGTTTTCGCAAACGCTGCCAGGGAAAAGGCACGGGCTACATTTGCTGGGACAGTGGCGCTCATGTTTCGGCCCGAGAGCGAGTTCAAAAAGATGGTCGAGGAAGAGGCTGAGCGGGAAAGGTTGCGACTTGCACAACGGACGTGAGGAGACTGTTGGGGCGGGACAGAGAGAGAGACTACATCATCGAGAGATGTTGGGGAAGTGCATTGGTTTGCTTTTGTTGTGGGCCGTTTTTGTGCTTTCGTAGGTTGTACCATTTTTCAATCGCATTTTCTTCTGCTGGTTTCTGTGTCACGCCCATTTCATGGAGGCTTCAGCCTTGAATGGAAGGAAGGAGCGAAAAAGCGCAATCCCAAATTGTATAACTTAAAAAGGCAAGTAAACTTGAAACCGAAAAGAAAGGAAAGGATGAAGTGATTCACAAGATCACATCAACTGAGGGGCAAGAGGAGGATGAATCAAGTCAGGCGGCAGAGCAAGAAAAGCGGTACCTGACACCAATCGCAGGCGGATCGTGTCGGCAAACAAGGGGGGCCATCAACCAACGAGGAGATTAGGCGGGCGGACGGGCGCAGCAACAATTAAGCAATCAACCAGAGAAAACAACGGAAACAACGAGAATTTGACGAAAGACGCAACAGGGCATCAAATGGACGGTTGGATTCAAATGGTCACATGCAAGGCAGAGAGCACGATGATCGAAGAGGCCGACGGTGGAAGGAAGTGGGTAGAAAGGTATTTTTTGAAGGAGGAGGAGGGTAGAATGGCAGGAAAGGGAAGACAAGGGTGTGGATGCCGGCAGGTGGTTGGGTAACGCTGGTGTTTTGTTTTGCATGTTCAAAAATGCCCACTTGATCCTGCTGACGGCCCTCCGGCGGGATTCATGAGCCCGGGCCGTTGCTGATGCAGTTGTTGTTGTTGTTGTTGCTGCTGCTGCTGCTGATAGTATTGTTGCTGCTGATACTGCGCGTATGCCGCCACCTGCTGCTGCTGCTGCTGCTGCTGTTGCGCATGGTGCATGTGCATGTTCTGCACCGTGGCCGACGAATTGGGCACTGACGAAATGTACCCGCCGGGCAACATGGACGACTGCGCCAAGCTAGGCGAGACGGCAGGCATCATTCTTGGCACGCCCGACATGGCGCTGCCGCCGGACGAGCTCGATCCGCTACTCGACGTTGTTCCGTACATGCCCATGCCATTGTTGACGGGCGTCAGCGGCGCCGTGACGTAGGCGGGCGAGGTGGGTGCTGGGAGCGAAGGGATCGGGGGTGCTGGCGTTGCGGATGCATACTGGTAGTGCTGCTGTTGTTGTTGCTGCTGCTGCTGAGGAGCCGTGGCGAGCTGCTGACACACCCAAAGCACATAGTCTGTGCCCTCGGACGCTTCGAGCGCCTCGAGTCCCGCTCGCAATTGCTCGAGCGCCTTGGACGCGTCTGCGGATCGTGCGTGTGTGCGCAAGCCGGCAATCACATTAGTCCAGGGAGCCACGTATCGAGTGCCACCTGGGTGGAGCGGTGCGTGGGATGGAGAGGGGGATGGCGGCGCTCCCCATGCCGCCGCAGATACGGGTCGCGGCGGCGGTACTGGCCCTGTCGATGCTGGTTTGAGTGCGGCGTTTGGAGGTGTAGGGGACATTGGGCCCGCGGGAGCCGTCACGTGTCGCATGTGCTGCTGCTGCGCAGCCGCTGATGCAGCGAGATTGGAATTGGATGTTGCGTGCAAGTTTGGGGTGGAATTGGATAATGGGGCGGGCGGTGCAATAGGAGACGGAGTGGGCGATGCATGTGCGGAATGCGGCGAGTTGGATGCTGGATGATCTGTATCGGTCGAGGGCGGGGGTGGCGGCGGCATCCCTGCGGTTGTGACGGCATTCGGGGTGTACGTTGGCGATCCGGCATTGCCATTGCCATTCCCGGCGGTCGCTGCGGTTGAAATTGTTGGTCGCTCGTTTGCAATGACTTGCCGCACCGTGGAAAAGTCCCACGTAGCGCCCATGACCGTTCCAGACGACCCACCATGGCGACCACCACCGCCACCCGGCCCCACGACTGTGCCGTCAACGGTGCCCGACGCTGACATACTATCCTGATTGCCTGCTTCGGTACGCCACCGCTCCAAACGCTCTGTGAGCTCGGTCAAAAATGAACACTTTTTCGCTGTCTTGATAAACCGATGCTTGAGAAGTTCTTTTGCTGACGGACGCAGAGCTGGATCCTTTTGCAGGCACAGGGCGACAAATTCTTTGAATGCACGCGAGAACGGGCCTTCGAGCGTCGGAGGCTCCGCCTTTGGAATGATGAAGAGAACGCGCATGGGGTGGACGTCGGCGTGTGGTGGTTCGCCCTTTGCGAGCTCAATGGCAGTGATCCTACATAGCAACACATGAGCGTTAGTTCAATGGCTAGGGGACAACGGATGAAGTGCGAGATAAAACAGACCCAAGCGACCAAATGTCGGCCTTTTCGTTGTACCCGGACTGCAAAATGACTTCGGGTGCCATCCAAAACTGATACGCTCAATTCCTGGTGTTAGCCCGCGGGCACAGATGCGCAGGCGACAGATGGCAAAGGCGTACCGGAGTGCCAACAAATGTGTTTTTCTTGGTCATGGTTGCTGTCAACTGACCAGAAACGCCGAAATCGGCAAGCTTGACCTCTCCCGTTTGCGTCAACAGAATGTTGGCTGCCTTGATATCTAGGGACGTCAATAGACAAGCGAGCCGTTAGAAAACATCAGGTCCAAGCAAAATAGCAAGATCAAGTGTTCAAGGATTCACGAACCGCGATGCAGCTTGCCCTGATCGTGCAAATACTCGAGACCCTTGAGCAGCTCGCGTAAAATGATGGCAATAAAGAGCTCCTCAAATAGTCCGGGTTTCATCTGTAAGAAAGATCGAGCGTTCAGCGCAGGACCAGCCAAGATGACAAGCATTCCGTGGCAACTCCGTACCAGATCCAAACACGATCCACCACCACAAAACTCCATGACAATCCACAATTTGGACCCTTTGATAAACGAGCCATAGTATTTGGTGACATGGGTCGAGTCGAGCTGGCTGAGAATGTGGATTTCCTGTTGGATATCCTCAATTTCGTCTTCGGCTTGCTCGAGGTCAATGATTTTGATGGCTACGGGCGCCTTGTTGCGCTTGTCGAATCCTGTCAAGTGATGGGTGCGAGTCAAGTGAGCTGAAGAAGGATCCGCGTAAATGATGCCGAAAGAGAGTGGACATGCGTGCGCACCCTTGTACACCTCGCCAAAGGATCCGCGCCCAATTCGCTCTTGCTTCACGTAGAGTTCTTCGGGGTCGATTTGGATGAGGGACGGTCGCGACTACAAGCATGCAGTACGGAATTGCGGATACGGGTTGGCGCTCGGCAGTGTGGATGGATGGAGGGACGGCTCGTGCATCTTTGCCGAGAGGAAAACAGACCATGGTGGCATGTGTCGAATCGCGTTTTCTCTGAGCGTCGTGCAAAGCCTATTCGGTGTTGAAGAGAAAGAGTCGGGTTGCAATGCGGCGCGATCTCGGACGCAATCGAGAGCTCAACGGCGGCACAGGGAAGAAAAGTTGGTGGTAGTTGGCGCTGGTGCGGGAGGTCGACAGGCTGTGGTGCTCGAGTCGAGCGCAACACGGTAGGCAAGCTGCGAAGCTGCGAGTCCAGGCAGGGCAACACGGCGAAAAAGAATTGTCGATCGCGGAGAGGGCGTGTAGCAGCGGCAGCTCGGTATGCGGGACGAAGAACTGTCGGCACAACACTGATTGCTCGAGGTTTCAACAAAAGAATACGTTGCAGGATACTGGATACAGCTGTTGCTGTCAAGTTCTCGATCTCTTCAAATTCACGACGGCGACAAAAGACGGCGACGACAACAACCTGAGCAGATCGACGGCCGTCTCTACCTCTTCCCCGCCTCTGCACCTCGGCTGGAATCTGCAGGCCCTTGCTTTCTTGGCAAATCCTTCTTGGTCTATTGGCGCACTCTGTGTGGTCCTGTCCTGGCTGTCGTCGGTGTACCTGCGCTGGTATGATGTAGTGTACGATGCTGAGTGGGAACTGCACGCCGAGATTTGGTGGCGTGACGTCCACAACCGCGCGCTTCTTTTCAGCTTTTGCAGCAAATCATCCCACATGGGATCGCCAAAGGAGCCAGACCTGCTGCGCCTACTGTAGGTAGATAGGTATCATACATACCGTACCAGCCGTACATGGAGCTGGTGAAACGGTTGAGTGGGTCTCCAGCAACTTCTGGCCGCGGCCGGAGCAGCCCGAGGAAATCGTACATAAGAATATTTTCGAGCCCCAAACACAAACATTCCCAAACCCACTTGCGCCTTGCCGATTTGGGAAAGTGCACCCTTAGCTCCAACAGATGTGCATCGGACGACCCACCAGCAGCACATGTAATGCAGAGACGGTATATTTGATACGGATGATCTGAATGATTGACAATTAATAAAGCACAATACAAAACTCTAGTCCAAGTTGTAAACCCGTCCCTCTACTCTTCTCACCAAGTTTGTGGCATCTCTCATCATCTGCGATACCGACCCTGCTGCATCTGTGCTTGCTGGTTCACCTCAATCTCGACCTCCTCTCGATATCTGTGCTGTTGGACCCTCTGCCGCTCGCGATACGCCTCCAACACACGCTGCTGCTCACGCTGCTGGTGCTCAACCGCCGCCGTGAATGCCCACTCATCCCTTGCCCGGCGCCACCGATCGTCCACGGTATCCTCGTGCTCTGGACGTGGCGAAACGGGTGGGCTCATGCCGACGCTTCGTGGGTCCGACGATGGGGATAAACTTCGTGCAGCAGCCCATGCTTCACCATGTGCATGAGTTGTTGTTGGCCCGTCGAGCTGTCCACGGGCCGTGGAGGTGGTGGGTGCGGCCGGGTTGCGGCCGAGAAATTGACGCCCTTGTGACGACGACGAGGAGCCGGCGCCATTGGGGTTGGAGACGGTCGGACCAGACACGGTAGATGTGGTTGCCGGTGCCGCAGAGTATGCGAATGCAGTGTATGTGGATCCGGATGCGCGCGCAGCAACATCGTTCGGGTTCCATGAGGGCTCATTCGAGATCTGGTCGCCATTGCTGATGCCCGATTCCGAGGGCAAGCGCATGGTTGCAATTTGCAGGGCCGGGATGTAGTCGTGCGACGGCCGCCGGTCCGATTGGCCTTGGTGGTGGTTACTGGGACTGGCCGAGCGCGAGTGTGGCGGGCTTGGATGCAAGTGTGATCCGTATGCGTTTGCATACTCGTGAACGTCACGGTAGCGAGCTGAATCGAGCACCGTGGGTGATGGGTCGCGC
Organism: Catenaria anguillulae PL171; assembly: GCA_002102555.1. Classification (NCBI taxonomy): domain Eukaryota; kingdom Fungi; phylum Blastocladiomycota; class Blastocladiomycetes; order Blastocladiales; family Catenariaceae; genus Catenaria; species Catenaria anguillulae. The sequence continues at coordinate 472,732 of MCFL01000014.1, forward strand.
ACATGGCTATAGTGCTGCATGTACTGCTGCTGGCGCTGGCTGTTGAGAGCAGATTGCGGAGATAGAATGTGCGCGTCATGGATCTGACCGGTGGTTAATGGCGGGGTGCGAGATGGGCTGCGAGACGTGGCAATGGGTGACAATGCAAGCGCCGCATGTGAGGGTGGGCGGATTGCTTTGCGCGATGACGAGCCGTTGGCAGGAGTGCCTGATCGGCTTGTGGGTGGCGACGGCGAGGCATAGCCAGGTGGGAGCGTCGACGGAGGTGAAGAGCCATACGCCGAAGCGGACCCTGACGAGGATTCCTGCGGAAATCCTGTGCTTGTCGGCGAGAGCAGGCCGGGCAAGTGGGCCGTGGGTGGGCGGTACTGCTTGGTGTAAACGGTGATGTTGGATTGCGATACATTGGACCCTTCACTGGTACCGCCGCGCTTGTTGGGAATGGTCACTTCGGTTACCTCGACATCTTGGACCATGGGATCGGTTTTGGTGAAGAAAACAAACCAATCAATGGTTGTGCAGAAATGTCCGAGTTCGACTACAAAGCCAAGAGGGGATTTGCGCAGGATGGTCCGAGCGACGATGGTGATGACAATGTAGTTAAAGTGCAACGTCAGCGACGTCAGATACGGCCACGACATGTCGAGCCAGGAAGATGTTGTCAAGCGGCGGACATGGATAAATGTGGTTGTCCAAAGACCAGTGGCAACAACTAGATGTATGTGATAAAAAATGCGCATGTACGTGAGTGAGATTTGGATGAGGGCGTCAAGCAGAGAAACGGGAACACGTACGATAAAAGAAAGCATCGCATCCCATGTGCAAAGCTTGGACCAAAGGCAGCGTCACAGCATTCATGACTTGCCACAACATGGATGGCACTGCAGAAACCGCTAGATTTGTTGCCCGTTGCAACTCGGCCATGGTTGCCCGCGGACGAGTGACGAGAAAAGCGTCACCCACGGACTTGATGCGCACGCCGTTGAGGAAAAAGGCGATAATGACACCAGTTGACACGGCGACCGACATGACACACACACCGAGGATAATGTAGGATAGCAGGGCACTGCGAGACCGGACAACGAGCTTTGAGATGCGAATCAGCCGGCGCTGCGAAATGTATCCAATGGCGACGGCGAATGCGAGATGGAGAACGAGGGAACGAATGAGGAAAAGTAGATGAGGCCGTTTGATCCAGTGTTGTCGATGAAAAGAACCATGATGGTATCGAAGAGCGATAATGCCCGGGTGATGCATAGCTGGACGAGTAAGGGCAGAGGGAGAGTCGTGTGTCAGTCGAGTGGGATTGACCAAAATCACAAGGATGATAACATACTGCGCCAAAAAAGACAATGTCGTCGAAGCGTTCCAAGGTACGGAAGGTTTGAACGAGCATGGGAATGGACACCAATTGCATGGCGAGGTCGAGGAACAGGTCCCCAAGCGGCCGCGAGGGCTGAATCGGAAAGGACGCAATCAACGGTGCGCTACATTACACGACAAAAGAAAGTGGACACAAAACTGTTCAGCGTGGGAGGCGACATGTCGTGGTTTGGACGCTCTTGGAGGTAGTGGACATACCCCAGGAATGTGGACGCCATGGATTCGTATGTCGAATTGAATGGTTGAAGAAGAGATGGGTCAAAGAGTGCTCGAGAAACGGTATCATTCCGAGTCATTCGGAGGGAAGTGAAAGAATGTCCGATGTAACGGCGGGGCCAGGTCGTGTGAGACACAGTTCTTCAGCAAGACCAAAAGGACTCGAGGGCGAATGTGGGAGAGAGGCGGGCGGCCCTCGGCGTCTATTCTATTCTAATGTGGCCCAAAGGGAGGAGGGAGGAAAGTGCTTTGGTCGACTCGATGGGTGGCGTCAGGAAATCACTGTGACTACCCTTTGCACGAGTATGCGGAGCGGCGGATGCCTGGGGCGGCGAAGAGGTGCCCTGACTGGAGCGAGGGCGGTTGAGATGACTGTGGGGTTGGCTTGAGAAACCGGTCCTAGGTATCAGGGATGCATGTGGTTTGAATGTAGCGTTAATGGCAATGGACGAGGTGTGGAGAATGGGAAAGAATGTGAAAGGAGAGAAAAGGACCAAATTGAAATGGGCAAACATTAATGCGAACCAAGCACCAGCCTCCTTGCATGTGCCACCTGACCGCTGGTGTGGGTGTGATCAGACCAGTCTATACAAACATGCCCACTCGAGATGGCCACGACCATGGATATGAATGAACAAAGAAGGAATAGGACATGTCCATACCTGAGAAGATGGTGGCAATGCCACAGAGTTGTGTTGACTACGTTTCCGGCGACCACGGGTGCAGGCGGGACGAGATGTGATCCCAAAGAGGACGGGCCAAGAGGAAAATCGGCCAATGAATGTTGAGGGCACAGGGAAAGAGAGCAGGTCAGTCTGCTGCCACTTCATGCTTTCGGCCTGGTTGCTTCCCGTCCAGCATGCATTCAATGGGATCTCACAATGCTTATGTACTCAGAGTCCACATACTGCTGCTGATTGGATTGGAGCCAAGTCCGCATTTGTTCTTAGCCCTGTCGACTCTCGCGAAACCTTACCCCGGACAGGAGTTGGAAGTTTGGAACGGAGCATCATGAAATGCTTGCGAAAATGTGGCAATGGCCGTGGTTGTGTTTGGTCGGTACATATACTTGTCAGCGGCTCGGCCCATCCTCATTTCTGGGCAGCACCTATTTCGATACAGACAAACAAATCGACCCCCAGCCAAGCCGCTCCAGGTTAGCGTTACACATGTCCATATGGCACCACTTTGAACGGCTGCGATGAGGTATACACATCCATGTGCCGGTCATTGTCAAGGCAGAGAATGTATACATGTCAGCAACGAGCTTTCAAGCGAAATGCCCGCCCGTGGCTCGAGAAGCAAGACTGATTGACACTACCATCGAAATCCTCCCGGGAACATACTCTGTACCACCATGAACTCAATGCTCCGCAACCTTGCGCAACGCCCGCTCGGTCGTTGGCTTTACCAGATCTCTCGCTCATCGCTCGCATCAGGAAATGGAGGAACATCCCTTCCGATCCTGGAGCCTTAGCCCGCGTCTCCGCCTCGCCACCCACATCCAGCAGTGCTCGACTGTACTCTGTGGGACCTGGTGTTACTCGGAACCTGCATCAGGCCCAACGTAGTGTGCTTTCAAGTCATCAACAAGTGCGATACTTCAACAATGGGCCGTTTGGGCCACGGTTCCAATCATCAAGTGGCGGGTTTGGCAACAAGCGTCGCTTCCAGAACTCGCAGCCATTCTACACAGACCGCCGCAACCAAGCGTTTGCTGCCGTTTTTGTTGCTGGCAGCGGCATGTACTATGTGACTCATTTAGAGGTCGTTCCAATTTCCGGTCGGCGTCGATTCATGGACGTAACGCCTGCCATGGAAACGGCCATGTCACAGCAGGCGTATGCCGAGGTCATGCGTGAATACGCGGGTCGATTCCTGCCCAGCTACCATCCCACAGTGTTGACCGTCAAAAAGGTTGCACGCCGCATAATCCAAGCGGCCGGTATCGACGAGACTGGTTGGGAATTCCATGTCATTGATTCCAAGGGTATATGTGATACAGCCACCAAGCGAAACGGTGGCGCTCTGATTTCTGACTTTTTCTTGATTGTGCCTCAGAAATGAACGCTTTTGTCCTCCCGGGAGGCAAAGTCTTTGTTTTCACCGTATGTGACCCAACCCCCGTGCCATACAGGGCGGAAGGGTAGTTGACTGACTTGGAACCGCTTCCAGGGTATCCTTCCCGTCTGTCAAAACGAAAATGGCCTTGCTGCAATCCTCGGTCATGAGATCGGTTCGTCGCTGCTATTCGTGGGCTGCAATGCCATCCTGGCCTACCACATTCTGTGTTGCGAGTATCGCTCACCGCCCACTCCCACAGCTCATCAAGTAGCACGCCATTCGGCCGAAAAATGTCATTTACCAAGATTCTCATGTTTGTATGTTGCCTCACTCCTGTTGCAGCATCCGACTCTCCGATCGCTCATCGCCGCCCAACAACTGTTTTTCCACAGCTTCAAATTCTTGTGACGGCCGCCTTGGATACATCAGCGTCATTCAGCCGAATCATCACGGAGCTCGGCGTCATGCTTCCCTTCTCCCGCAAGATGGCACGTTCGACGTTCCTGCCTCACGTTTTGTATTCTTGAATGAACCATTGATTCACATTTCCTTCGTATTCACAGGAAAACGAAGCCGATTCGATTGGATTGCTGCTCATGGCCCAAGCCTGCTACGATCCCCGTGAAACGGTTGCGCTTTGGCAGCGCATGGAGCAGGCAAGTAAGGGCGGCCCGCCCGAGTTTATGTCAACGCATCCAGCACACAGCTCGCGGATCACAAAGATTGAGCAGCAGCTGCCTGCTGCGCTGGATCGGCTGAATGCGAGCGATTGCCAGCATGCATCTGGCTTTTTGGTGGATATGTTCCGCAGTATGCCCATGATCCGGTGGTGAGTTGTCCTTGGTCCTTGTCATCGTTGTGATGCATTGATCCTCTTCCCTTGTGCTGAATTAGCTTGTCAATGCTGTTTCGACATGCGCTGTGTTTGCGTCATCGCGAGTCAGAACTGTCCGGATAAACGAATGAGAAACCGGCGCTGGCAAGAAGCGGCATGCGGCATGAGAATCCGACACCAAGGGTAACTTGAGGGCGTGTGGCAGTTGCATCACGACCATCGGCGTTGAGTCAACGTGGTCGACGAGGGCGGTGCAAACATGCATGCAAGAGGACCAAGACCAAGATATTTGCATAAAGAACATTTTGCTGTGTCGTGATCTTGCTGTTGTGAATACTGCCGGTTGGCGGTCGGCCGGCAGCAGCTGGGAATCAGTATAAACAAGTTAACAGAACGCCAAAGGCAAAGGCAAAAGGGTCGCAGAATGGGATTCGGTTCGATCCACTGAGTTGTGAACGCATCAGTGAACAATCCCGACAGTCGGCACATTAATCAGCCTTGGATCGTGTCCCAAACCATCCCGGCCAACGAAGTATACTCTCTGCATTAAGCTCCTCAAGTGTGATCCTCAACACTGCGACGGCGCTCTATTTTCCGACCGCCCGTGTCTTTGGTCGCCACGCCCCACCTGACACTTGCCACCGCCCACCCCTGGTCGCCACCGGAAACGAACAACGAACGGTCACCAACCCCCCCCCCCCCAACGCATCGGCACTCCACTCAAAAGTGCCCGCACCGACACACCCGGCCTTGATCACTTCTGACTTTTCTGTCAAAAGCATCGAGAAGTTTCATCCATAACCAGTGTGCCGCAACACTTGCAACGCAGCATAGCCGACTTGTACTTGTCATCACAACAGTTTTCATTGCAGATTACCACGTGATTCTAATTCATTCCGTTTCGCTCTTCCACATATCTGTCACTCGACCCTACGTATCGTTTGTCGCATCTCGAACACTCAACCGCCAATCACGTTAACCACGACCAAACGCTGGGCTATTGACCACATAACACTCCTTCATTTCGGCCTCTCTTACTTGATTACGCCATCAGCGTTGCTTCAAAGCGCTCGCTTCATTTTTCACACGTCCATCGACTCTCTCGTTTCAGCTCCTTTTCGTTTCCACTATGCGGGAGTATAAACTCGTTGTACTTGGAGCTGGTGGTGTCGGCAAGTCTGCACTGGTTCGTGTCTGCTGCTGCTCTTGCCTGGCTTGAAAGGCTTCCGTCAACCCCCAGCTGACGCGCGATTTTACCATGTGTCCACTTGTTTGCCTTCTTGTTTAGACTGTTCAATTCGTCCAATCCATCTTTGTCGAAAAGTACGACCCAACAATCGAGGACTCGTACCGGAAACAAGTTGAAGTCGACTCGCAGCAATGCATGCTCGAGATTCTCGATACTGCCGGAACCGAACAGTTTACGGCCATGCGCGACCTGTACATGAAGAACGGACAAGGCTTCATTCTCGTGTACTCGATCACATCTCAAGCAACATTCAACGACCTCAACGAGCTCCGTGACCAAATCATGCGTGTCAAGGACGCTGATAAGGTGCTTTTAACTCTTGCTGGGTGCATGATGCACGACTTGCTCTTACTTAATCTCTTTTTTTTTGTTCCGACGGTCCCATAGGTACCCATGGTTCTCAGTGGAAACAAGTGCGATCTCGAGGACGACCGCGTGTCAAGAAGGAGATGGGTCTGCAACTTTCACAGCAATGGGGTTGTTCATTTTTCGAAACATCGGCACGAAAGAAGACCAACGTCGACGAGGTCTTTTTTGACCTCGTCCGGCAAATCAACAAGCAGATGCCCGAAAAGCCCGAGCGCAAGAAGAAGAAGTGCCTCATTTTGTAAATTGGACCTGCTTTTCGTTGTCTGCAACGCACTTCGGCCATCCGTGTGCGAGGCGTGGGTTTTCGTCGCTCGCCATGCGTCGGTCCTTCTTGTCCGCGATTGACCACACATTCAGCCCGACGTGTTTCCTCCCCATTCCAGTGCATTTTTCGTCGTTTCCTCATTGTTGACCATCGCGGATCTCGTGCGCACAACCTTCTCTTCGCCAAGCCCCTCCTTCCCGTCTCTCCCATCATACACTGTGCCCTTTCTGACGGTGGTCATTCTTCCTCAATTGCCCCCTCTTTGATGGTTTTCGTGTTCCTTGATTTATTTTTGTTTTGCCCGCTGTTGGATTGTTTCTCCCAGCCATATTTACCCTTGTGCCATTTGTTCTCATTCTTGTTTGTCCTCGTCTCTTCCTCGGCCGCCCTTGCTTTAATTCAGTTTCCTTTGGTGGTCGACCCCCTGCTTGTGCTTCCCCAGTCCATTGTTGTAGCGTTTCTTGTCTTCCTTCTCTCGTCTGCATTCAATCCTTGTTCGTTTGACAACATGATCAGTCGATTTTAATGGGAAGAAGTTGCCGCTAGTCGCCCCACCGTCCCACTTGGCTTTTCTCTCCTCTCTCTCCCACAGTCGCGCCGAGCAGCAACCGTTTGTTTGCTGTCACATGCCCTGCCACCACATCGCATCAGGCTGCGGCAACTGGTTTATGTATGAATCCGTCCACATGAATGGTTCTTGTCTTTGTTGCCCGTCCATTTCATGTTCCGCTGGCAGCCGTGCGTCGGGGGCTGGCCGACGGCGTCAAGGATCCTGTCGAGACCTTGGCGCGTGGTCTGCGAGCATTGGAAAGCAGGCGATCGACGAGTTGCCAAGTGCAGCCACGCCACAGTCGACATGTGTGATTGGAAACATTCACCAAAGACCTATGTCCACTCGGAGTCTTGAGCTACGAAACTTTGAGCATTTCGCCGGCAGAGATTGATTTTTTGACAAGCTTGGTTCATTGTGCCCACCTTCGGCCGCCGCCAGCCCGCTCTGTGATCGCCCATCAGCCAATTGTCGACAACCAACCCCCTCAACTTCGCGTTTCCACTCGTCGACGAGTCAGCCTGCTTCCAAACAATCAATCGACAAGCGAAGAGACCGGCAACATGTCTGCAACAACAGGCTTTTCACTCAAGGAACTGACCAAGCGTCGTATGTATACCCTTTGTTTGCGCGCAGGATTTGGCCATGGAATGGTGACCGATTGACATCCAATGTAGGCTTGATTTCCGACATGGTCCGCTATGTCCAGCCGGCAGGCAAGTGGAAGATCATGATTGTGGATCCTATTTCCATGAAGCTACTGAACCATTCGCTCAAAATGTTTGACATTCTGGACGAAAATGTGACGCGTACGCACCAACCGCGATTTCTGGTTCCCATTTGCGCTTTCTGACATTAGTGCGTGGCGTACCTGTGTACAGTCGTCGAGATGATTACCAAGAGGCGCCAGCCGTACCCAAACCTCGAAGCAATCTACTTCTTGTCGCCCACACCCGAGGCGATCCAACACTTTATCATTGACTTTTGTCCTGGTGGCGGCAAGAAGCCGCTGTATGCGTCGGCGCATCTGTTCTTTGTTGGAGGTACTGGGGCTTATTTTCAATTGCGCTTGGGCAAGTGTAGCAGCGAAATGCTCACATCCTATGCCGTACAGTGTTGCCCGACCAGCTCATGGACCGCATCACGCAATCTGGTGCTGCACGCTACATCAAAAACCTTAAGGAGCTCTATGTCGACTTTTTGCCCCTTGAACAGCGCGTCTTCAGCTTGGATTCGCCAGCATCCTTCTTCCGCCTGTTCTCGCCCGAGGCCGGCGGCCTGCCCGCGCAATCGGCCGAAATGGGCGTTATGGCACAACGCCTCACGTCCTTGCTCGTCACGCTGGGCGATTTCCCTACGTCCGGTACTACAAACCCTCAGATCCAGACAACACGCGCAGTGCCCGATTTGCAAACATGCTGCTCGCTGCGCTCGAGCACCATTCCAAGATCGACTCTGGGTTCCCGCCAGGCGACACTAACAAGAGCACGCTCATCATCGTGGACCGGTCCATGGACATGAACGCGCCGCTTTTGCACGAGTTTACGTACCAAGCCATGGCGTATGACTTGCTGCCCATGGACGACGGCAAGTACCTGTACGCATTCAAGAATGCCGACGGAACGGATGCCGAGAAGGAGGTGCCGTTGGACGACAACGATGTGCTGTGGGTGCAGCTGAGGCACAAGCACATTGCCGAGACGACACAGACGATTTTGGCGCAGTTTAACAAGTTCTTGTCCGAGAATAAGGCGGCAAATGCTGCCATGGGCGGTAGCGGGTTCGTGCACAATTTACCACCCGGAATGGTTCTAGCGTGGGTTTTATCATTGATCCCCACATCTTCCCGCATCTGTTGCCAGTCAAGGACCCAACCTCAAGGACCTCAAGGATACGCTAGCTGCCATGCCTCAGTTCCAAGAAATGAAGCAAAAGGTTTGCTCACCTTTTGTCATTATCCACCTCATCCCGCCTGATCCATTCTCACTTTTACTTTCCCTCCCGTTTGCAGTATTCGATCCACATCAACTTGGCGCAAGAGTGCATGACCATGTTTGAGCGCAAGAAGCTCAACGAAACCGCCATGATCGAGCAAAATCTTGCATGCAACGAGCTGCCCGACGGCGGCAAGCCAAAGAACATTGTGTCCGACTTGGTCCCGATTTTGGATGACCCGGCGCTGACGTGTGTTCATTCTGGTGCCTGATAGGCCCATCGCACTCACTGACAGACTCCACTTGCGTTACCTTGTGTGTAGCCCGTACGACAAGGCTCGCTTGCTCATGCTGTTTATCATTCACAAGGAGGGTGTACAAGACGACGACCGGCGCAAGTTGCTCGAGCACGCCAATATTGGGCTCGACTTGTCCGAGAGCATCACTAACATGGCCTTGCTTGGAGTCAAACTCAGTCGGGCACGCTTTGTTTTCCTTTATTCGCATCTCGCTCTGACCCGTGCACTGACTTTTCATTTGCTCAACCAGGATGGCAAGAAGGAAAAGAGAGCCAAAAAGGACACCAAGAAGAAGGCTGGTGCCGACGACGACGGGAGCTACGAGCTGTCGCGCTACCAAACCATGGTCAAGACTGTGCTCGAAGACCAAGTCGCTGGCACGCTCGACCAATCGGAATTCCCATACCTGGGCCCTGCGCCCTCGGCCAGCGACGCGTCGGCAAAGTCTGGCGGCACGTCGTTGCGGTCGACCAAGCCCAGCTGGCAAAACAAGAAGGGCGCCGCGGGCGCCAACGATGGCGGAGCCGCGGCATCGGCGGCCGCGCCAAAGGGCGGGCGCATCATCTTGTTTGTACTGGGCGGCATGACGTATTCCGAGATTCGCGCGCGTACGAAATCACGGCGCAGTCGGGCAAGGAGGTGTTGATTGGATCGACGCATGTCATGACGCCAAACAAGGTGGTGGATGACTTGAAGAACTTGCGGGATCCGTCCCAATTTGTCAAGTACAATCCGACGTTTGGATATGGCGAGGGGCCAAAGCCATTGCCCGAGCCCACCGACAAGGAGAGGAAAAAGATGGCGGATCAGGAGGCAAAGGGCGGCGCCGCAGGCAGCAGTGCGCAGCAGAGTCAGGCGCAGGCGGCCGAGGGGGGTGACAAGAAGAAGAAGAAGCTGTTTGGTATCTTTTGATCGCTGAGCAGAGGCGGACGTGGGATGTGGCAGCAACGGGTTGATTGGCGTTCGACGCTTTTCCTGCAGTACTTTTGACATCCCTTTTCCAATTGTTCGCACCGATATACATCTCGACTTCTTGATTTGCTAACAACAATTGAAAGACACGCCCAGTATAGTATTGTGAGGGAAGCAACTGACCTCAGGGATCACACCAGAAAACAAAAAGGAAGAAAAAAAGCCGAGCGCCAATCGAGTCAATAGGAATTAGGATCACTCAGGCGAGATCCGCAGAGGATGAAAGGAGAAATCGAAACAAAGGGCATCACACAGTCGATGGCAGAAATGGTAAGTATGAACAGGTGAGTCAGGGAATGAAAGCATGACAAATGTACAACTCGACAAACGACTAGAGACACCTATGTACAACAAGAGTCACCCACGGCGTGCGGGAACACATTCAATGCCGATACGAGCGACTACGCTTCAATTTTGCCGTCCCTGGTCCGGTCACGGCGCCACGTCGCCGCATTCGATGGGACCGGGAACTCGCACGATCGCTTACCCGATGCCTTGATAACCTTGGCGCCGAAAATGAAGCTGTTGTGCAAGTCTTCGGTCATGGAGCCGAGATACCATGTTTGGCGGACGGTCCAGGCCGGGCGATCTCTTCGCGCAGGACGAGATGGAACGTTTGCGGTTCCCAGCGCCAGCGACCTTGGCCGCCGGCCTCGGGGCAGGGGGCCATAATGCATTGCGCTTGGGTTTGCGTTTGGAAAGTGCCGTCGGGCTTGATGGTAATGGCAACGCCCGTGTCGCCGGCCATGTAGGTCGCTGGAAGAATGAATGGCTGCGGCATGTCGACTGGAGCGGCTAGTAGAGATGACGGACGACCTTGGTTAGTTGTGGGAACCTGAACCTGGCAGGCGGTGGCGATCGGCTAGAAAGCGTACCGAGGACGCCCGCAAGGATGACAAGGATTGTGAGAGTAAATAGAGAGGCAGCAGTGAAGGTGATCATTGTGGTGTTGGGTGGGATGAGAATGCTTTGGGTTTGGGTAAAGAAGTTGGTTGAATGAATGATGGCAAGTCTTGGATGGCAGTGAGGACGAGGGCATCGCACGGTATTTATCGTGCCAAGCTGGACTGGGAACACATGCGTGCGAAGGCACGTTCTCGACAATGCTTACGTCTGCAACCAACGAGACCTTGGAAAAGCTTCTGCGGCAAACTTCTCATCGATTTGACGAGATCTGGCCGGAACGCGTCAGAGTACACATGCCTTTCATTGGCATATACAGGCTATTGCGGTACTGTGGTGCAACGGCTTGACACGGAGAGGACGCCGACAGTGCCAAGTCTATTACACAGAGAGCCGCCCTGCATAGTCATAGTGACTCTTGAATGCCTTGCGCTTTGGTTTTTGCACACCGACGATGAATCAAGAGTAATTTTTACATCAGGTCACGTCAGATCCACTTTGTGTCACTCACGACGACACGGCCTCCTTCGATCGTATCAGGTTGGTGTGCCTACCTAGCCGAGGTTCGGAATAGCGGTAAACTGCTGTGGTAGGTAGGTAGGTATGTGGCCGGTAGGTAGGCACATACAGAGGAACCGGTTTGTCTTCGATGGTGGTTCAACCATCATCCGATATTTGGCGGGGACATGTTGTGAAGAATAACTCTGTGAGACACGAGCACGCGCGCCCTGTCTCAGGTTACTTTGCAAACCGAGATCAACCTCGCTCGGCGGAGCACGTCGGCTGCTGCATGCGTGGACCGCCTGAATTGGTGCCTCAAAGTGCAAGCTCGCTGTGGTAAGGTTGGAGCGCAGCTGGCATGACGTGGCTGTGGCCGAAATCGATACATGTCGAGTCGCTTGCGATCAAAGGCCTGAGATCCTCCATTCCACATTCGCACTCGCACGCACACTCTTTGTCCTGCCCAAACCAACTCAGTTGGCTCCGATCGTCACATCTTCTTTCTGCTTCCTTGACGTCCATGGTTCTCCATGGTTGGTCAAGGAGAGGACTTGCATATGATGGCCGGGATGGACATTCATCCAGAGCACTCTCGCGAGAACTGTGGGGAGGTGGTTGACTTGCGTTGGGTACAAATAGCGTCCAAGACCTTTCCCCAATCTCACTCCGGTTCAACATCATCTCAACAATCAATTCAACTCTACCATCAATCGCATTCCACATTTCCCCCCAAAATGATCGGTCTCAATTTACTCTTCATCATGTCACTCGCCGTTGCCAGCTCTGGTAGGTCACCTCTGTCTATTCCCCTTACCCGTTCTGCTGCAAACCGGGATGGCTAACGTTGCCTGAACCGCCTTCAGCTGCCCCCGCGAGCCGCCAAGAACCTTTCCCTCTTCCCGCCACGTACAAGGCCGGCGACACTGGGCTCACCATCACTGTCGAGCGTGACGGCACCTTCCGCACGCAAACGCAAATCAAGTGCGTCAAAGCCCCGTGCCCCGAAGCTGGCGGCCAAGGCAACTGGCGCTGGGACGACAAGAACCTCCGCCTCGCTTTGCACCAAGAAATCGAGCCCAAGTGGACAGTCGAGCAAACGTGGGACCTGTCCAACATGAGCGAGGACATGAACCATTCGTACATTCCCATGGCCCGCGTGATCAAGTCCAAGGGGTGCGGGCGACCGAGTTCCCGGTGCCGGCGTCCGTGTCTGTGTGGAAGCGGGTCAAGAGCACGTAGTCGTGATAAGTCGCCAATGGGCTGGCTGTGTAAAATATGTGGACTCGTTCAGAGTCTGTCGTTCCTTTTGTCCATAGTGTTTCGTGGGTCGTGATCGGCGTGTTTCTGGTGTGAATAACAAAAGTTGGCGTGCATGTGTCTGTGTTTTCAAAAGAATGAACTTACTCCTCAATATTTACTCAATTTCTGTGCTGCAACGTGCGACAAGAGTGTCATGGAATGTCTCGCGATCGCTGGGGAATTGTTGAGCGAATGTGCATTGGGTCCTCCGATCCATAAAAGCAGGACGGACGGATCACCGCACATGTGGCCCGCCGTGAGTTTACCCGGCAGTCTCGCAGAGGGTGTGCAGCCAGCCGAGATCCCCACCATCCCCTGTCTCTCCTGCTTCCCCAACGAATGGCCGGTTTGACTTGAGTTCGATTCCATTCACGCCACCATCTCACACCATGACCACCACCGTCAAGTTTGGCTCCTTCCTCGCCGCTGCCGACCTTTCGGTCACGTCCCGCGCCGTTGTCGGCGCCAAGGGCTCGATCCACCTGGCCGATTTGCCCGCCCTTGCCAAGATCGCCCCTTCTCTGCCCTCGACGCCTCCGTCACCGAGCCCTTGCGCCTCAAGGAAGGCGGTGCTTCATCCGTGACCGTGTGGCACAAGGCCGGCGAGGCTTTGACCCAAATCACGTTTGCCGAGTTTGAGAACAAGCTGTCGCGCAACATGGGCGTGCTTCGTGTGGATACGCTGCGCGAGACGGTTGCGTCTGCCGTCGCGGCCACGGGCAATGCCCAGCTCACGATCGTGGTTCAGTCGGCCAAGGAGGCGTTTGCTGCTGGTTTGGCCGCCGCGCGCAACTGGCCCACGTTCAACAGGAAGTCCGGGAAGAAGGCGGCGGATCGCACCGTGTACATTGATTTCCATGTTGCCAACGGCGACAAGGTCAACTATGCCGAGATTCAAGCTGTTGCCGACGGTATTCGCAACGTACGTCGTTCCATTTCGTTCTTCCGATCGCAAAGCTGACCAATGCATCTGCACATTACATCCTATTTTCAGACTCAACGCCTCGTTGACATGCCGCCCGCCGACTTCAACACGATCCATTTCGTTGCCGAGGCCAAGCGTGTGGCCGAATCGCTCAATGCTCTGCCCAGCAAAGCCGGTAACGTCACTGTCGAGGTGATTCAAGGTGAGGAACTCCGCGATCGTGGTTTTGGCGGAATCTGGGGTGTCGGCAAGGCGGCCGAATACCCGCCCGCGTTCGTGGTTTTGACGTACGAGCCCACCACCGCCCCGTCCAAGACCGTGGCGCTTGTTGGCAAGGGCGTGGTTTACGATTGCGGAGGATTAAGCCTCAAGCCGACGACTGGAATGTGCGGCATGAAGAGCGACATGGGAGGAGCCGGCGCCGTGCTTGGCGCGTTCCAGGGCATTGTTTCTGCTGGTTTGGCGACTGCCAAGGTCCACGCGCTCCTGTGCTTGGTTGAGAATGCCATCGATGCCAAGTCGTTCCGCAATGACGATATTCTCGTGCATTACTCCGGCAAGGTCCGTGTTTTCGCTTCTTTTTTTCGAGTTTGGGATGGACCCGCTCTTTTCTGATGGTCATCGGCTCACGCAACACTTGACGCTCATTTTGAAACAGACGACCGAAGTCAACAACACTGATGGTACGATTTCGGTATCTTCGCTTGGATCAAATCGAGAGCGTCTCACACGCCGTTTTTCTCATGTGTAGCTGAGGGCCGTCTCATTCTCGCCGACGGTGTGGCTTACGCCTCCAAGCACCTCAACCCAGATGTGATTGTCGACATTGCCACGCTCACTGGCGCGCAGCTCATTTCCACGGGCAAGATCCATGCCGGAGTCGTGTCTCGCACCGACGAGGCCGAAAAGGCCATGCTCGCTGCCGGCAAGGCCACAGGTGACGTGTGCTTCCCCATGCTGTATGCGCCCGAGCTGCTCATCAAGTTGTTTGAGTCGCAAGTTGCCGACTTGAAGAACTCGGTTTCGGATCGCATGAATGCACAGAGTTCGGCCGCCGGGCACTTTGTCGAGGCGCATTTGGCCGAGGATTACAAGGGCGCTTGGGTGCATGTTGATATTGCTGGTCCTGCAGAGAGCGCAAAGATGCGCGGTACTGGATTCGGTGCCGCTCTCTTGTACCAGTTTGTCAAGGATATCTAAGCGTAGCCGTGGTTGCTTGTGTGTAAGGATTATGGTGAAAAGGGAACGATGTCCTTCTGGATTGTGTGGGTGAATACACTTCCGCATTTGCAAGTACTTCTTGCTGGTTCTGTGGAGATTGCGCAGGCAAAGATTGTAAAGCTGAGCCAAGTTTGGTCGCAGCAGCTGTTGATTGAAGGCATCACTCGTGACAATGACAATGACAAATCCACAAGAATCGATTGGCTCTCTGTCGTATTGGCTCGCTTTCTCGCCTGCCTCTGCACCACTCTATGCATTCTTCGAAGCATTTTGAAGAAATCCACATTTTGAGGCCTGCCGTCAGCACATCCGCCGTCATCATGTCGACCCACGGCACCTTGCACCCGCACCAGCAACCAGGCCAGCCCTCGTTGGCTGTGCACTCTGTCCACTCGTTGCCCAATCAGGAAATCTATGCCAGCCTCAACCCAAAGGATTCCGACTCGGACAAGTACCGTGCCATCTCGGAGGCGCAGCAGGTGGACCTCAATGTCCGCCTCATGTGCTCTTACTGCAAGGACCCCGTGCCCAACATCATTGAAGACTTCAAGCAGGGCGACTTGATTTGTGCCACATGCGGCACCGTCTTCAAGGACCGCATCATTGACACGCGGTCCGAATGGCGCACATTCTCGTCCGACGATGGGTCCGATGACCCGTCGCGTGTGGGTGCAGCTGAAAACAAGCTCATGGGCAAGATGAACATGGAAACCACCATTGGCGATGGGAGGGGTACCATTGGCGGGTCAAAGGACTTGTCCCGGACGCACGCAAAGACGTCAACGATTCGCCACAACAAGGTGTTGACGGACGGGTACCGGCAAATTGTGACCTTGGGCGACCAGCTCAATTTGCAGCGCAACGAGGTGGACACGGGCAAGTTTTGCTTGTACAAGATGGCCGAGGCTGGGTTTGCCATCAACAAGAACATCAAGCTGTACTGTGCCGTGGCCTTGCTGTTTGGGTGCCGTGCATCAGGAATCAACTTTTCCGTGCAAGAGATGGCCGACAAGGTGAATGCTGACAAGTAAGTACTTGCCTTCGAGTCATCTTTCTCCTTTGTCGCACCTCGCTCGCTTGCTATTTTGGTTCTCCCTCTTGCACTTGAGTCTTGTTTACACCAGCGACTCACACCTATGCTTTATTGCTCACAGGGTCGAGCTTGGCAAAGTCGTCTTCAAGGTCGGCCCCAAAATCGGCAACCTCAGCAAGCAAACCACCATTGACGAAGGTGTCCGTGCCTCGTCCGCGCTCGACCTTCCTCCCGTCGCTGCAAACATGATTACGCATCTCTGCCAACAGGCCAAAAACTTTGAGCAGCTTGCGTCCCGTGTTCCAAGCACCATCATTGGCGCCGCCCTCTGGTTTGTGTCGCACTTGATTGGCCACCCAAAGACGTTGGCCGAGATTGCCAAGTACGTCAAGATGGGTGAGCCCACCATTCGCAATGCGTACAAGGTCTTGTATGCCAACCGCAAGACGGTCATGAGTGCCAAGATGAAGGAATATGACGTGACCAAGTTGCCACCCGTGTGACATGTGCCCACAGTCGATTTGAGCAGGTGCCGCTGTTGCTTTCGGTCATAATTGTTGTACGCTGCCAACGGGACAAGTTGTTTGAGTTGTTGCATTGTACCATCACTACCCCCCCAAGAAACACATTTTTTCATATAATTCATCTTCTGCCTGCTCTCCCTTCGTGCATGCTTGTCCTTGGCGCATCGCTTTCATTGAGTACATGCAAACCAAGTTCAGTTGCCATCCCATGTTTTCCAGACACAGGACAGCATCGTGCACGTCGCATGTGCAAAGCAATAAATATTCAGCTCAAATACAGATGCTTGAAGCGAAAGGCAAAACTCAAAACTCACAACAAAAGTGCACAACATCCTGCCGAGTCCCAGCTCCGCTCGCCAATCAATCAACAACAAAAAAAAGTCGCATATTCACAGGTTCCGCTGCTCACTTGCTCTCCTCCTCCTTTTCCTTCAAGTCAACATCCTCATCTCCATGCTGCACCTTGACCGACGCCTGCTGATACAAAAGCGAGTGCCCAGGGAAACTCGTTACCATCTTGGGTGGCGATCCAATCACAGCTAGCCCAGACGCGTCCATGGTCGGCAACGACGACAAGATGGCCGCCATGTTAGGGAACCCGGGCTCGGGCGCGGGCGAATGCGACCGTGCCGGCTTGCCCGACTGGCCGTCCAAGGGCGCGCGCCACTCGGTGCGGCTGGCGCGACCGGGCGTGCCAAGCAAGCTTTCCACCGTCACTGGCCGCGCACTGCCCGAGGGACTCAACAGCGGCGACTTGGGTGCCTCTTGCGCTTGTTGCTGGGCGGGAATCGACATGTCTGAAGTCGCGGGCGGGAGGTCTAGGGCGGGCACCGTCTCGGCGGGCGGTTGCATAAACATGTACTTTGCCGGCGACAGCGTCAGCAGCAAGTTGACGCCCTGGCCGGCGGCGGCCGACGGCATGATGGGCGACAGTTGCATTTGCTGCGGTCCCTGTGCGGGCTGCGATCCAGAGAGCACGAGCTGCAACTCCTCGACCAACGTCAAGTACCGGTACGTCATGCGAATGTCGGGCACGTTGGTCTTGTGAATGTCGTTGCCCTCTGGGCCGGGACATAGTACCGGTTGCCCAACCAGCGCTGCTTGAGCTGCGCTTCCCATCCAGACTGCAACACCGAGTTGCGCGCCAACTCACACATGTCCACGGCCGACAACTTGTAGATTTGGGCAGCCACCGAGTACTCTTCAATGAGGGGTTCCTTGGTAAAGTGGAATTGGAGCGGGTCATCGGTCGACAAGGACACGTTGAGGCCACGTTGGAAAAAGTGCGGGAACGGGTTGCGCTCGTACGTGAGGAACAAGGCATTGTTGGAGAGGGGCGACATGGCAATGCCAATTTGCATGAGGTAGTACAAGTATTGGAGCGCGGGCACCTTGCGCAACAAGATACCGTGGGCAATCGACTGCGACGTGAGGAAGGCCGACGTCAGATGATCCGTGTCACCGGCCTCGCCGGCGTGCGGCCGCAAGACAAATGTGTTGAATCCGCGGGCCTTGCGCCACTGGTTGAGCGACGTGATTTGCGCATACATGTAGTAGAGGTAGTACGAATAGGGCGGGTTGAGCGACATGGACCAGTACCGCGGGAACGGGTACTTTTTGTGAATGCGGCGCTCGGCCTTGGACTCGTCGTCGACGGAATCGAAGCCAATCACGCGCTGCAAAAAGACGTGCAGCTCTGGGTGCGAGCTCGGGTCTTGGGTCACTTCAAACAAGGGCTCAAAATGTTGCGGATGTACTCTTCGTAGTTTTCAATCGTGCCCGAGTGCTTGTACACCGTGTACAGACGCGGAACTTGGATCAACCAGCGCACATTGTTGGAGAAGAGCTTGTTGTTGATGACCCATTTCGCAAGCTTGTCCCACTCGGACTTGGACCGGCCATAAATCGAGATACGGTACTCGGCGTGCTGGTACTTGCTCGCCTCCAAATCTGCAATCACCTCCTGCGTCACCTCAGCCAAGTAGCGCCCGTCAATCAAGTTGTCGGTCTTGATGAAAATCTCACGCAAACGCGACTCGCCCATTGGGTTGTACTTGAGGTTGAACTTGTCAAAACGGTGGAACGTGTCCTTGTGCGCGTGCATGTCGAGCGTATCAATGGACAGGTCGTATGCCGTGAGGTTGAGCGACGCAAACACTTGGGCGAGCGTCAGGTACTGGTTGTCACGGTAAATGACCACGTCGTTGGGCGCCTTCTTCATCTTGGACTTGATGAACCGCAGCAAGTGCTTTTGGTTCATGCACGCCGAGTGGTGCACATGGGTGTCGACCTTGCGCACATTGTAGAAGTCACGGTGCGGCACCGACTTTGTCTCGGCCACTTCACGCGACTCGTTAAGGAGCGTGTACATCTGGAATTTGGACTCGAGGTAGCGCATGCGGCGGTACGCAAACGACTTGGCGGGACCCTCGGAAATCACCGACACAATGAAATCCAAGTCGGTAAAGTACTTTTTGATGGACGGCACGCGCGACCAAGGCTTGCCCGCGGCCTTGTCTTCCTCGTTGGCATACACTTGCATGACGCCGTCCTCGGTGAAGCCATACACAAAATCGTGCTTGCCCGGGATCGTGCACTCCTCCCACACGAAATCGGCCTCCTCGCGACTCGGCTGAACCGTGACCGGAGCCGGGGCAGCGGTACCGTCCTCGTTCTTGGTCGGAACCCAAGCGGGCGGCGGCGGCGGAGGGTAAATGTCCCATTCGGGCAAGTTTTTCGGGTTGTCAAACTCGCGTTGGAGCGAGATTTCCATGTACTCGTTGCGCAAATCCATGCAGCGCTTGAACTCGTTGAGCAAGTGGCGAGATTCCTCGCCGACAGCATACTCTGTTGAATGGAAACCAAGGTTTGGCCAGTGAGAATGGGCGATCCATGCAAGCCTCAAGAGTCGTGCAAGGAAGTGCGAGAAACGTACGGAGCTTGGCCGACTTGTCAAACCAGTTAAACTCGGTGTAGTTGTGCATGCCCTTGGGCGACAACGGAACACTTTGTGCAGCGGCGGCGGCAGCAGCAGTGGCCGACATCTTGACCTTGAGCGACGGGCGGCGCGCCTCGTCGTCCGAGTGGCGATCATCATCATCCATGAAATCGTCGTCGGAATCAAGCCCATCGGAATCCGACATGGCTCCGGGCATACTTCCCGTGCGCGACGGGGTACGGCCAGCAGCGACGGCAGCGCGACCGGGCGTTCCCACCGTCACCGTGGGTTGAGGGCCTTTCCAGGGGTCGAGGGCGCACCGGTGGCGGAATCGCCAGCGACCGACCGCTCGTCGTCCGTGAACTGCTTTTGCGCCCAAAAGTGCGAGTCCTCATGCTGCAACTGCTTTTCCACCGCATACGTGTAGAAAGGGTCGTTTGTGGTTTGCGGCGTGCCCAGAAACACGGCGTGTTGCTCATCGAGCGCCGAGAAGGAGGCCGTGCCGGCCGAGTTCTTGGGCGAGAGGTTGGTAGATGTGGCACCGGCCGTGTTGAGCTTGGCGGAGTCTGCAACCGAGAGCAAGGGCTTGGTGCCTTACCTTTACCGTTACCGTTACCGCTGGGAGGCGAGGACGACATGTTGATGAGGACCAAAGGGCAATTACAGAGGGCAAGGGGCAAGGGGCAATGGCGGACAGACAACGGAGGGTGTGTGTGTATGGATCGTGAGAGTGGAGATTCACAACAAGCAAGCATACAAGAGACATCCAGCGCTGACTGACATTAGAAATGCCCCGAGGGGAGAGGGTTTGTGGCCGTGGGGTCTCCGTCCCGCTTTATACGATTCTGCGCGTCCGCTCCCTCGTCTTCTTCAGTTCGCTGCTATGAGGATCAGCAACGGCCAACAAAAGCCGTGAAACACAGGAAACGGCTCGTGCC
Organism: Catenaria anguillulae PL171; assembly: GCA_002102555.1. Taxonomy (NCBI): domain Eukaryota; kingdom Fungi; phylum Blastocladiomycota; class Blastocladiomycetes; order Blastocladiales; family Catenariaceae; genus Catenaria; species Catenaria anguillulae. The sequence continues at coordinate 493,150 of MCFL01000014.1, forward strand.
AGGCAATTCATCAATGACTCTTATCCTGAACACCAGCCTGTTTGCCGAGTCGGTGCCGACAAATTTACCTATCGCTCGCTGAGGTGATTGGCTGCAACTGGTATTTGCCAGACTTGGTTCCATTTCCTGCCTGCCCCACCGGCCACCGCCAACACGCTCAAGTTGCAGTATTGGAGATTGCGCCATCATTCCAGACCATCTTTCCATCGAGGGAATACATGAGGACACAAGTTCAGTTGCCCTCTTAGTTGCGAGCCAAGGATGTAGTCAATTGACACGATTGCATACAGCCCGAGGCAAAGAACTGGTTCGCCGACAACCAAACATTGGAGGAGTGGAAAAAAAAGTCAAACTGTCAGCCCAAGAAGAATGCATGTAGAGGAAGCACAGACAAGGAGAACAGCCACAAACAACCCACTTGGGACTGGATCAAAACACCGTGGTAAACAAGTACAAAGCAACTTATTGCTTGTCGCCAAGGAGAGCAGCCTTCTTCTCGGCAGCGCGCTGGGCCTTGCGCTCGCGGGCAGCCTTGTTCTTGAGGCGGTGAGCGGCGGCTTGGTCCTCGAGGGCCTTGGTACGGGCCTTCTCGGCCTTGACCTTGAAGATGTACTCCATCAACACACGCTTGTTCTTGAACACGTTACCCTTGGACTTCAGGTAGAGTTCGGCGTACATGTGGCGGTCAATCTTGCCAGCCTCACGGTACTTGCGGAGCAAGCGGCGGAGCACACGCTGGCGGCGCATCCAGAGGACGGCAGTGGGCATGCGGGCCTCCGAGGTACCGCGACGCTTACCGGTGCCAGTGTGGCGACCCTTGCGCTTGGCGGCAAGACGCTCGCGCACGCGGAAACGCGAGGGGGCGTTCTCGGGCTTGCGCACAATGTAGCCATCCTTGATGAGCTTGCGGATGTTGGCGCGCGAGTTGGCGTTGCCAATGTCCGACGACTCGTTGGGGTCGAGCCAGATCTTGCGCTTACCGCAGTTGAGGACGGAGGCGGCGAGCCGCTTTTGGAGCTTGAGGGACACCATTTTGAGCTAGGATCGATGGAACGTGCGTTGCGTGCGAGTAGCGTTGAGAGGGGTAATGAGCGAAAAGTGGAACGTATTGGGATCGAGTCGGTCGGTTCGATCGTGGATTGCAATTGGGTATACAATACAAGGAGAAGAGAAAGCGGCCTAGGTCAGCATTCACGTCTGGTTCGCAAGGTTCGGTTGCCGCTGCCCCATGTCCTCATGTCCTCGGTCCCGCACCCACCCCACACCGCCATCAAATCAGGCCGATCCCATTCGACTAAAAGCCACGGCACTTATCCAACACGGAAGTCGACAGGCATGGGTCCGTTCAGACCCAGTTGTCACAACGTCGGCGTATTGGATCAAGCGCGCCAGCGAACCAAGGGAGTTGGGCAAAAGACCGGACGGACGGCAGGTTAAAAGGGCAGGGGCAGACAACGGCAGTTGACGCAGAGGTTCCAGATGGAAATGAGAATGGCAAGTACATTACTGAGGGAGTTGAAATTAAAGTGTCGTGAGAGCGGCAACGGCGAGCGGTGGATATATACAAAGGGCTCGGTGGTCAGTAGCTAGCGGTTGCGCAGAAACGGGCTTACATGGCTTTTGTACATACAGGGTGACAAATCCTTGGGGGGAGGGTGTTCGTTTCTCGTGGCCGATGTCAGTCGATGCCGTTGAACAGTGGATGGGAGCGGGGATCGCTCGATCGGAGTGCTGACGCCACACGACCGAGTCACTGACGCGTCACTTGCCGCTTGGCATGGATCGCCTGCTTAAAATGCATCGAGGTCAAGGACTCAACTGAACTGGACTGGGCGATGATTCAATTGAAACGAAAATTTCATGAACCTGCGAATAAGCTTTGGTGATAGGGCTCCCTCCACTGGCTTGTTTTTCAGGACGGTAGGGACAGAATGCCACCGCAAAATCGCACATATGTACTTTGCGCGCGCGAAGAAGTTTTCATAATCCATTCGAATTCACGCGACCCATCCCTTATAACCAGTAACTGGGGGGGAGGGGGGAGGGGTACGGGATATAGTTCTCTTCGACAGCGGGCACAATGGATGGCTCGAACGCTCTGTTGAAAATCGTTGGGGAACGTACTCCCGGTCAAGATCATGCGAGGTATCATGGCTGGGGAATCGTTGGTAAGTAATCAAGGGGAGATGGTAAAAATAACGGGTCTGCGTAACACTCGATGGTGCTGTTGGTGTTGGGCGAAAGGAAGATTGAATCTAAATCGTGAGCGAGGGTGCAAGGAAACTGGGAACGCAACTTGCTCTGCTCTGTACGTGATTCCGTGTCATTGACAATTCGCCTGTTGACAACTCAGAACCAGTCTAAAGGTGCTTTACGAGCCTCAAACCAAGATCAGGTGCGGCGGCGTCCCTTTGGCAGCAAGCAAGACGGACCATGTTCGCATTGTCCACCACATGGCGCGCGATGTGAATCACTGGCCTTGTGGCGACCAACCAACTAACCAACCAACCAGACATGAACGATCGAGGGTCATGATGGAAGAGGAAGACGAGAAACTAGTCGGCCCACCGAGTTTGCCCTCCATCTTGACTGAGCATGTCCAGCTCAAGTACAAAGGGTGACCAGACTCCCACCACCTCCTCTCTCGTTTCGACCCAGCAACCAAGGTACACCTTGCCGCAGTGTCCACTTTACTTCTTCAACTCTTCCAAGCAAACTTTTACCCGCATCAAGTTATCCCCCATGGGTCGCCAACAAGTCCAACCCGCTCTCCGCCAAGCTGTCCAGCAGCAATCGGCCAATCCCAAGCTTCAGCAGCAGCAGCAGCAGCAGCAGCCCAAGCTGCAGTCTCGTCCCACGACCGCTTCCACGCCCGCTTCCAACAATGTCATGAAGCACCAGCAGCAACAACAGCAGAAGGCTGTCTCGCGTCCTCAATCGGCTGCTTCCCAGGCGCCAGTCAAGCAACAGGCCAAGACCAACCAGGTCAACCCTAAGCAGCAGCAGTTCAAGTCGAATGCTCAGGTGTACCGCCCGACCCCCGTCAAGGAGCACCCTGACGATGCCTTCCTCTCTGGCGCTTGGTTGTTTGACCAATCGCGTGTGCCTCAATGGATGTCGACTCAGCTTCCCACTCAGCAGCAGCAAGCTGCCGCGTCCAAGTCGACTCTGAAGCAGCAGCAGCAGCAGCCTGTCTCGCGTCCCACGTCCTCCACGTCGTCGGCTCAACAGAGCAAGCAACAGTCGCAGCAGCACTCGAGCAAGAACAGCAACGCTCAAGTGTACCGCCCAACGCCCGTGAAGGAGCACGTTGACGATGCATTCCATTCGGGTGCTTGGTTGTTTGACGAGTCGCGAGTCCCACAATGGATGGCGCCTCACCTTCCTAAGCAGCAGCAGCGCTCGAATGTTGCCCCCAAGCCGGCTCAGCGCCCTGCCTCGTCGTCTCAGCAGCAAAAGCAGCAGCAGCCTGTGATGCAGCAACAGCAGCGCCAGCAGCAGCCCGTGCAGATGCGCCCTCAGCAACAACAACGCCAGTTGCCGACCATGCAGCACGGTGACGATACCTTCTTGTGGAACGGATGGACCCAGGCTTCGCGTCAACCCCTGTGGTCAAACAACAGCAACAACTCGGCCACGCCGTCGATGAGCAAGCAGCCAACGACCATGAATGCGACTCGCCCTCAGTCTCCCCCTGCCAAGCAGGCCCAGCACCAGCAACAGTCGCAGCAGGGCCAGAAGCGTCCCCAGTCGCCTGCTCGTCGTTGATTCCCTGATTCTTTCTGTGTTTTTTTGCCTCACACTGTTCTGATTTGTGAGTGTGCTCATTATGTTGTGTGTGATTGATACCCCCACTCACATGTTCCTCATCCTTTTGCTTTTACGCATTCCGTAAGCTGAATGTAATACTTTTTTTCTCGCCATCGCGTCCACAAGTAGGAGCAGTAAAGTCGCAGATGGGTTCTTTCCCGGTCCTAGCCGATGAGGCGTCCAAACTGAGGAATCTTCAATGCCGCCCAAAGGCGCAAGCAATAGATAAATACCTACTTCAACATGACAGTCCCATGCAAGCTCCCCGACTCGTTCGTATCTTCACAATACTCCTGGTGATCAAGTGAGACAAGTCATCTTCGAGATGACTCCTTCGATGGCCTGAAATGAGGGAACAGACCCGGCAAGTGGTTGTCTGCACAATGCACCAAATGGTAATAGTGGCAGCCCCGCGGCACTTGTGCCTGCTCCGAGTCGTTGTCCGCCAAGTGGTCGGGATCCGGAGAGGCCACTACCGTAAAGGTCGGAGTCGTTGCAACGGCCGATCGCGACGCGCTGACGCGACCTGACGCGCTCCCGTGAAATGGGGGCTCTGAAAACCGTGTAAAATCAGTGGATTTTTGGATATGTTAAAATGCAAGACGAGAGCTTTCCAGCGATGTAAAAATCATGTGCGGCTGATTAGTGGAAAGGCGGAAGACGGTGCGTCGAAAATGGCGGCGGGATTGCCTGTGAGAGTCGATCATTGCGTGAGATCATGAACAAACTCCTCGTGAGACACCTGTATCAAACGCCGCCGGCTGCTCGCCGCTTGCCTCTTTCCGTCAAAGGTAAGTGATATCAGCTCATATTTTTGCAGCTGATGTTGTGCATCGTCGCCCAACGGGGCACCCGGCACTAGAAAAACTGGCGTCGCCCCTGTCGCTCACGAAGGCGGATCTCAACCTTTCATCGTTGCACCATGTCTCTGCCACTTGAGTCAGATGCCCCGAGAACCCACGAATCGTCCCAATTCCGCGCCAGGACGCCAAAACGCCGTCTACCGCCCGTCCAAGGAGAAGCAGGCTAAGGCTCCCAAGCTGTGCAGCATCTTGGAGGATATCGCGCGACTCCCACCCGAGCAAACGGCGGGCAAGCTCAGTCGAATCCAGATTCGCTTCACGGCATCCGACAAGCTGCGCATCATTCTGCACTACAAATGGTTGCAATCCATTGCGGAAACTCTTCCGGGCTCTCCCAAAGTCTCATTCCGTGAGTACACGAGCGTTTTCGTCGATGCGGTCGAGCACAGCACTGTTTATCGATGGGTCAAGAACTGGCAAGAGATTGCCAAGCAACCCGCGGAGTCGAAGGCCGCACACGCGGGCAAGAAGCCATTTTGGCCAAACTCCGAAAAGATATTGGCGCAAGAGATTGACAATAACTTCAAGAATGGCATCACAACCACCTCGCAGTGGGCTTTTGTGCGTGATCCGTTGTTTTTCTCCCATATCAATACTGGACTGACTACCAGCTAATTGCCTCCTCTTTTTCCAGGCTCGGATGGCGAAATTGGTCCCCATGCATGATCCAACGGCTCCGGCAAGTTTCCAGGGTCGGCGCTCGTGGTGGAAACGCTTTCGCAAACGCCACAAGATTGTCCGCCGTCGCTTTACCACCTCTGGTCGCGACGAGATTGACAACAAGCTCGAGTTGATTACGGAATTCCACTTGGAGCTGCTCCGGCTCTTGGCGTCTGGGAAGTCATTTGTCATCGAGGTCAATATTGACGAGTGTGGCATTGCGTGGGAGGAAGTCTCAGATTACACGTGTGCTCAGATTGCTTTGTTTCTGGTTTGTACACTTGAGGTATGCCCCGCTCGCTCACTACCGCCGCCGCTACCTACAGGTATGCCCCCGAAGGCGCCAAGACCATCCCGCGTGGGGATGACTCAAGCTCGTCTGACAAGCGTGCCGTTACGCTCATTGCCGCCCTTGGCCTGCAAGACGATGGCACACCGGAGTTGCTACCTGCCGCGGTGGTTTTGCCTGGAAGCGCTCCCTTGGTTGGGGTAATGGAGGGCGGCAACTACAGGTTGGACCTTCCGCCGCGCAGTCGCCAAACGACAAGGACCGAGTTTGCACGGTATGCCTCCGACTATCCCGACGTCCACGTTTACCGCTGAAGCAATGGCTGGAATAACGCCGTTGGTTCGTGTCGCTCTTCGCTGCTTCGAATTCTTGTGTCTCCCATCTCTCATGCTGATGAAGTCGAACATTATTCCATGTAGTCTTTGAGCAATGGATTCGCCGCACACTCGTCCCTCGCTACCAGCACATGCAAGGCGACAAGCTGCTCGTCATGGATCGAGCACTGTTCCATGAAGTGGACGGCATCAAGTCAGTTTTGGCAGAGAATGGGTGGGATGTGCTCTTCATTCCTGGCGGCTGTACTGGTGTCTTGCAGCCCGTTGACGTTTCCTTTAACAAACCCTTCAAGGTACCTGTTATTCCCTCCACCATGGCGATGTCCCGCCCCTCACGATTGACTGACCCGACTTGGCATCCAGAGTCGGAGTTCCACGTGCGGTTTACAGAGCACAAGTTGAACGCCCTTCTCGCGAGCCCACAAGCACAGCCGGCGGCCTTGTCGACTCAAGAGGACCGCCGTCATGCCATTATCAAGGTCATGTCGGAGACCTTCGAGACCCTACGCAACCGCAACATATCATCGATTATCTCTCGCTCGTTTTCCAAAACCGGAATCCAACCGACTTTGACCCGCCTGCTTTCGCAAGACGTCAACATCCGCGGACTCGAGGGCTACAACTTGTGCGCGCTCGCCCGTGACGACACCGCGATTGCCGAGCGGGTCCGGTCCAACCCAACGACTGCCACTCTCCTTGAGCTGGGCATTGCTGCTGCCGACGATCCTCTCGCAGCCCTCGTTCTCGAGTCCTTTCGGTCCCAGTCCAGCCACCACGTCCCCTCGAAAACCCTCCTCAAACGGCTTGGCGCACAAGTGTCGCCTGAATCACTCGTCTCAATCAACTCTCTCGGACAACGCCTCCGTCTTCCCGCCGCGCCACAAGAATCTCTTCCTCGCCCAATCCTGCTCGGAATGCACTACCTTGGCCTGACCCGCGAAGCGATTGCTAAGACCATTCGCGAATCATCTGTCCTGCTCGCAAAGTCCGTAAAGGAACCGCCAGCTGCCGCACCATCGGCCCGTGCAGCGTCATCTGCTTTCTCTTCCAACTCGATTTCCCCATCTCCATCAACGGCGGCCACCACGGCGTCACCACACATGTCGTCATTCTCGGCGTCGCATGCCCTGGCTGCTACTTTACGTGCGAGCGCGCCAACAAGTCCTGATTCAAGCCAACAACAATCAACGGAACTGCGCCGAGCTCCCCAGCGCCAGGCGGCGGCAGAACCGTCGTTGCCGTCAGGTCGCGCGATGGGGCATGGCATTGATCAAGGAAGTGACTGCGATGAAGACGGGGATAATGATGAGAGTGATTTGGACTTGGGGAATGAGGAGGTTGATGGACCAACGGCTGAGATTCGGCGCATAGCACGTGTTGTTGCTGGACGTGAGTCGTTCTTGTTTGATGAGGACGACGAGAGAGAGTTTTTGGAGCAGGGTGGAGACATGTCAGATGTGGCCAGCGGTTCAGATGAGGAAGATAACTGAGAGCGAGTTGGTGAAGTGACGGAAGTGTATTTTTATCTATCGTTGTAAGCATTAAAACTTCCTGTGCTCTGTTTTTTACTGTTCTGTTCATTCAAATGCTGCAGATCCGAGTAAGGGCTCGGTGTTGTTGCAACGAATCGCGTGACGCGTGATCGGCGCGTTTGGGGGCCGTTGCAACGACTCCGACCTTTACGGTATCATGATGAAACCACCGCCGTCGCAGATCGCAGGGCACATCCCTGATGTCACCATGCAATTTGGAACAGCAGCAAACAGGAACGACGTCATCGGAAAACGATGAGCCCATGTAAATTTATCGATCCAAAACAATGCATGCCATCATCATGAGCCAAGTGGACATGACCATCCCCTTGCAAGCGATTGTACAGATAGGTAGACATAAAGCCGCTACGCACCCGCCCCCGCCCTTCTAAGTAGGCCCGTCAACCAGTCGTCCAATTGTCCATGTAACTACTTGCTCAATCATCAACCATCATGACGACTTCAACAACATCCGCAAAGCATTACCCTCCGCACGAACCTACGGTGCCGCCAGCGGCCTCGGTGGCCGGCATCAAGATTGCGCCAGTGCTGTCGATCCCGCTGCAGCGCCGCCTTCAAACGCTGGGCACGCTGCTGTGGCTGCTACTGCTGCCCACCAGCATTGTCCTGACGCTTGTGCTCCTGTACTTGCCCTCAACGCGCATTGCCATGGTCGCATACATTATTTGGGTGCTGTATTGGGACACGGCACCGGAAACGGGCGGGCGCAAGTGGGTCTGGGTCCGCAACTGGGTCATGTGGAAGTGGATGGCGGCCTACTTCCCGATTGAGATTCGCAAGGAGGGCGAGCTGGATCCGAGCCGCAACTATCTTATGGGTATGCACATAATGAATTCATGTCGGTTGTCATTGAGATCGGTGCTTGGGCAAACTCACTCTACTCGCTTGTTCGATGCCAACATGACGTTACGGCAGGTTACCACGTATGTACATTTCTTCCATCTGTCGCTTGACATCCGTTCAACAGTTTCCTCATTAAATCTTCACATGTTCCGCATTTTATGATCCATAGCCTCACGGCGTCGTCTCGATTGGAGCGTGGATCAACATTGGCACCGAAGCCACAGGCTTCTCGTCCATCTTTCCCGGTATCAACTTGCGCCTGCTGACGCTCGTGTCCAACTTCAACATTTTCCTGTTCCGCGACATTATCTTGTGGCTGGGCGTTGCGGGCGTATCCCGGCGCTCCATTGAAAACATCTTTGCGCACGGTCCCGGCCACTCTGCGGCCATTGTGGTTGGTGGCGCGCAAGAATGCCTTTATGCAAAACCGGGGACGATGGACTTGGTGCTCAAGAAGCGCCTCGGGTTCATCAAGGTGGCCGTGCTCAACAAGGCATTGCTGGTGCCCATCATGTCGTTTGGTGAGAACGAGGCGTTTGATTTGATTGTGACGCACCCGGGCTCGTTTGGATGGAAGGTGCAGCAGTGGTGCAAGAGTGTGTGGGGGTGGACCATGCCTGCGTTTAACGCTCGAGGAGGTATGCATATTTACCCATTTTTTTGTTTGACTGCGGCCGGGGGCACTCTGGACTGACCAAGGGCGTTACCTATGACATACAGTCTTCAACTATTCCGTCGGCCTGCTTCCGCACCGCCAACGGATCGTGACCGTGTTCAACAAGCCCGTTGACCCGGAAGAGGTTGTGGGCCGTAAGTTTGATCCCAAGGAGCTGAGCAGCGACGAGCTGCAAGCAATTGTGCAGCAGGTGCATGCGGCATACGTGAAGCGGTTGACGGATTGCTGGGACAAGTACAAGGACGAGCTGTGTCCGAATCGCGTCAAGGAGCTCGATATGGTCGAGTGATTCTCCCGACGACGTGTTGATACTGTTTGTGGTGTGTGTGATGGCAGTTTTTTGTGTTGCTTGTTATGAGCGCCTGCTTTCTCTGTATTCATGTTAGATGATTCTTTTTACCTCGGCCTGACTGCTGCTACATATGTACTCTGTTGAAACGATACAAATCGTACAATCAACGGTGATAGGGCAGCTTGACACGAAACACGAAACACGGTGAAACGCAGCTTGACGGTGGGTTTCGCGAAATGAGAGATGAGTTGCGACGCTTTCGTACATTGCAGCTGTCAGGAGACTCTCAAGGGACGAGAAGACGAGAACGGATTGCGGTTTTTTTTTTTTTTCATGTCTCTCCCTCCCCTCTCGAGCATCCATATGATACGCACATCGTCCCATGGAATGCCCTGACTGACTGACTCGGACGTTCTCTCAGCCCTGCCCTGCCCTCGTATCCATATCCCATCTCCTACGCCGACCTCGCCCCATCATTACCATCATGTCCAGCCCAACTCCGGACTGCATCGTCGTCTACGAAATGGCCCCGCCGCTGGCCGCCGCCCTCGTCGGCCCGGCCAACTGCTGTTCCAATTCTTTCCACGTCACCTGTAACGAAAAGGGCCGGGTCAGCGCGCTGCGCCTCGAGGGCCTCGCCATCAACCGCGACCTCCCCGCAACCGTCGGCCAGCTCACCGACCTCACCTTCCTCAACATGTCGTCAACCGCACTCAAGGGCTCCATCCCAAGGGAACTCGCCTCGCTCAAGGCCCTCACAACGCTCGACCTCAGCAACAACCCTGACTTGGCCGGTGCCTTGCCCCCCAACATGCGCGAGCCCCCGCTCCAAACCCTGCACCTGCAAGGCACCAGCATCGGCGGCAAGCTGCCCGAGCTTCCCCTCCAGCTCGACTCGTGCTTGCTCGGGAGAACCAACCAGTTTGAATGTTATGACTTTAGCCATTCGCTGCTCACAAAGTGTGTGTTCGAGGACGGCCTCAAGCTCACGCAACCCGTGTGCAACGACCGTGGCACAGGTGTTGGCGGCGCCGTCAATAAGCCCGCTACCGAAACTGAAACCGGCCTGCCACGGCCAACCAATGATGTGCCACAGGCCAATCGGTCCTTCTTGTCCGTGTTCTTCCCACTGGTCGCCATTGGCGGCATGGTCATTCTCTTCACCTTGTGGCTCGCACGCCGGCGGCGTATCAAGTACACCAACTTGCGCCAAGGATACCACCCGCACCCGGCCGTGGCCTTGGAGGAATTGCATCAGCAGCAGCACTTGAATGCCAAATTCAAGCCCATCAAGCTACAGGTCGACCTTTCTGGCTGCCTGCTGTACTCGCTTCAAGTCGAGGCCAACCCAAACGCCACGGGCATGTCGCACTCCATCACCACGGGCCCGCGCTCGGAAACATTTGTGTCGCCGTCGCTTATCGTCGAATACTGGCGCGAGCTGCACGCGGCCGTGTCACAATCTGTGTCACGTTGGATCTCGACGCACCTTGGGGCCACGCACGACGACCAAGTAGCCGCAGCCGCACACTTGTGGCAGCTGGCCACGAGCAACGCAGCGTCGGTCCCGCCATCGGTCGAATCGCAGCCCGCCCTGGTTGCCTCGGCCGCACTCACACACTTGATTGGCGCCACCATGGTCACGTTCCTTGACCACATGTTTTCGTCGCAGTTGTACTCTGTGCTGTCACTGGATCCGGCTGATACAACGCCCGCAGCATTGCACGCCGAGCTGTGCGCAAGTGTTATGCGCGCGAGCGTCACGTCGGGCGACTCGGCCTTTGCGCAATACTTGGACGATAAGCTCGAGCTGGCCAATGCGCAGCTCAAAGCAAGGACCGACGGGCTCGACCTTAACGTGCAACCGCTGTTGCAGCAGGCGCTCGAGCGCATTGTTAACATCAAGTTGCACAAGCCATCGGCTGCGCTCGTGGTGGTGCAGCCCAACGCCGAGCTGGTCGAAGACGTGATGAACGCTGATGTGTCGACGTACTTGATGGCCGGCGGGGCGCCTGGCGAGGCTGCGGCACAGGTTGGTGCGGGCAGGTTGAGGCCCCGCGTTGCTGCGTGTGTGTTCCCCGGTGTCATTGATGGCAGTACCAATGCCGTGTTGGAGCGGGCGAGGGTTTGGGTCATGGAGCAAGAGGTGGTTTAAGCGTCAACAGCCATTCTCGCTTTGCGTTTTTTCTTGTTGTTCTTCGTACATAGCTCTTTCTTCTGCCGTCTTTTGCTCCCCCTCGCTCTGGTCATTTGTACACCCATTCGTTGTGTGCGTTTGTCGAGTTGATGTTGTTTGCGTTTCTCGGATACAACCCACCCTCATTGTGTGCTTACCTGTTTACTTTTGTCATTTCTCTGACGTTTCCTCACCCACCATTACTTGAGCAGTTGTGAACCTTTGTACACACCCATTTCTTGGCTTTGATATTCTCATCCTCATTCCCTAGCTCTTTACCCTCGCCTTTGGTCGTTTTTCGGTTGCCGTTGCCGTCGAGTTTTGACTGGTGCAGGCTGCCTCTGTCTGTTCCAAGCCCTTTGGCTTCATTCCACCGACACCTTGTGGCTAAACTGTCTATTCCTAACGCATGAATACAATTCTTTTCTTGTTTGGCCCGACTCGTGTCGTCGTCCACCATGGCATCTCGTGACACTCAATCGGCGGGTCGGCAACATTGCGTCAGACCGTCACAGTCATGACGTCGCACGTGGCACTCACAAAAATTACATTGGCACACTCACTGCCATGCCAACTTCCTCACGGGCAGCAATACACAATGAACTTGGACACGGACTTCCGCTTCAACCTCACGTCCCTTGCGGGCGCCTTCTCCACCGACGACGACCACACGACCGGCTCGTCGCTCGCGCAGGAAGACGTCGAATCGGACGTGCTTGCCGCCTACAAGCGAGCCCTGATCCAATCTGCCGTGCGCTCCCGGCATCCTTCCTCCTCCTCTCCGACGTCCTCGACTCCACCCAATGACGCCGATCCCGCCACCGCCACGGGCGCCAACGAGCCCGCGCCGCACCCGCTGACGCTCCGCCGCGATCGCCACTCCTCCTACCTGACCCGCGCCACCACCTCGCTGTCCTCGTCCATGACTTCCCTGTCAGCCTCACGGCCCTGGATCGTGTACTGGCTGCTGCACGCGACTGACCTGCTTTCGCGCGGTGACCCGCTGCCCGAACCCTTACGGCTGCGCGCCGCAACCACGGTGCTGCGGTTCCAGCATCCGTCGGGCGGGTTTGGCGGCGGCGTTGGCCAGCGCCCGCACTTGGCCGCTACCTATGCCGCTGTGCATGCGCTTGGGCTGACGCGGGACACACATGTGTGGGAGCGCGTGGATCGCGCGGGCATGTATCGGTTTTTGATGCGGTGTAAGCAGCCCGATGGGTCGTTTGTGGTGTGTGAGGGTGGCGAGGTGGATTTGCGGTATGGATTCTACATTTTGGCCGTGTGACAGGATGCCGCGCCAATCGGTTTCTAACCCGTGGGCGACACTTGCATGGGGATCCAGAGGCACGTATTGCGCGCTGACCGTGGCAAGGTTGCTCAACATTGTCACGCCCGAACTCACAGACAAGTGCATTGATTTCATTGCTCGGTACGTCCGCCAACTTGCACACACGCACATTTAGCCTTTTTCCCTTCTCACACACAACCTTTGCAACGTTCCCATCCCGATAGATGCCAATCGCATGACGGTGGCCTGGCCGCCATTCCGCACTCGGAAGCTCACGGCGGCTACACGTTTTGTGGCCTTGCCGCCGCCCTCGTCTTGGGCCAAGCGCACATGCTCGACCTCGACGCACTGCTGGGCTGGTGCATTCGCAGGCAAATGCCGCTCGAGGGCGGATTCCAGGGCCGCCCAAACAAGCTCGTCGACGGATGCTATTCGTGGTGGGTCGGCGGGGTGTTTGAGTTGTTGGACGCGGCGTTTACTTTGCGTGATGGGCGCCAAGGTAGCAGCAAGCAGGAACGAGACACCGAGGCGAGCTTGCGGCCCAGTATGGCGTGGAACAGGCAGGCGCTGCAAGAGTACATCTTGCTTGCGTGCCAGTCGGATCGCGGCGGGCTCATTGACAAGCCTGGCAAGTATCCTGATCCGTATCACACGTGCTATGTGTTGAGCGGGTTGGCGGCCGCGCAATATGCGTACGATGTGGTTGCGGATGACCAGGGGCTTGGCGTCAGGTTTGTGTCGCGAGAGGGCGAGGTGTGTGTAGTTGGGCCCGTGGACAACTTGTTGCATCCAGTGGACCCGATTCACAATGTGCGGCCGGATGTGGTGGAAGAGATGGGCGGATTGTTCAGAAAGCGGCCACTGGATCTGGAGACGCTCAAGGGCGAGTGAGAATTAGGCGGCTGCGTGTGCGCACGGAATACATTTCCTTCTCGTATATGCAGTTCTGAAAGCCCATTCCACGTGAGGCGCGGGTCGACACATATCACCTTTTGTCCACCTTGAGGCCGTCTACATTCACATTCCGGAATTGGCAACACTTTCGAGGCAAGTGACACATGTGTGGCTGTCTCCGGGGCAAACTGGCGACAGTGAATGATTGGGTATATACATCACCTTAATCGGCTCTTAAAATGTTTTCTGGTTCACATTGACTTTGACAGAACTGATCAAGACTATCAAGACAGACGTCCGCGCCCCCCCCCCCCCCTAAGCTAACGGCAACTTGGTCACGTCATATTCCTTCATCTTGACGCTCATGACCGTCTCGCGGTTGGCATACAGGATCTTGTACGCATTGCGAATGGTGGTCTCACCCATCTTGACGTACTTTGCAATCTCGGCGAACGTCTTTGGGTGGCCAATCAAGTGCGACACAAACCAGAGGGCGGCGCCAATGATGGTGCTGGGAACACGCGACGCAAGCTGCTCAAAGTTCTTGGCCTGTTGGCAGAGATGCGTAATCATGTTTGCAGCGACGGGAGGGAGGTCGAGCCCGGAAGAGGCACGGACACCTTCGTCAATGGTGGTTTGCTTGCTCAAGGGTTGGCCCAAGCTCGCCAGCTTGGGCTGCACCTTGCAAAATAGCTTGCTGAATGATCCTCTGGACATATTACCAAAGGATGCAAGCATCACTCGTTAGCTAAAAAGTCCATTCGTATAGAAAAAAAAAAGCTCGCAGCGTGTACTTTTTGGCTTTGACCCTGTCCGCCATCTCTTGCATGGAAAAGTTGATTCCCGATGCACGGCACCCAAACAGCAAGGCCACGGCACAGTACAGCTTGATGTTCTTGTTGATGGCAAACCCAGCCTCGGCCATCTTGTACAAGCAAAACTTGCCCGTGTCCACCTCGTTGCGCTGCAAATTGAGCTGGTCGCCCAACGTCACAATTTGCCGGTACCCGTCCGTCAACACCTTGTTGTGGCGAATCGTTGACGTCTTTGCGTGCGTCCGGGACAAGTCCTTTGACCCGCCAATGGTACCCCGACCATCGTCAATGGTGGTTTCCATGTTCATCTTGCCCATGAGCTTGTTTTCAGCTGCACCCACACGCGACGGGTCATCGGACCCATCGTCGGACGAGAATGTGCGCCATTCGGACCGCGTGTCAATGATGCGGTCCTTGAAGACGGTGCCGCACGTGGCACAAATCAAGTCGCCCTGCTTGAAGTCTTCAATGATGTTGGGCACGGGGTCCTTGCAGTAAGAGCACATGAGGCGGACATTGAGATCCACCTGCTGCGCCTCCGAGATGGCACGGTACTTGTCCGAGTCGGAATCCTTTGGGTTGAGGCTGGCATAGATTTCCTGATTGGGCAACGAGTGGACAGAGTGCACAGCCAACGAGGGCTGGCCTGGTTGCTGGTGCGGGTGCAAGGTGCCGTGGGTCGACATGACAGTGTATAGTATCTCAACGTGAACCGGGCAGATACCGTTGGCGGCGCTGGCAAGGTGATATTTATGCTTTCCACTAAGCAGGTTTTTACGACGTTTACATATCTGTGGTTATCAAGTAACGCAGTTACTCCGATAACCCGGTATATACGATATGCCTGTAAGTCAATCGTAAGCATGTAGATTGGTAAAGCTCAGTATATTGTGCTTTCGACCGAAAACTTCACCAGAAAAGCTGAAAGCAGCTGCGAGGGCATGGAAGTGAGCGTTGCGCATCACATGGCTCGGCGTGATGATGATGCATCAGCGATGAATGGCCTCGCTGCTCCCGACATGTTGAACCTTGCTCCTGAAGCTTGAGACCGGCGGAACCATAACGGGAGACTTGGAAACGGAGAACGTGGCGACTCGACAATATGGAGAAGGGCGCCCGAGAGTACATGGCAGTAGATTGCGCGGAAGATAGGGAGGGCGGGGCAATCTACATGCTTACGATTGACTTACAGGCATATCGTATATACCGGGTTATCGGAGTAACTGCGTTACTTGATAACCACAGATATACTGCAATGCCTTGCAGTCAATCTACAGCATGTAGATTGGTAATGTAGCAAGACCCGCCATGGCAGACTGTAAGGCATTGTGCATCCACAAAACCAACAACAGGCGAGCAGAAACGCACTAAATGTCAGGCGAAGGAATACAGTAAGACCGGTACCACACGCAGGTGAAAAGAAAACGCGACAATGAAAAGGGGTACAGAGCGGGCACGCCCGGAGCAGAATTCACGCCACCTTCGGCATGTGCAGACGATTATAATAACGACCCACTGTGGCAGATGACGACCAGACGCCTGCCGCAACCTCGTCTGCAGAACGACCATCAGCCAACAGAGCTGTGGTGACTGCGCTCCTGATGTCGTGCGCATGGAAGCGATCGGGGAGGCCCATAGCTTCGATGATCCAAGAACGAATCGTGGCCACACGCGGAGCACGGTAAGGCAGGCGCACAGAAAAGAAAAGAGAGTCCACACCATCCAGGCGGACGGGCGCAAGACAACGCTGGAGAGACTCCCACGTGTTCCCCACGTCCAAGAATGGCAAGCGGATTTCGCAGGGGATGGCTGCGGACCGTCATGGACTTGGGAAGCAGAACGACTGCCGTAAACTGCGCTGATCCAACCGAGACAGATGAGTTTGGAATCTTCGACAAATCATCTACCCGCAATCGTCCGTTAATCATGAGCAGGAGTGCCAACTTGGCCTACAGTCGACGAGTCATTAGGCCATCATCGGGGCCCCACGAGGAAATGGCGTCGAGAAGGAGATTTGGATCAACCGTGGCAACCTTGCTTGGAGCCGCCGGGCGGTGTCGCATGGGACCCTGAGCGCGCCGCACGCCCCTGTTCAAACTCGTGTACTAAACTGGCAAGAAGGCTGGGGAACGCGGGTGCCACAGGCTTGCCGGCCCTTGAAGGCACAAGTGTCACCAGGCGCCGAAATCGGTGGAATACTAGTGGGATGAATTCCTGCCCCATGCGCCTGTGAGGTATGGAATGACATTGTCGCCGATGCCGCCCGCGCGCCACTCATCTTGAAGCACAGCCAAGTGGCCATCCACCTCACGCTGTCCGGCAGCGCCGGAGACATGCGAACCATCGTCGGTTCCACTGCGAACAAGACTGGGGGCACCGAGACCATGGCCAGAAGCCGTGGATACCATGCCGCTGACAGCCACACTGGGGCGACTACAAATCCCGACGCCGCGTCTGAGCCAGTATGTTGAGCGCTCGCGCGAGAACTGGAATGGGGGCGCAACCCAAAGCGCGCCCAGGCGACCCCAATGAAGTAGGGAAGCGTTGGACGAAACCGCCCTGTCTGCCGGCAGACGGCTTGCAAAACATCGAGTCTGCGCTGTCGTCTCGGATGCGAAAAGATCGAAGTTGGCTTGACAAAACAATTCGGCTGCCAGAGCGACCAATCGGCGGTTTACCATCCAGCCGTGAGTGTCCCCCACAAACACTTGTGAGTCCTCGTCGGCCAGATTTTCCACGCTGGGCAGATGGACTGCTTCGATGTCAAGACGCCGCTCGCGTGCAAATGCCGCCAATGCCAGAGCAATCTCCACAAGCGGGCCGTCCCTGCGGCCGCCCATGCGGTTCACGTACAACACTACCACCGTGTTGTCTGACTCCACGAGCAAGGACTCGCCGGCCCAATCCACGCCGTGCTGTGCTTCGAGGCGTTGTAGCCAACAGGATCGCGCCGAGCTCCAGCGAGTCGATGTGATTGTGATCCTGCCCCAAGCCGAGCTGCGAAAGATTCCCGCGGCACCAACGTTCGCTGATGCGGACGAGCAGGTTGTCCACCGCCGTGCGTGCGCCCCAGCCGAGCATTGATGCGTCCGTCTGCAGCGTGAAGTCGGCCCATCTTGGCAGATAACACCGGCCGTTCCAGTGCACCAGCGCCGTGAGAGCTTGACTGAGGTCCTTCACGGTTTGGAAGGACAAGGAGATGGTGCGCTCCCAATCGACCTTGCGGACCCGCGTCCCGCGGCGGGCGCGAGGATCGCAAGACCGAAGCCGAACCCGGCCCGCTACCTGTAGGGAGAGGTGACGGGTAAGCGCCTTGAGCTCGGGAATGGCCGGAAAACATGAACACTAAACGGCCGAGAGCGCGCGACGCCATGCGTAGGGTGGGACGATCCGGGGCGAGCAGCTGCTTCACGACCCGCCGAGCCGCACGAACCTTGTCGAGGGGCACGCGGATCATGCCCTTGTCGAGATCCAGATCCCAACCCAGATGGGTGAGTGTCTGCCGCGCCACCAGATCGGTCCTTTTCCACATGATGCGGAAACCCAGCTCCTGTACAGTTGGAGGAAGGCCGATCGCGCGGGCCGAGTGTTCCCACGGTGTGTCAAGGGTTGGGCGGCAAGCGTATGAAGGGCGTCTGTGGAGAGTGGCCGGTGTGCCGGTTCGAATGCAGGTAGTATTAATGAGTTTGCATAAGTAGGCTTCGTATACCATCCATGGTAAGATTGACCGTGATCCGTGATGCATGAGACCGAATGGTATACCACAGGTTCCAGTCAGCCTCCCCCTTGGTCACGCCCAAAACAATGATGTCGTCGAGGGATACCGACACAGAAATCCCGCGGCGCCGTAGCAACATGATCGGAATCCGCATGACCTTTGTGACACCTGGGGCGCAGGGCAAGCCCAAAAAGCATGGCGCATGGGGGAAAGGCCAGCCGGCCGACCAGTACCCAGAGCCATGGACGGGACGCGACGTGCAGCGCGATGTGCGGGTAGGCGTCCTTGAAGTACGCTGACCCAGCCCAGTAATAGTGAGGAAGCAGCTGCTGCGGCTCTCGAATGCCCTCCATGCGAAGTGAACGCGATCCAGCGAGCCGTTTAAGCCGCGGTAGTCGAAAATCGGCCCGGGCTCGCTCTTTCGGTGCACCTCGAAGGACGGAGAGTACATGACGCCGGGGCGAGCGGTGTGCGGGGCTGGATGAAAGAAGCCTGCGCTGACGCTCGCGAAACGTTGCACCTCGGACATGAGAATACCCTGATCCCCTGACTGCAGCCGATAAGGTCGTGGCAGGCGCAGCTGTCGAATGCCATGCGGGAGTTGCAGGCGATAACCGTCACGTACAATGGACAGGATCATCAAGCGCTGTAAATAGGCGCGACCAAAGGCAAAGGCGTGTCACGGGGAAGGCCAGGGACGGAAGCAGCTGGCAGTGAGAACGGGACAGCAGCAGGCTGTATATCCGGCCTCTGCAATGGGAAGGCACCCGAAAATACGTGAACAAGAAGCCATATATTCTGTCACGGCGGCAAGACACATGGCCAGCGAGAACAACAAAGCAAGGGCTCAACGCCTACTTTGGACCCATGGGTTCGCGCACGATACCCGTCACGGTAATGGTCACGCCGAGAATCACACCCGGAGTCACGCCCAGAGTCACGCCCACCCTTTACGTCGAAGGGGACCCGTTACGACGGGCGTCGCGGCGCTGATCATCGTGGGCACGCCCCACACCACGGCCACGATCGCCACGAGGGGAAGAGGCACACTTGTTTCGGCCACGCGCATGCCCGGACCCGCGGGACCCACCACGCCCCGAAGAGGCACCCGACCCGGCCAGCATGTCACTCAGACCGCCGACCGTGGCCTGGAAACTGCTTGGCGGGCGAAAGGAAGCCATGCAGCCGCTCCAAGTCGAGCAACACGAGGTGGCCGTCGGCATGCCCGCAAGGCACATCCCGCACAAGCTCGGGCTTGAGGCCCACCAGCTCCGCAAAACGGGCACGACGCTCGCGACCACGCAGCACCCTCGGGCACCGACAAAAACGGGTCGTCGTTGTCACCGTAGACGGAGCCATGCTCCGAGTACCCGTCGTCGGCGTTGTCCGAGTAATGCCCGCCGTCAAGGGGCGCCATGGTGCCGGGCATACCCCCAAAGGGAAAAAACCAGTGCCCTCGGTAGCAGGGGCCGGGGCCGGGGTGTGCGCGCGCGCCTCAGAGGGGGCAGTCGAGCCCGAGGCAGGCAACCTGAGGGAAGAAAAAACAGTTGCAACTAGGCGATGGTGAGAGAAGAACACCCAAGACAGAGGGGAAAAGACGGCCCGCGCGAGAATGCGAAACAGGGCAGGATGAGGGCAGGGACGAAACCCAGATGCCACACAGCACAGACCGGGACGAAACCCAGACGTCATGGAAAAAACTGGTCGGGACGAAACCCAGCACCCATGCCCATCAGTCGGGATGAAGCCCAGACACTGGAAAGCAAAAACCCGCGGGGCGGCCAGGAAAAGGCGAGGGAACCGCGTACAAGATGGCTGGCGAATCACCGTCGTCGGCGGCCAGGGCGTCGTCGCCGGGGAAAAAGAGCGAAACGTCGGCGCTGTTGTCGTTGGTCCCCGAAGAAGTGGAAGCGGCCCGACCGATGGGGCCAGACTCCTTGCCAGGGGCCGGATCGTCCGGCACGAGCGGCGTCTGCCGGAAGGTGACCGTGATTTACGAGCGGGACCGGCGCGGCGCAGGCGTGGCGACGGTGACACCAGTGGCTTCGGCGTCGACCGGGCCGTGCGAGCTCTTTCGAGACACACGGTCCGCCCTCCTGGCCGTGCGGCCCGGAAGGTCTCGCAGAGATTGCAGAGTCATGGCCGGAAAGAAAATCTTGAAGAAGGACTTGGACTTGAAAAACCCGATCAGAGAACTTGAAAACTTGCTGAACTAACGATAACGATTCGACAACACCGTAGCGTCCAAGCGACATGCAGGGGTGAAGCCGGTCGAAAGCGAAAGAGAGCAAGGTTCAACATGTCGGGAGCAGCGAGGCCATTCATCGCTGATGCATCATCATCACGCCGAGCCATGTGATGCGCAACGCTCACTTCCATGCCCTCGCAGCTGCTTTCAGCTTTTCTGGTGAAGTTTTCGGTCGAAAGCACAATATACTGAGCTTTACCAATCTACATGCTGTAGATTGACTGCAAGGCATTGCAGTATATGAATCCATAGCTTGTGTATAGTCCTCCAAAGGCTGTCCAACTGTGCTGTCGAAAGTTACCGCCAAGTCATTTCTCTTCTCAATGTCGTCCAAATCGTTCATGTTGGACAAACCTGACGGGCATGTCTTTCATGTCCAAAAAAAAGTCCTAAGTGAGATTTCCTTTACATTGGCGAAAGAGCAAATCAGTAATGAAACCACACAAGGATTCTATGTACTTGTACAACAACACTCAGGTGAACACGATACTCTCCCTGGGCCGAGAAAACACCCCTTTGAACTCGTCTTCCACCCCACTTGTCTTCCCGGCAACCCCCATGACTTCGCTCGCCTCGACGCCTCGATCCGCCGCCCATTGCGCCAGGGCCACATGCCCCCTCGCCCTGGCCGTCTTCATCAACCACTTCAAATTGTGCAACACGTCGCCATTCCACGCAATTGTCCTCGTCCACTTGCGATCCTCCTCCTCATCCCCACCCACCCCACCCGGTGCACCACCCGTTGCAAGTGCAATGGTTGCGTAATTGCTCGCAACAAGATACATGACGGCCGGCAAATGCATGTCGCGGTCGAGCGCGTCCGAGTCAAAGTACAGCACGCGGCGTACCGCATCATACACGAGCCAGTGCGCGGCACTCAGTGGGGTCACGCCGTCCACCGTGAGCAGCGCCGCGAGTTCCGGGTCCTTGGCGCAGTCGCTCGTGATGACATGTGCCAACGACCGTGCACACAAGCCCTCGGACGCCGTGGGCGACGGAATGTGATGCGAGAACACGTCCAAGACACGCGTCAGGGCTTGCATGCGGATCTCTGGGTCGGTCAACAGCCGGTCTTGCGCGAGATCGAGCTGTGCGGGTGTGGCGAGCAGAGTGGAGCATGAGGCGCAGTGAATGTCCGATGCACTGGATGCGCTTACGGGCGGAAACTGAATGTCGACAATTGGATCGCCATACTCGTCCTCAAGTCCATCGTCAACAACCTCCACGTCCTGTGGCGAAACGGGCACCGACGATGGCACGCCCACTCCGCCGCAGTGCACACACGCCACGGCGCGCGCGAAATCGGGCACCTGGCCCGCACACATGGGGCAATTACACGCAAACCCACGACGGACGAGCTGCATGCGGCGCGAATGCGTGGGCAAGCACGAGTTTTCCTGGTACGCAATGGCAATGGGCTCGCCCGCTTGAATCGGGCGCAATGCCGTAAACAGTAGGTGCGTGTGCTCAGGAATGTCGGCATCCTCGTCATCGGACGCGGGCGGGGTGTACCGCTTGGGGCCCGTGAGGCGCGGGAAGAAGCACACTTGCGCGTTGGGCACGCACGAGTGGTCGGGCATGGACGCAACTAGGCCCAAGGCACAGTGATCTTCTTCTTGCTCGTCGTCCGCGTCGTCGGATTGGCGGCGCGACGAGGCGGCCAGCGGGTGCGCCTCGGGAAGCTCCTCGGCGTGCACGTTGGTTTCAATCATGTACAACAACTGCAAGAGCGAGTCCTGGGTTGGGAATGGGCCAACCATTTTCACGGCACGGCGGGACAGCCGCTTCTTGACCTTTTCGCGGAACACTTTGATGCCTGCGGCATAGTCGGCGAGGCGGTCGGCGTTGATTTTTGCGGCCAGGTCGCTCGTCATGCCATCGGTCGAGAGCGAGCGTGTGGCGAGGTGGAGCAGGGTTGTGTTGGGCGAGTCGGGCGAGTAGACTTGGTTGGCAATGAATTCAAACAGCATCCGTTGGTAGTCATGTGCAATGAAGCATTCGTCCATGGGCACCGGTTGGAATTCTTGGGCAATGCCGTGGGCCGAGTCGAGGAGGGCAGGCTCGGAGAAGAGCACTTCGCCAGGCTACAACGAACGAGAGGCAGCTTGAAAGGTCAATGACTTGACTGTGCAAAGTGCTGTCGAAAAGATGGTCTGCATACCGCAAAGTCTTTGGCTGCCACCAGCACCCTGTCGGAGCGACTTGGGTTGGGATGTGTTTGCAGCGCAACAAGATGGGCGTAGGGTGCCAGGTACTCTTCGAGCGAGTTGGGCACCTTGGGCGCCGCCTTGGAAGTTGCCGCCGCCGCTATTGCCGAGGGTTGGTCTGTTTGATCCATTGCCTTTGGGTCGCTGTCCATGCTTGAAGTCGAAAGCGCTGCAAGTGAGCGTGGCCGCCGGCGATGGATGGCGCCGAGATGGGCTGGTGGCGACCGCGGATCGTCCGTGTCGGTTGGGTCCCACGACCTTGATCCGCCGAATGCGAAGGCAAAGGCAAACAGCTCGCGGTCCAGGTCGTCCGCAGCGTCCTGAGACTTGAGAGTGGACGGTCGGCGGTGGCCCGAGAGGGAATGCAAGGCGGCCGCAGACACGTGCGAGTGTCCTGAAGACGTTAAGGTGGGTTGTTCTGGGCGAGTCATGATAATGTGTGCATCAAAGCTCCTACGAGCACCAACGGGATGCAAGATGGAGGGGGCGTTTTTGCCCTTTATGTCATAAACATTCATCTTTGTTGGCTCGCTGTCCACCAGTATACCAGTGCCCACCGAATCATGATGCAGCCGCAGGTGCATCATGCGACTTGGTTTGCTTCTGATCCGGCTAGAGTCCAAGAATGCGGTTGGCGGCCGTGGCGGTGGCGTACGGGTCCACCTGCTGATATTGTTATATTATGGGCCCATCCATTATATGACGAATGACGTAACCGCTTCAAGGTGGCCTGGGCTCCAGTTCCAGGCCTAGGTCCAAAGAATCCACTCAAGTTCACTTCCCGCTGGGGAATTCCCTCTTGCTCTCTTGCTTCCCGCGACTCGGCCGATGGCCAAACTCTCTGTGTATGCTCAGGGTTCCGACAAGAAGAATACACCACTGGAATGCATACTATGGGTAACTTGTATGAAAGACCTCTTTGTGGAAATTCAATGGGGAGACTTCTTGAGAAACAGCTTGCGAGCAAGGAGCGAGAACGCCGATGGAGCCAGAAGTCATCAAAACTCACCGTGAAAAACAGCATCTACCTTCCTACTGGGCAACTCCTACCTTGGCCGACTGGTCAAACAGCGGCCCAGCAGCGCGCTCAAGGAGCAGCACCACGGCCGCATAAATGGCCGCGAATCCGACAATCTGCCACTGGAAACCGTTCTGCAAGGGCTTCAAGTCAAAGAACCACATGACATCCTCGACGCGAATGTTGGCCAGGGTAATCGTGAGCCCTAACACGACTGCGAGACACGAAACAAATACGCGGTTCTTGAACAAGTTGGTCCGGTACGGCTCGCCTGCAGCAAAGCACACGGCCATGCACATGTACATGAAGCACGAGAGAAGGAACCTGTTTTGCATGCAATTGAACAGTGCGTGAATAATCGATTGGTACCGCGGCACACACGAAGACGTACGAAAACGTACACAGCGGTGCCTTCAAGGCAACTAACAATCTTGTTCTCTGGGTCCACTTCGGGATCAGTGTACCACGACTGCATGCGGACATAAAAGAAAATGAAGAATTGCATGCCGAGCTGCAGCATGATGGCAGCCACAATCACAAACATGATGGGCGCCGAGAGCAAGCGGTCGGCCGGGGGACGGCGAGCAAGCGTTTGCGATGCTTCCGAGCGGGCCACTGTTGACACGCAAATAAGCACCAGTGAGATTGGGTTGGGCATTGATTGCAAGTGGGGCATTGAAACGTACTCGCAAGGGCAAGCGGGAACACGAGAATCAAGTCAATGTACAAAAACTGGAAGTCGCCGAGATTGGCACTGATGGCATAAAGTAGGCACACACTCGAAAACTGGGCACATGAGTAAGCGGCCATAAACTATTCATAAAGAATTCAATTGTTAGCGTCAACCGCAACCATCTCACGGCGGCTTGGTCAATGATAGGGGTACATACCTTGAAACAAGAATGCGTCGTGACCAATGCCGCCCGCCCCTCCTTGATCAGCGTCAGGACACACCCGATATCCCGCTCGGCCGACGTAAACGGCGCAGCAATACTGGCCTCAGCCTCGGACAAACTCAACCCGACATCTGCCGCGCGCAATGCCGACACATCGTTGGCGCCGTCGCCGACAAACGCAACCCCTGTCCCATTGTAATGATCCCGCAACTTTTCCACCAACGAACGCTTCTGCTCAGGCGCCATGCGCGCAAAAACGACTCCGTGCGACAGAACCACCGTCATGTCCTCGGGCGACGCGTGCTCGAGCAAATACTCCCAGGCCTCGCCCGTGACGGCAAGAACAATGGCATTGCCAGTGACGTGTGTCTTGGTCGCGAGTGCGTGCAGTCCGCCGTCAAGCGTGTCGGTTGCGTCATCGTGTGCCTCCCAAACCAAGCCCTTTTCCGAACGCATCACGCGCGGCACGTACACACGGTCCAATGGGTCCAAGATGCGGGCCTCGCGCCCGACACTCACGGCCGTAAGGATGTTGTCACCAGTGCACACGAGACAACGAATGGCGGCGTCGCGCAAGGTTTCAACGGCCACGCGCGACCCGGGCTTGAGTTGGTTTTCAAACACAACGAATCCGAGAAAGGCGAGTCCTTGCTCCATTTGCGCGCGCGAAATCGTGTCAATACCGGCATCCAGTTCGGCGGACTTGATGGGACGCGTGGCAACGGCAAGAACTCGAAGACCGCGGTGAGCAAAGTCGTTGACAAGTGCGTCGTAGTTGGCCGGAATCGTGGATTGGTCGCAGATTTCGGCCATGGACTCGGGAGCACCCTTTGCATACATGCGCATGCCTGCGTCGTCCTTGATACCCGTGACAATCACGGCCATGCGCCGCAATGCAGCGGCAAACTCGTACACCTTGACCACACTGATCTCTTGCATTTTGCCGGCAACCGCGGGAGACGAAACCTGCATCCCGTGCTGCACCGAATCGCGCACAGTCCACCTTGTCCATTCGAGCATCTTGACATCGAGCGGATCGCCAATCAGCCCGCTGCCCGTTTCGCTGCCCAACACCTTGACATCGTGACACACGGCCATGGCACGCACCATCTCGTCGCCCACCTGGTCCACTTGTGTCACAAACTCACCATCGCGTGGTTGCACGCCCAGCACATCGAGCCCGTCCTCGGTCAATGTTCCCGTCTTGTCAAATACGACGCAGCGCACCTGGCCCGCCATGTTGATGTGATTGGGCGAAATGCAAAAGATTTTGCGTGGGCGGAGCCTGCCGAGCGCGAACGAGATGCCCGCAGACAAGCACGCAGGCAGTGCGGGCGGAATGATGATGGTGAACACGTCCAGAGACCGAATGATGATAACCTTTGCCGAAGACCCTTCCGAAATGTACATGTAAAGCGTGTACACCATGCCCACGAGCCCAAAGAGGCCAAGCACGCCCAAGAACTTGAACGCATCGCGTGTCATTTCGGACCGGTGTGGGCGCGGGTGCAGCATGGACCGAATCAAGGTGCCCTTTGCCGTGTTGAATCCCGTGCGCAAAACAAGACCCAAAGCCGTGTCCTTTGCCGTTGTCGCATCTTCTTGGTCGTCAGCTGGAATGTGCCCAAAGTGGCCACCACGCACACGAATGAGCTTGGTACCGGAAAACAAGACAAACCTTGACACACGATCGGGAAACGTTGGCTGAGTCAGGTCGAGATCACGCAGCACCAAAGAAGGGTTGGCGGTGCCCGTCTTTGCGACGGGAACGGATTCGCCCGTGAGCATGGATTCGTCGGCGACGGCGTCACCAGAGAGCAGCAGGACGTCACAGGGAAGCTCTGGGGTCACGGCGTGGTTGATGGCGACAAGGTCACCGGGTACGAGTGATTCGGACGGCAATGTGATCCATTTATGTTCGCGGAGCACACGAACCGTGGACGCATGTTGACCGAGCTCGCGCAGGCGATGGATGTTTTGCTTGGTTTGACGAAGGGTCATGATGGCCGAGATGACGGTGATGAGGAACACGGCCATGGCGTACCCTAGATGTCCCAAACAAGTTTGTGGCCATGAGTGAGCAAATGTCGAAAAACACGACTGCGTCAAACGAAAGGGAGATCTTGGCGTACAATAGTAGTCGTTGACGGACCAAATGATGAGCGAAAACACTTGAAACACTGTAAAAGGGGAAATGACCTCAAACAAAATCAAGTGCAATGTCGACGGCTCTGCAATCACCACCGAGTTTTCGCCAAACGCTTGCTTGCGCTCGGCGATTGTGCCCTCGGACAATGCCCACGTCGAATCCACACCAGCACTGCCAATCCTGGTCCATTTGCCGTCCTTCCACTCGCCCAGGATGGCAAACCGGTACTGTGCCGGGTTCCAAACAAAGCGCAGCGAGCGGTACTCGAACGATACAAGCATGGCCAGAACTGACGAAGAGGATTGCTTTTCGTCGTTGGACGGCTCGGTACCAAACACATTGGCCGAGCTGCCGCGGAAGGTCTCGGCAGACACCTTGGCAATGTCCGCTTCACCCCACGAATTCACAATCCCGACCCACATTGATCCAGACTTTGGCACAATCGCCACACCACCTCCACTCGCCATCCCCGAAGATGCGATTTCGGCCGCTGTGACGGCCGAATCATCGATCTGGTTGACTTTGCGACCAAACATGCGGACCCACCTGTGCGGCAACCAGTAGCATACGAGCGCAAACAAGCCCGCCGTGACGACCGACAAAAACAAGTACATGGCATGTGCAGCCGACGAAACGTGGTATAGAGTGAAGGTGGCTTCGACCTCGCCTGCCTCGAGCGGCATGAACTGCGCCCAGGGCTGCTTGCTTCCGCGACCATTGATGGTCGTCGGAGTCAGATCGCACATGGTGCGATTGGTGCTGTCGCTGTTGGCGGCGGCATCTTGGGCCGAGCCCGAAGTGGCCGGTGCCAGGTCGGGCGGGAGCGGGATTGTCGTGGAGGATGTCATCGGAAGGCGATCGTCACGGTGGTCGGCGTGAAGGCCCGCGGCGGTCGAGGCGGCGGGAGTGTTGCGTTGGGTGCGTGCCGAGGCAGGGTGGGCAATGCTGCAGTTGGATCAGGAGGATTGATCGCTCCGGCAGTTGTGAAGGCCTGATGAGCAGATCGACGTTGGGAAGGGTGTTGGCTTACTACATATATGTACGGGACATTGTGCGACGAGGAAAAGTGAGTGAGTGCGGATCCAGAGGCACCGGAATGCAAGCAATTCAAGTGGCACGCACACTCGTTCGCCACCGCACGGCGAAGACCGTGTCGTTGGAATCGAAGCGATGCAAACGAAACGATGAAAACGGAGCGCAAGGTCCAGAATGCGAAATTATTGTATGGGCCGCCGTCAGCTGCAGCATGAAACCGTCGAGCTTTGACGAATATTGAGCTGAGAAAATAAAGCGGTGAGGGGACCATGCCTTGTGGAGCCATGTGGCCGTGTGGTTGTGCCAGTTCCCACCGTTGTCGACGGCCCGACGGCCCCCCGATCTTCGACTTGATATCATATCATTTGTATGTTGACACGCACATCTATCACAATAATTCAGGCTGGAGTTGGAGGGCCGGTTCAGGAGTAAATATGTATCGTTGTCGATTGGTTGACCTCTGATGCTTGTATTAATGCACAAGTTCCGTGCATCCGAAACAAGATCACGGCTGCATCGTTTTGGAAATGTGCATGCTTTTGGTGGCGTTAATTTTGGGACAAGTACTAGTCTCACAATATTTATTTATTCATCGTGTCCAAATTTTGATCGCATGTTGCAACACAAGTCGTGCGTCGAGATATTAATATCCTGCCTTTGCAAAACGAACAGCAGTACCTCTGTGCGAGACCGACGGGCATACTTGAATGGAAACAGTGGGAGTTGGGGGCACCATGAATGCAGTAGCTCATTGAGCATGGCTCCAAATCACACGCCTGCTCCATTCAAGATCAACCGTTCACATTGGATGTGTTCAAAGTTGTCTCACATGCGAAGATCAAACCTGCCGCCACGTCCAGGTCCAGGGACCTAATCCTCTCCCGCTCACACAAGCGCCATGGACCTTTCCCCTGGAAATCTCCAGAGCTCTTCTTCGAAAGTCATGCAGCGTTCCTCGGCTTTCGCTTTCCAGGCTGAGATGGATAACCAACAGCCGCAGCAGATCCTAATGAGTTGGGTTTCTAAGCCAAGCTTCCCTCGTGTAATTAGACTAGCCTAATGTGAACGGTCACTATCTTCACCACTTTTTCTTTCTCTGTTGCGCCTTCAAGTTGTTCTCACAGAGTCTTGACTCTTGACCGCCATTCTCGCGAGCACTATACTTGTCCCCAGAACACGAAACTCCAACAATGGGCAAAGGATCAGACTATGGGTTCTTATCAGGTGCAAGCACTTGGATCCTCGCCCTGATTGTCGTCCTTTGCGTCATCATCATCGCTGCCGTCCTGTACATGCGGACATCTGTATGCACCCGACTTGGTCCTGGTCGCGCCAAGAACTCGGGTGATGTGGAACTTCAAGCTGCAGCTGCCACCGCCGCCTCGAGCTCGCAAAAGCCCGCACGCCAAGGACCTTCCGTTGTTGCACAGGCCTGAGGCGGGCGACAATGCTCAGGCAACCAGACGGGTAAGTCACGTCATTCGTGGTAACAAAAAGGAGATGGTGAAGCCGCGGAGGAAATGCGGGACGATATGGTGATTGCTTCATGTCCTAGTTTATAGATATCCTTTGTATATTGGCCCTTTGTACCGCCGTTGAACTGCTCAAAGCTTGTTGTGGATGGGAACACTTCCCGAGTTCCCAAGTGGACTTTGGACCACTCTATATTCTGCACATGGAGTCCAACCCATTTTTGAGCGAACTCACCAGTGCTCCTGGCAAAATTGAGTCGCACATGCGCATATGTCCATTCGACCATGACGAGTCTTGCCAGAGCGATAAACTTGGCGGGGTGTTTGATCCTGACATACGCGGGCTTTGCGGGCTGTCAGCAGGTGGTCATTCTTCGAACTGTCTCCCGCGTCCCGTTGTCAGATCGAAGGATGGCGAGAGTTTCACAACCGCCCACATCCAAACGAGGCGTTTCTAGGGCCATGCAAATGTCTTTCGGCAACCCATTAGGAGTAGAATCTCGCTCGAATTCTCAATTGCTTATCAATATATAGTGCCAGCCACCTAATTGCGATCACACCTGTAAACCCGCTCGTATACGAAATGCTCGTCCTCATCTGTATCCTGGCGTGCTTCTTCGCTTGCGTCGTGACAGTTGCCTACAAAGTTGCCTTCCTCAAGTCGAACGTTACGAGTGCGGACGTGCATGCAGACGTGGAGCTTCAAGCAGCAGAGACGGTGCCAAGCTATGATGCGGTATCGGCGGCAACGATCCATGCGCAGCAGATGCAGCAACAGCGTGCCCGCCAATTGCAACAGGCCCAAGTGAAGGAGCTACCGCCATTGCCGCCACCACCGACTTATCAGCGAGAGCGGGCGTTGGAGGATCGGGTGGGGGGTTGAGGCTGCCGAGGGTGACATAATATTGAATGTGTAAAAATTCGTTTGTGTGCCAAAAATGATCATGAAATGTCTTGAAGATCTCGGCCATGAAGTTCAGGAATGCATGTTCGCAACAACGCTCGACAAAGCAGAATCTGCATTGATAGCCTGCCGGGCCCGCCCCACCCGAGCCCGAGCACGAGCCTGTCCTACTATCGACCACAACGGCCGAAGCACAGCGTGCGTCCACCCAGACTACAACTACTCAACCGCTTGCAATGATGGTATCGCTCATCGGAATCAGGCAAGTACAGCAGGGGATGCCGTCGGTCATGCCCTGGCCATGGTCCTTGGATATCTGTGGCCGCGAGCTTGGGTTGTGAGTCTCGCTTCAAGTTGTGACCAGGTGGTTGTTCCTGGAATTGTCTCACATGGTCAGATTGAAGGTTGAACAGGTTTCCCAACACTCACGAGCGAAGGATTGAATCTCTCTAAAACATGCTCAATTGTCTGTCAATCCACTTCTCTTCAACATCTCAAGAACCGTACCCAACTGAAAACCAACTTCGCTCGACATGTGGGACAGGGCCACCATCGCGATTCTGGCGTGCGCCGGCGTTTGCGTCTTGATAGTCATGTATATTGCCTACCTCAACTCTGCTGCCTTCAACGACCTCCGCCCGGGTTGGGCCCGCAAGGAAAATGTCAAGGGTGCGACTGGCGTGGACGTGCATGCAGACGTGGAGCTTCGAGCAGCAGCAACGGTGCCGAGCTACGGTGCAGCGTCCGCGGCAACCATTCATCAACAGCAACGCCGACAGGAACGGGGGGACGTGGAGGGGCTGGCGCCGCCGCCGCCGACGTATCAGAGGGCATTGGAGGATCGGGTGGCGGGTTCAAGTTGAGGTCGACATAAGTATGCAGGCCAGTGGGGTATGCCCAGCATAGGCCCAGGGAGCGTGATAGTGAGTAATGCGTGCGTCAATGGATCATATGCATGAACTATAAATAATGAGTTGAAGATAAATAAGTAACAGCCATGTTCAAGAAACGCACTACAACACACTCGGCAAAGCAGAATCTGCGCCGGCAGCAGCTCGACGATTCCACCCCGCCCGGGCCCGAGCCCGCGCCACAGACCACGGCCCAGCCAGCAACCGAGCAAATCGTAACGGCTCAGCAACCCGGCGGCAGGGCTATGAACGACCTTTGCATGCGTGCCGAGTCTCTTGGCCTTGATCCAGATCCAGCGGACCATGCCGTCGCCTCGCCTGCCCACGATCACAACCATGCACAGCATGCGTCAGTGTATGCTACTCATGATGCCGAACCGGCCCAGCTTGCCTTGTCCGCTGAACCTGCCTTGCCGCCATCCCGCAACAGCGCCGCACCGGAAGCGGCGATGCATCCCACGAGCACCAACGTCTCGCCAGCCTTCCTGTCTTACTTTTCCCACCTTAGCTCAAGCTCGTCGTCATCGTCCACCAGCGACAACCCCAACTCGCGCTTCACGGTCATCGACACACCCACCAAAGGCCGCGCCATCGTCTCTCAAACCTTCCACTCACCAGGCTCGCTCCTGTGGACCGAATCGCCGGCGTGCGCCCTCCCAACGACCGAGTTCACCGACACGGCCTGTACCCGGTGCTTGGCCACCCCAAAACGTGTCATGCGGTGCCGGCCCTGTGCAAGCGCAAGCTACTGCGGGATCGAGTGCCAGCGTGCAGATTGGCCAGAGCACAAGCTCGAATGTGCGCATCTCAGAGCGGCCAAGGACGCAAAACATGAGTATCCGCCCGTCATTCGTATGTTTGCCCGGCTGCTCAAAATGATGGAAGCTGGGGTGGTTGTGCAGGCGGGCGAGGAAAAGGTGCCCGTGTGGGAGTTGGTGGAGCAGCTGCAAGGATGTACGTTGTTGTCCTCGTTCGTCATTCATGCGTGTGCCCCATTAATCGCTGACTGACGATCGCTACTGGATTTTTGAACACATCTAGTGGATTTGGACATGGAAGAAGCTCAGCAAATGGGACAAGGTGTCATGATGGCGCGCAATCTCGTCTCCAACGGCCAGTTTATGCCGCCTGTACTCGCCATGAAGTTTCTCGGCCAAGTACGCCAACGTTGCCATATCTTTAGGGGGTTTTCCTGAGTTATTCCCCACTGACTTTCTTGTGGTAATTTCGCAGCTCAACAACAATGGCATCACCATCCTGCCACACTCGACCTCGATTGATCCCGTGGGCTTGGGCCTGTACCCACTCACCTCCCTGATCAACCACTCATGCACGCCCAACGCGGTTGCGTTTTTCCACCCGTCCCACCCTCGCCAGCTGCACCTGCGTTGCCTGCAACCCATCTCGCCCGGCAACGAAATCACCATCAACTATGTGGACGTGTGCCAGCCCGAGCCGGCGCGCCGCGCAGATCTTGCAAAGTACCATTTCACGTGCACGTGCGCCCTGTGTGAGCGCGAGCGCGGGGCGGCCGATCGGATGGCCGTCAAGGGCAAGAACAAGCCCAAAGTCACCTCGGTCCTAGAAGCCATGTCGCTGGGCGAGTACACGCGCGCCATGCGGTATGGCAGCGTGGATTCGCGGCTGTTGCAGGCGACACGCAGGGCATTGATTGACCAGCTGCTCAATAGTTCAGTGCCGGTGGGCAAGGAGCCTGATTACGCGAGCATTGTGCGGATCGCTGCAGATCTCGTGGATTGCTATGCAGAGCACATTGGCCGCGGGCATCCGACCACGCTGGTCCACGAGATGCAGGTGCTCAAGACCAAGGCGTACTTGTTGCAGGGCGATGTCGCGCCCAAGGTGTCTTTGGAGCAGGTCAGGGAGGATTTGGAGCGCGCGAGGCGCGTAAGGAGCGAGTGGGAAGTGTGGTATGCGAGGATGAAGGTGTGGTTTACGTCAGAAGAGATGCGCAAGGTATTTTCGGAGGCTGAGGAGGCGAGGGCCGGAGTGGAGGCGTACGTCAAGGCAATTGAAGGACTGCTGCGCCAGCCCATGATGCGTCGGTGAAGGAGAAGGAATAGTTGCGGACGCGTGATGCCGTTTGATTTTTTCTTATTGGATCCCGAAATGTGTTATCAGAATGGATACCCTTGTGGACGAGGTTACTGATCAAGTGTTTTCCGTCAGCTGGTTGTGTACATACACAAGCAAATAAGTGATTGATGTTAATATGGATGCCAAGACGGAGCTGATGACTGATCGGAGCACCACGTCAGAAACGCGGTGGAGGATAGTGGCCGATTGGGATTGGCGAGGCACATACTTATAGTAGGTATCCACAATACATCGCGCCGAATGTAACACGCTCGACCTACAGCAATCGTAAAGAACCCAACCTTCATGTCATCCTCATCCTCCACGCCGTCTGCCACAGGCACGGCCCCGCCAACGTCGGCGCCGCTGCTAGCCGCCCCGCTCAAATCCACGTCCGAAGTACACTGGGAGCGGCCGCTTGCTTCCTATATTTCCAGTGCGTACGGCGACGACCCGTCCAAGTACGCGCGCGAAATCGCCGCCATCCACAAGCTGCGTCAGGACATGCGCGGCGCCGGGTCGACGGCCGATGCCACAGGCCGCGACGTGTTGCTCAAGTACTATGGGCAGCTTGAGCTGTTTGAGCTGCACTTTCCCGTCGATGAGGGCACGGTCGAAATTCCGTTTGAGTGGTATGCACTTTGTCATTTCGCTTTCTGATCAAACTCCTCTCGACGATTTCTGACCCCCCACCAACCATTGTCAAGGTTTGACGCCTTCACGCAAGAGCCAACTACGCAATCGTCGCTCGCCTTTGAAAAAGCCTGTGTCATCTACAATCTCGCCTCGACCCTCTCTCGCCTCGCCGCCTCGTCCCCGCGCGACATCAAGCGCGCCTACCACCACTTGCAAGTCGCTGCCGGTCTCTTCAAGTTCATCAACGACAACTTCTTGCACGCCCCCTCGCGCGACCTGTCGCGTGAATCCATCAAGTTCCTCTCTGACCTCATGCACGCCCAAGCACAAGAGATCCTGCTCGAAAAGACGCTCGCCGACAAGCACGGTAAAGTAACCAAGATGGCGGCCAAAATTGCCGCGGGTCTCGCTCACTTGTATGCCCAAGTGAGCGCCCAGTGCCAGTCCGGGACCAACCTGGGCATGTACATGGACTCTGGCGAGCGCGTGATTGCCCTGACGTGTGCCGTGAAAGCCAAACTATACCTGGCGCATGCAGCCATGCATCGCGCCATGCTGGCCGAGGCAGAGGCACAGTATGGCGAAGTGGTTGCACGCCTTGCGGCCGCCATGGCTGACGCAAAGGACGCCGAGCGATGGGCAAAGCAGCTTGCAGGCAACTCGGCCGTCGTGGCACAGGCTGCTGCCAGCGGCACGTTTGCGGCCGAGGGCGCCGTCCAGTTGCATGAGATGGCCAAGGCCGCCGTGGCCATTGCCACCGATGCGCATACGAGGGCAAACAAGGACAATGATGTGATTTATCACGCCGTTGTGCCCGCAAAGGACGCGTTGCCCGCGCTGGACCAGTTGGTTGTGCCCGGATACTTGGGGTTTGATCAGGTTTTGCCCGGTGGTGCTCAAGAGTTGCAGCAGCTCGTTGGCAATGATGTTTTTGCCGCGCTTATCCCCATGGACGTGCACGAAAAGGCCAGTGTGTATTCGGAGCAAAAGGCCAGCGTGCTTCGATCGGCAACCGAGATGGCCGAGGTTGTGGATGCTGAGGTTGCCAGTGCCCTAACCGGGCTCGGGTTTCCCCAGGCATTGGAAAAGCTGACGCGCGCCGTCCAGGATGGGGTTGCCGCCGGGTCTGCGGCAAACGAGTTGCCCGCAAACGTCCAAGTCATGGTCGCGGAAATGTTTAGCCGTGATGCGCACGAGTTGTATTCGACCGTGGCCGCCATGACGGGCGAGGCGCAGAGTGTTGTTGATCAGGCACAGGCCAAGCTGGATGCGGATCAGGCGCTCGAGGATCGTGTCAAGGCCGGCTTGGGGAACCCTGCGGCCTGGACTCTGACGGCGTCGTCGGGGCTTGGCGTAAGAAGGGACACGGCCAAGGCGCGCGATGCGGTTCGCAGCGCTGTTGCCAAGGACGCTGCGACATTTGCGGACTACGACCGTGGCGTGCTCAACAACCCGGCGCTGACCCGAGTTCGCCCAGGCGGATCGCTCCAATCACCCACTGGCGGTGCCAACGGCCCCTCGCTGCTCGACGTGGACAATGGCGAAATGGACCTCGCTGCCGACGTGCGCAAGTTGCGTGACAAGGTGTCCCAGCTCAGCACGCTGAAGAAGGACCGTGCCGCCATTGTCGGTGAGCTGCGTACCAAAATGAATGCCGACGACATTTCCGAGCTGCTTGTGCTCAACGCAAAGCAAAATGTCGACGACCAAATCTTTCGCACCGAGCTTGCAAAGTACGCACCGCTCACTGAACAGCTCAAGGCCAACGCATCCACCACGCGATCGGTCGCCAAGGAGGTTCAGGTCATGTGGGCAGGCGTCCAGAATCACCCGCGGGCAAAGGAGGCGGCCAACGCCGAAGCTGGCCGTGCAAAGTTGGTCAAGGACGTTGAGGCTGCTTATGCCGTGTTTAAGGATGTCGTGCGCAAATTGACGCAAGCCATGGAGACGGCGACCGAGTTGCAGGATCAGTGCGCAACGGTGGCCAAACAGGTCGATACCGAGTGCTTGAAGCGCCAACGTGAGGCGGAAAAGTTGGAGCAGACTGCCGCCGCAGGTAAGGCCCAGAGCCAGGCCGATTTTCTTCGGCAACAACTGGCCCGGATGGATATTCAAGCACCCGCATCACCCGTGGGTCCTGCCTCGCCTGCCCACGCACCGTCACCTGTGGCGCCTCAAGGGCAGTATGGGCAGTATCCGCAGGCGGCCAATCCTTATGCGTCTATCGCCGCGCCTGCGCCTGCACCGCCCGTCAATCCCTATGCGTCGACGGCGGCGTATGCGAGCCATGCTCAACCGGCTGCCCCGAACCCACCTGCTTCGGCCGCATACGGTGGATACCCAAGCACCAATTTCTCGGCTCCCCCCGCGCAATATCAGCATCAACAGCCATCTGGCGGATATCCGTCGCTCACTTCGTCGGCGACGCCACCATACCACCAACCCAGCCCACCGGCACCCTACAACCAAGCCCCGCATCCCCCTCAGCAGCAGCAGCAGCAGCAGCACCCTACACCAGGGTCATGGCCCGCTGCCGCAGGCT
The DNA here is from genome assembly GCA_002102555.1 of Catenaria anguillulae PL171. Classification (NCBI taxonomy): domain Eukaryota; kingdom Fungi; phylum Blastocladiomycota; class Blastocladiomycetes; order Blastocladiales; family Catenariaceae; genus Catenaria; species Catenaria anguillulae. Next base: position 529,477 of record MCFL01000014.1, read on the forward strand.
ACCAACCTCAACAATCGTACCCGACTACTTCGAGCGGCGCATACGCGGCACACCCAACTCCACCCCCTCCTCACCAACAGCAGGCCTACAGCGGCTACGCACGTCCCTCGCAGCAGCAACAACCGCCGCAAGTTGCCGGATACTATGGTGCCCCTCTGCAACACCAGCAGCATCAGTATCCGCAACAGCAGCAGCAACCGCCACCGTATGGGGCGTATGGCCAGCACCCGCAGTACGCGCAGCAGCCTCAGCAGCAACAGGCGCAGCAGCCTCAGTATGGCGCCTATGGGCAGCCGCGACCCTCGGGCAACTTGTTGGATTGATAGAGCGGTTGAGATTGGGGTTTGCGCGTTTGAGCCCAGAAGTTTTCGTTTGTTTTCGTGTGTCAAATATGTGAGATACAGACATGCTTGCCCTTTTGCTTGACAACCCAGATAATTTGGGATCTACCGTCTCCCTGCGGGACGGGATTGATCCTATGTGTGAATGGAGTCGGGTGGCTGATAAACTCCTGCGACTATCGTGCTAGCAGTTGAGGTAATCAACCGCGCCCGTGGATGCGCTGACCTCGTCGCCGAGGATGCCTGACGCCGGCGTCTGTAACCGAGAAAAAGGGGAAGAAACGTGTCTCAACTAACATGATCGAAGGTCCGACGATTCCAATCCTCTGGTACCATGGCAGGGTCAGACACGTGTGGCGTTGGCAGGTGATTTCATGTACCCAAGATTTGCCTGGACTGAAACAGATATATGACCAATTATATCATCAAGTCGGAGCAGATCTGGCGGCTAAATGCAGTTCCCGTTGTTCCTGCATCAATTCCAGTGCACGGGCGCGAGGCGCGGGAAATCGCAAGGCTTAGCCGGCCGGACAGGCTACGTATATATACGCAGACTGAGTGGACGCTTGGATGCACGTCGTTGCAAACCATGTCAAGTCACCCCCGACGTGACAAAATATATTACCCTCCCTTCACCACACATGACCACTTTTTGCCAATGTATTTAATGAGCACCGCGAGTTTACAATGTAAATGACTAGACTTGAACGGAACCTGCTCTTGACCTGCTCTCGCTCCACCATATGCATCATTTGCGATTTTGCATTCCTCTTCACGGCCCAACGCATCCATTTCGACAGAGTCCTTGACGCCAGACACAAGCCGGCCCATCGCTTGCGAGGTACCTTTCCTTTTGTTTAGCGCACACCTTCCGCAATGATTCTGTACCAGCCAGCGGTCATGTGCCCCAGCCCGGCTACCGGTTACCTGTGCACCGCTATCGGCTCAGCCAACGTTCAGCGGCCTTGACTCCCATCGCCCCGCCACCGGCCATCCATCCCAGCCGCATTTCCAGCCCGCAATCTTGGCCTCTTTGTTTCCCCACGACCAGTCATACAAGCGGATGACGCTGCTTGGGCAGGGCCTGTGTGGACATTGCGATGCACGTATGCCCGCTGCTCACTGTCAATTTGCCATTCCAAAACCTGTTCCGTGGCAGCAACACCAGCGCAACCAAATCTTTCAGCCGAGGATTCCGTCCGCATGGGCTGAATGCTCCATTTGAAATCGTTGCCCATGCAATGTGTCTTTGTCAAAAGATGCTGACTATATCATTCTCCATCGCATGATACTTGATAGAGCAACATCCGCTCTTCCTGAGACAGTCACCAACGTCTCCTACCCGACCGCTTTGCATCGTTTACTTGTCTCCAATTGCCTGAGCCCGCACCAGGCCGATTTTCCGATCACATCAACCTCTTAATCGCCTGGCGCTAAACACTCATCCGCCACGAGGCGGTGCACTATCTCTCGCTCTGGTGGCACCCGGAATTGTTCCCCATCCAAGTTAATTCAAGTTGTGCGTGGAACCCCACCAACAGCGACCCGACCTGGTCCACCTCTTCCAACACACGCACACTTCACCACCATGCATTGCTCAACATCAATACTCATCGCACTCTTGTGCCTCGCCTGTACCACGACACTGGTCGACGCCGCCGAGTATAAGCTTGGTCTCGCCCTGCCGCTCTGTATGTGTTGACCTGCACCCCGCTCGCCTCGCCTTGATCCAGCCGCGCTCTTCTCGCGAGACTGACGAAACGCAAAAAATTTCCCTGCTGCCTTGCCTTTTTCTTACTTAGCCTCGAACGACAAGGAACTCGTTGGCTCAATCAAAGACGTGGTTGAACTCGGACTCGAAGACGTCAACCAATGGCACGACAAGAGTTTCCTGGCAACACCTTTTCACTCAAATTGTGCGTCGTTGCTTCCGCCCGAGGTCATTCCCAACGTGTTCTCGTTAACTGACCACCAACTTCTTTTGGCGAATTTTGCAGCTATGACACACAAAACCAAGAGTCCAAGGCTGTTGAGGCCATGTTCGACGCGGCAAGGAATGGACTCGTTGGCATGGTGGGCGAATTCAACTCGGACGCAACCATTCCCATGGCACTTGCCGGCAATCAGTTCAATGTACGCCGATTCCTCTCCCTGCCTGTGGCTTTGGCTGATTCTTCTGACATTCCGATTCCCTTTTACGCAGATGTGGCAATGCACAGGCTCAGCAACCTCGCCGGCTTTGTCGGACAAGAAAGAGTTCAACCGATTCTTTCGCACAATTCCTCCAGACTTTGCACAGGGCGCCGTGTTGGCCACCTTTGTGAAGAACATGGGTTGGAAGAGTTGCTCGATTCTCGCCGTGTCCGACGCGTACGACCTCCTCCCTCCCTTGAGTTCCCTCTCTCACATCGACGATTTTACTCACATGCATTCCGGCCCTCCAATCTTCCAGGTACGGCGAAGGTATCACCAACACGTTTACTACCACGGCCGCAGAGCTTAAGCTCAATATTGAGACGATTCAAACCTTCTCATCGTCCCCTGCCGCCGGTACAGACCTGCCCACATCGGTTGGCTTCAAGTCGGCCATCGAGGGTATTCAGAATGCGGGCTCCCGTATTGTGCTCTTGTACGTTCCTCCCGTTCGCCGTCACATGCATGCTTTCGCCAACTCTTTTTCAACTGACTTGACGCTTGTCAATTTTTTCAGTTTTGGACAAGACAACGACTTCATTAACGTTGCTCGTGAAGCCAAGAAGCTCGGAATCATTGGCAACCCTGAGTGGGTGTGGATTGGCGGTGAAGCGATCGCGACGCTGTGGCAGGAAGAAAGCCCAGAAGAAGTTTTTCGCGCGAGGACATTCGTTTGGCGGACGGGGACGTTCTTACCCCTTCATCCTGGAACGCGGCTCCGACTTTGGCAAATTCTTGGAGCGGTATCGCACCAAGTTCCCTACCCGTCAGGATTACCCCATACTACGGCACCGTCACTGTCGATTGCCTCCATGCCTCGCGCGTGGGATCAAGACCATGGTCGGACGCAACACTGAGCGCTCTACCCTCGATCGAGATCTCAAAGGTGCGACTTTGCGGGACTTTTTGCAAAATTTCACGTCACCCACGTCAGGTGCCGTCAATTTCAACGCGGATGGCGACCGGGTCGGGTCTTACTACATCTACAACATTTTCGGCGGCAAGGCCATCACCACTCATGTGGTCGACCCAGTGGCAAAGACCATGGTCAAGGATCCCGTGGCTACACCAACCTTCTTTGGTGGGTCCAAGGTCATTCCCCAGGACAAGCCCGAGCTCGCTCGCCGCCACCCAGAGTTTTCCGACATTGGCGTCTTGGTCATTCTGGCCGCAACTGCGGCCCTTATTCTCGTCATTCTCGCCACCGTCGGCTACCTGTTTACACATCGCAACCACACCACCGTTCGCCAAATGTCTCTGCCCATGTTGTTCATGATTGCCATTGGATTGTGCATGGTGCTTGCGAGTACCTCGCTCTGGATCGGTGTACCGACAATCATGACTTGCAACCTCAGCAAGTGGCTGTTTTTGATTGGGTTCGAGTTCACCATGGGTGCGACTGCTGCCAAGGTTGGTTTTACTTCGTGATTTGTTCCGCTTTGACCACGAATTCTTGCCACATCCATGCTCACACTTTCCTACGTTCCTTCCTGCAGGCATACAGGATCTGGAAGGTATTCGATAATTCTACGTTGCGCAAGCTCAACAAGCTCAGCGACGGCTACTTGTTCCTGGGTTGCTCGGCCATCATTCTCGTCCAAGTGTGTATCCTGCTCGTGTGGACGTTTGTCGCTCCTTTGCAGCCCAAGTACAAAAAGACGGTCACTTCGTACTACTACGAGTGCGCATCTAATTCGCCCGACTTTGACCGGATCATGACCATCTCGTCGCTCGTGTACAATGGGATTCTACTCTTGACCGTCTCGTATCTTGCGTACAAGACGCGCAAGGCGTATTCGTACGGTCATTCCACTGAACCACGTTGTTGTTGCTCTGCATCTACGTGCTAATACGCCGTATGTGTCCTGTCATAGATCGTTCCGCGAGTCCGTCTTCATCATGTATAGTCTGCAAAACGTGTTCCTGTCGGGCCTCATTATCAGTCCTTTCCTCTTCATTGTCGCCGCCGACTTTGCCCTTGGCGCGTACTACATCAAGGCCATCACGGTTCTCTATGCCGCGACCTTCACGTACGTGTGCCTGATCGGCCGCATTGCTCTCGGCCTGCACCAAACCATCACCAAGTCGTCGTCGACTGGCATCAAGATGAACCTGTCGGATGGGCAATCTTCGTCGGGCGGCGGCATTTCCACGGGCGAGGCTGTCCCGGGCAAGCCACAGACACTGCACGGCAAGTATCCATGCAAGATTGCCAACAAGCTCTTTGAGACGTGGCATACGAATCGGCTTACGCTGTTTGCGCTTGAAGGGTATCTGGGTATGACGCGCATGACCAACCAGACGGAGCAGGGCAAGCTGTTCAAGCTGCGGTCCATCCAGTTTGACCCTGCGCCATCGGCGTATCCGCTGTGCATTGAGATTCGCGCAGACTCGACGTCGTACTTGGTTCAGTTTAACAAGGAGGCGGACAAGGCCGCGTGGATCAGGGCATTGTCGGTGCATTGCTTGGTTATGTCCAAGTCGTCGGCAAACAAGAGTGCCAGCGGCAACAATGCCACGGGGATCGGATTGAGCACCATGAACGGGTTGCAGTCGCGGGCAGGTGCTGGTCAGCCATTCAATGGCGGTGCACGGTCAGGCGTAGCGAACCAAATTCAGTCCCAGTATGGTGGGTACAAGTCGACGCATGGGTGAGCGGTTCATCTTGTTGATCTGTCTGTTGCTTTATCCTTGCACTCTGTACTTGGTTCTTTCACTTTGTTTCACTTGCACGCTCTTTCTTTTCCCTGGCATCAGATCCCACGCTCATTACTTTTCGCGGCATATGCCTTGACCCTCTTCAGTCACCTTTCTTTTCCTGGCCCTGGCGTTGTTTCAATCTGTACCATCCATTTTTCTTGCTTCATATGTAGCAATAGACCATCAATTTTGTTGATTATGGCCTGTTTTTAGCGTCGAGTCCTCACTCTGTCCTGTGCGCATTGTCAGTCGGAACGCGTGACACGTCGGCTTGGCAAGTTGGATGGACGGAATGCACGAACCAACCAACCAACCAACCAACCAATCGGTCGTGCCTTCGGCGATCGGGCGTCTACAGAATGTGAACGTTTTGAGCGAGCACTCGCTTGACTGCGATCTTTTGGCGAGCGACCACACGATAAAGAGCGACCAGACTCCCATCTCCTCTTCCCCCATTTTAGGTCCAGCATCCCAGCAACACACCTTGCCTGTCCCCAGTCTGAGTCACTTCAAAGCAACATTTATCTCAATAATTCAATCACCAATTATGGGTCGCCAACAAGTCCAACCCGCTCTCCGCCAAGCTGTCCAGCAGCAATCGGCCAATCCCAAGCTTCACAGCAGCAGCAGCAGCAGCAGCCTGCCCAGCAAAACACAACAGCAGCAGCAGCCAAGCAGCAGTCTCGTCCCACGACCGCTTCCATCCCCGTTTCCAACAATGCCATGAAGCACCAGCAGCAACAACAGCAGAAGGCTGTCTCGCGTCCTCAATCGGCTGCTTCCCAGGCCCAGTCAAGCAACAGGCCAAGACCAACCAGGTCAACCCCAAGCGCAGCAGCAGCAGTCGCAGTCGCACCAGCACTCAAGTCGAATGCTCAGGTGTACCGCCCGACCCCCGTCAAGGAGCACCCTGACGATGCCTTCCTCTCTCGCTTGGTTGTTTGACCAATCGCGTGTGCCTCAATGGATGTCGACTCAGCTTCCCACTAGCAGCAGCAAGCTGCCGCGTCCAAGTCAACTCTGAAGCAGCAGCAGCAGTCTGTCTCGCGTCCCACGTCCTCCACGTCGTCGGCTCAACAGAGCAAGCAACAGTCGCAGCAGCACTCGAGCAAGAACAACAATGCTCAAGTGTACCGCCCACCCCGTCAAGGAGCACGTTGACGATGCATTCCACTCGGGTGCTTGGTTGTTTGACGAGTCGCGTGCCCACAATGGATGGCGCCTCACCTTCCCAAGCAGCAGCAGCGCTCGAATGTTGCCCCCAAGCCGGCTCAGCGCCCTGCCTCGTCTCTCAGCAGCAAAAGCAAGAACAGCCCGTGATGCAACAGCAGCAGCGCCAGCAGCACCGTGCAGATGCGCCCTCAGCAACAACAACGCCAGTTGCCAACCATGCAGCACGGTGACGATACCTTCTTGTGGAACGGATGGACCCAGACTTCGCGTCAACCCCTGTGGACCAACAACAGCAACACAACTCGGCCACGCAGTCGATGAGCAAGCAGCCAACGACCATGAATGCGACTCGCCCTCAGTCTCCCCCTGCCAAGCAGGCCCAGCACCAGCAGCAGTCGCAGCAGGGCCAGAAGCGCCCTCAGTCACCTGCTCGTCGTTGATTCCCTGATTCCTTCTGTGTTCTTTGTCTCACACTGTTCTGATTTGTGAGTGTTGCTCCCGTTCATGTGATACCCTCACTCACCAGTTGTTGTCCTGTTCAACTTGTGCATTCCGTGAGTCGAATGCAATGTCAATGTATCAATTACTCCATCATTGATGT